>JAYKKM010000487.1:90000-152500 GCA_035772405.1 Chrysogorgia sp. JL179-B06
TTGTTTCTCTGGTGTCTGTTGTGGTTACGTCGGCTCTGTAGACAATGTTGTTTGCTAAACAGTTGCCTTGGAAAAAGGCACTCATCCTTTATCCTACAGTTGCAGTCTTATTTCCTCGGTAACTTCTTGGTTTGGTTAAGGATTCGGGAGTTGTGTTTTGTGATTGCGCTCTTCAAGTGTTCCGGTTAAAAATGTTGTGTAGTTTACTGGAATTGGGAAAGTGCTTGTCGATTAGCCCAAGAAAATTATGACCAATGTTCGTTTCAAGATTTTTACGGTATGGTCGTGGGTTGAACCATATGATTTTTCGGCATCGTCTTTTTTGCGAGGCTGTAGTTGCAGGCGGAACGTCGGTGTCCGGGATGTACTGAAGTTTGGAGTTGAAATCGCTGTGCCTATAAGGGCGTCTTCATATATAGGTGCTCATGCATGCTGACTCGAAGATTGTGCGGTTGGATGATAGTTGTGAAATGCGAGTATTAATAAAGGCTGGGAGTTGTTTAAGTATAGATGGTGGATGGTTGGAGTGGCTGCACTGATGTATTCTGGTTCATCATTTGGCTTTCTGTAAGGCTGATAATCACCGTTTTGTAGATTGAACGTGACGTCGAGAAAATCCACAATTTGTAAATCAGATTGAGCTGTGATTTTTAGGCCGAATTGTTCGAGTCTTTCCTTGCTTTGTCTGCCAGTCGTCCGGTAGTGTTCTTTAAAAGTATTAGTCCGTCGTCTCTGTAAAGTCCTACGTTGTCTTTTCCAAATTTTTTTGCTAGTTTATCGAGGATAAATAGGCCAACCAATTCGCATACCTCGGCACCGTCGTAACTCCCCATTGTGACATCGAACAGGGTCTGGTTGTTTTTCTTTACCCATGGTCTTTCTCCGCTGAATTATAGGACTGCTTTCCGTGCGTGTTTTATGACGGTGATGTGTTCATCTGCGATTGTGGTTGGTTGTCGGGCTGAGGAGATGGCTTTGTTTAGCAGCTCTTCAGAAATGGATGGGTAGAAGTCAACTACGTCGAAGGATAGGAATGAGTGTCTGTTCTTGTCGTCTCTGTTTTTGTACCAGTCGATTACTGCTTGAGAGTTTCTCCATTGGTTAACGTTGGTGTGGCGTCTGATGGTCTCGTTGATGTTGTGAGGAGTACTTTGCTGATCTTCCCGATTCACTTTTCGCCGGATTGATCAGTCTGCAGGATGGGTTGTTTTGAAAATTTTCTTTGTGGTCCTTGAGGGGGGTGAACGCTTCACGTTTTGCGATTGTTTCGATTCTGTCGCTGATAGATAGGTTACTCGCTATTTCCTTTAGTTCGTTGTCGATGACTGCTACGGTTTCGTCGTCGCCTAGTTTGTAGGTTTTGGTCACATGTTCTGTCAATAGTTTGTTGTATGTGTCGCGTGGGGCTTCGTAGATGTTTCTGGTCTTGTTGGCGAATATGAAGACGTTAGATGACGATTGGATATTCTTTAGGTCATTGGACAAACAGGTTTGAAAAGAGTCGTTGACTTTTCGAAATTTTATATTTTCGGATTTGTGGAGGGGTCTTGTCAGATTTTAATCCAAATGTGTTGTTTTCGGTGTTGCTTATTTCGCCGTGGCGGAAGAAGTGAGCTTTCTATCTCATGCGTCTGATGACATTTTCTGTTTTCTCGATAAACCTTCTCGTGTAGGCGTCTCTTGATGGTATAGCGATGTTTTTCAAAGAGTAGTTAAATCGGAATTTCTTCATTATTTAAGCACGATTTACGCAAACTAGAGTGCACAACGGGAAGCCAGGTGCGAATATATATATAAATAAGATAAAACTGTGCACAATCTATCGTAGGGTGCTCGATACCGTATGAGATAGAGCTTAATATAGGAAAATGTCGCTTAAATGTTTGTTTGCTACTCGGAGTTTCACGCTGGAAGCGATCTTCAGGCAACTGGAGGAACACCGATTTAATGTCTCTTTTTATAGTCATCGATTGACGTCACGAACTGCGGGGGCTGGATGACTCATTGCTCTTTTCTTCACGAGGCCTATCTTTGAAATGTAAAATGTATTCTTGTGTCATAAATTTTGATTAACGTAGTTTATCAACTGTTATAATGTCAAATTTTTGCGTTCATATTGAACTGCATTTTATGCAAGAAACAAATTCTGATTAGCTGCTGTGGTATTACACGGGTAGTTTTCTTCAACAGAGAGGGTGGTATGAGGACCCTGGGTTTGTGATGTATGTTGAGTATAATAGTCTTGAGTAGAATCGCTAGTGGAAGCAATGCATGTTCTTCAATGCATGGAAAAGGAAGGAGGATTGTACGTCCCGCGCGCAGATATTGTGAAAGGCAAGCACCTTTTCATCGCTATCGATAATGTTGACTTCCCTGAAGATACTCACGACGGGAAGCGCACTCTACTTGGGACAGCCATTGCGGTACCGTCTAGCCACCAGAAGACTGTTCCAGATGACGTAGAGTCAGACTTAAGGGTAAGTTGTATTGTATAATTATCCGTCCAACGGTTTAGCGTTCAGTTGTCCTGTAAATTAATTATTTATGTACTTTTCTACAATATATAAGAATCTACGGAGAAGTGAAGCAGCCTCCTGCAGTGTCTCTTACAGCCTCGTAGGCATTGAAAAGTTCGTCTGTCAGCTCTAGTTTCCACTCTACTTTCCTAAAACAAGCATCACAACCGTCGAGGAGCTGAGCTGGTTCCT
Source organism: Chrysogorgia sp. JL179-B06 (assembly GCA_035772405.1). NCBI lineage: Eukaryota > Metazoa > Cnidaria > Anthozoa > Scleralcyonacea > Chrysogorgiidae > Chrysogorgia > Chrysogorgia sp. JL179-B06. Next base: position 92,709 of record JAYKKM010000487.1, read on the forward strand.
CTTCAGAAAGAAACAAGCCCAATCAGACAGGCAATCCTACGAGCGCCTTATCAAATCATGGTGTGGAATACCGACGCGATACCGAATCCAAAGCTGTTCTTACCACATAATTATGGATGGTAGATGGATAAAGATGAATGGCTGTCTGTTTTGACAACACCTGAATCCGTCACACAACTGGTAAAATGCGGATGATCAAAGGAACGATATTCTATACTAATTGTTGCTAGTGCCGCAAAGCTTGACTTCACTGCACAGACCTCTGCTGGAGAGTGCGAAAACGTGCACAAGGATGAAGATGTACTGGCAGATGAGGGAGTGAGACAGTACAATCGAGTTTAAATGTGTTAAGTCACACATAGACCGCAATGTAGGGTATTTTGTTTATAGTTTTAGGGAGATGATGTTAGTATCCATGCATTGAATACTGTCAAAGGATTACTTTTAAGTCCTGATTAATTAATCATGATTACTTTTTAAGTCCTGTAAGGTTAGGCCCTGGATATGTTTACGTTACATTTATTCAATGAACGGAAGAAGTGAGATAAAGCTGTAATGGTCGTTCAAATAAACATATGACTCTTTATAGCTATGCACACTTATTTATTTATATATGTAAACGCGTTGGTCACTGTTCAATTATTTAATATTCTTCTGGATCTTGTTCCGTTACGTTACTACACCATTTTTTCCTCAGCCTCGTGTTCACACCAGCTTAATCACATGACATTGCATACTATATATAAATTATAGATATTGTATAAACATCACCAACTTCAGCAACAGCATAGGCCTGCAACAATGACATTTATTGAGCTGTTCTAAACACGTTAATATGCTCTGTTGCCCATTTTACGTACAAGACTCGTTTTCATGCTAACTTGGTCACGTGACCACGCTCATCCCTAAAACACTAGTGTTAGTATTTGAGGTATCGAGGAGTAGTTCTTGAGTGATTATGGTGCGTTTTGGCGCACGTTTTGAAGAGTTATAGGCGATTTTATTTTACAGCCTCGTTTCTATGCTAGATTATATCCTGTACGTCACACTTTTGACCCCTCGTAAATCCAGTCTGCAGGGGCGTACCGTACGGGAGGGGGTTTGGAGGGGTGTGCCACTTTTCACTGAATTGGTTGGTAAAACGCGGAGTCGGTCGGTAAAGCCTGGCATCGTCGGTAAAACCGATTGGTCAGACCAGAAGTTGGGAAAACCTTGTAATAGTTAAGGCTGTCGGTTAATAAACTGTTCGTCATATTAGATCGTTGGTAAAATTGACTTAATCGACTGTTTAAACTTTGTCGGTTGTATAAAATTCGATTTAATTGCATGGGTTAATATTAAATTAATATTCCTGAGCTTACAAACCTCCCTTTTCCCGATTTTCGATCCAACCTAGTACCCAGGTATTTTAAATGAGGGGCTGAGCCCCCAAAAATCAGTACAAGCGTTGCTAAATTTAATATTTTTTTTCTCAATTGTATTAGTACGACTATAGAGGCTAGGAGAGAAGCTACTTAAGAGTTAAGCTAATCTACCTACGGGCTTCATCTTCACGAGATTTTACAAACGGTATAACCTGAAGTGTTAGCCAACCCCTAAACCCTTGCCACGCGAGTTTTAGATTGATTTCCAGACCCTTATGTCAGTAAAATGGCGTCACGGTAAGAGGCAGCAGGCAACTCTTGGATTCATTTGAACTATGATCGCTGCAGAATTAGATGAAAAAGTTTGCTCAAATTGCTGCAAATTGTCTTTCCGAGCTTCTAGATTTCAAAAATTTCCGGGGAAGGACCCCCGCACCCCCCTAAAAATGCGGTCACCGATTACCTACTTCTCGACTTCAGCCCCAGCCCCCCCCCCCCCCCCCCAATCCAACTTTAAATCTGCTCCTAAGCCTCTGCGCCCACGTGTTCGTCGGTAAAACTAAGACCAAAATGGTCACGGTACGCCACTGCCAGTCTGAGCAAGTTGTAATATTGCCACCAAAACTTTTCACGTTCTTTAGGGTCAACTTAATACATCTAGACTAGCTGGTTGCGTAGTTTCAGCACAAAATTCCCACGGTAGTACACGTGCTCCCGGACTACTACCCCCATAAAAATTCTCCCCGGATTTTGACTTTTCACAAAAACGGTCTTGGGGATCGACCATTTCCCCCCGCCTGGCTACGCCACTGGTACCTCCCGTAAATTTGTGCAAGTTCAGCCTGAATTGTGAAAATTCGCCGCATGCTACACGCATTCGTGATTCGTCAGTTCTTAAACAGCAGAGTGCTGCGTAGACAATGATATATAGCAAAGTGAAAATGTGGTAAACTGCCAAGAATTTTAGTGACGAAATACTGACGATTCAAGCGGAGCCCTTCATGATGAAGGCGCCTACTCTTATGAAGGGCTCCGCTGGAAACGTCAGTATTTCGTCGCTGAAAATCTCTGCAGTTTACCACCTTTTCACTTTGCTAACAATAATGTATTCGCCGAATGCCGCACCGTGTGTACCGGCATCGTGTGAACGGGGTCTTAATCTGTTGAACATGCAGATGACGGCATCTCCTTCGCGTGCACTGGACACACAATGGACACAGACTACGTCAGAGACATATCAAGGTTATATTCTCAAGATTCAGACGCTTTACAAAAACAAAACCCCTACCCATAACCCAAATAAAAACTCTAATCCTAACCCAAAAATAAAGGAATACTAACCCTACATTTAAACTAAATATTTCAATGATATAATATTCTGTGTCCGGTACACGAAGTAAGAGCCCAGATGACTCAAGGTATCACAGAAACAGCGATCGTATTACTTCAACAACATTAAGAATAATTTGCATTTCTATTGTAAAATTTGAATATATGTCAATTTAGTTCCAGCCGGAAGCACATAAGACAAAAGAACAAAATTAAAGCATGGTTATATGATCATTGTAGATAATCTCCAGCGTTTAACGCTCATTTTCATTTGAACTTACAACTCGAATACGTTCATATATTTACAAAATGGTAGTCATTATGATGCTGACGATTTTTGCGATAAATGAGGTAAATGGTGATCGGATTGTAGGAAATCACACTCGGACTACGTTGAATGGATATTATGGTGGAGACGAACGAAACCATTCCAGATGTCTGAGCAGCTACAATGATCTGGAACCTCAAGAATTATCGAGATGTAAGAGCTAGTCTGTATATCCTTTTATAATTATCGCATTCTGTAGATCAACGTGTTAAACTGCTCATATGTTATATTAAGTCTCAAGATTCTAATGTCTCTGGTTTAGCTGTACTGCATAATAGTGATTTCCAATCGTTATTGTAGTTGCTTAGTGTTTAATTACAAACATTTGGGAATTAATTAATAGCTCCTGCATGCATCACACCTTGTGATAGTGTGATAGACTCATGGTTGAAGATTTGAGTGAAATATGAGTTGATAAATCTCTAGTATAGCGTTCAAGTATATCATCAACGTTTGAATTAGGTCAAATTGCTCCAGCAGCAGAATATTGTATCCGAAATAATAACATATTTGACGTAACATCATTAGCATTTCGGACAAAGATCATTTATAGAATATGAACACAAAGCTTAAATCCTAAAATATTTTGGCGTTCAATTCAGTATTCACTGCATGTACTGAACCATATCAGTAATATCGTATTTGGAGTTTTAACAAAAATACACCAGCTTATATATATGTATAAAACAGAAAAATTAATTCGAAATAACAATGTCAATGGGCCTGCCATCCTAATCATTCGCGCCTACAGTTTAACAGTAAGGCCGGCTGTTTACACAGCGTTCTATGAGAACTCCGAACTATAATTATACCTCTTGCTCTGATGAAGTGCTCCGCTCGAAACGTCAGTATCTCGTCACTAAATTCTTGGAAGTTTACCACCTTTTCACTTTGCTATATATTCAAAACACTGTCTACGCAGCACTCTACTTTTTTATAATTATTTATATTGGCTCGGTAATAGCACTATAATAGTTCGCTGTCCAATTTATACATTACAAATTTTGAAAGAGCCAAAACTCCAGGAGGCATAGAATTATATAGACCTCTTTCATAATGGCAGCCAGTCTAAATATTCTTAATATAGCAAAGTCTCGAAACGTCAGTATCTCGTCACTAAATTATTGGCAGTTTACCACCTTTTCACTTTGCTATATATTCAAAACACTGTCTACGCAGCACTCTACTTTTTTACTACTCTTAAATATTCTTAAACCTGGTTTCTATTTGGTCGCCACGATCGCAACAGTGTCATATAGTGGTCGTTGAAATAGAGTGTCGATCTATCTTGTTTTTTGTTTGCATCGACCACTGACACCGTTGCGATCGTGGCGACCAAATGGAAACTATGGCTTTATATATGCAATTTCTGTCCTCGTTACAAAGCGAAACTTCTTTGGAATTACAGACACACGAACGAGGTCAGAAATGCAATTTAAATGCATATAAAATAATATTTAATTTAGGTGCCATATTATGAAAGAGCTCTATAATAGCCACGCATGGTAATAGCCACAATTGGTATCGGGAATGAATTACATTTTAAGATTTCATTGGCATTGTGGGATGGTCACGAGTTTCAGTCTCATGACGCAGAACAACATCGTTCTTCAGCAAGCCAAGTGTGTTTTTTTCAAGTGTCCTTTTTCGGTTCCGCCTCATCATTCTAGCTATAAGTTGAAACTCTCGGGTGTCACGAACGTGTCAAATTCACGCAGTATGTTTTCTTCGGTGGTTGTCGACGATATATTAAATTATTGTGTAAATAACTTTACATTTATGACTATGAAGAGGCTCATTGTATAAACCATTAGGTGACAATTGGCAAATAAGTTGCTTTTTGGACCTGGTTTAATACGTGCCAGATGTTGCCGAATTTCCGTCTTGTCATATGGATTGTGAAACAAACTACACAGCATGGCGAGCTTGGATGTGCTCTATCCTTTCGCTACGAATATCGCATTTTTTGGTTTAAATGTAGCTTATCTCGTAGCTTATCTCATAATCAGCCGTGGCAGTTTTAGCGTAAACGGCTATTTCTATTTGTCTAAAGTAGGGACCGTGCCCGGTCAAGGGACTGGGCTTAGAACGAGTGAGCAAAATAAGCAAAGTACCTGATTGAAATGCTTTATTTCTCCTGACGAATTCGTTCATTCGATCTACAAACTTTCAGATTTCGTATATGTCCAATGTATCGCCTTGTTCATTTTGTGAGATTAAACGTCCGTAGATTTTTGTTACGAACGCATAGAGTTGGCAACATTTTTGCATATTACGGCCGCCATTGAAAACACGCACCCGCTGCTTGGAAACCCAGGCCCGTTCAAGAGCATTTCCGCGGGTCCCCCCTAAAATGACCAGATATGGGCATCAGATGAAAGCTGAGATCCAGGGCTTTCACGTGGTATATATCTCTCAAAGGAAAGTTGACCGGAAGGCAGATTCATCTTAAATTCAAATTTGTTTTCTGGTGGAATCGCATCGCTGTTTCGAAATGTTAAAATCGACAGGTAATCTTCATAATACACGCTTTCTTTTGATGTGTGAATCATAATATATAATTAACAAGGAGCTGATACTCGGAAATGCTTTCAAACATTAGGTAACGAGACAATCTTGACGCCATTGACAAATGATCCAGTTGTCTTTCTGTTCGCGTGTCACAAATGGAACGACCTCAAATTAAAAGGACCAGACTGGTGGGAAGATAAGTTTAAAGTCTGTTATCGCTTGTTAAACACTTTGTTTGTGGTGTAGTAGCAGTTTCGAAGGCAGCCAGGGGTGTTGTTGTTATAGAGATATATTGCCCCTTGATCCTAATGAGTAATGTTCCCTTTATCCTATATATATACAATCTGATGTGAAGTACTTTAAACTTTGTTAGTTTGTAAATAAAAGTCATACTATTATAGCTATGGTGCTCTTACTGCACTTTATTCCTTAAAAGAACAGGAGTAGGTTGCTAAGACAAGAGTGTGAGAACTGAGAAGTATTGTGCATTATAATAAATAATTTTAACATTTGGAATTTCCACCAGTATGAAAATATTAACTAAAATGGTAATGTTTCCCCCATTTTCCTTTAGGCAAATGAAATCCTAAGAAAACTGAAATGAAAACTGTCCTTATTCATTATTACTGTTGACGAAAACGTGTTGATAATGATGTGCCGGTTCAGATAACAATGGTGGAAATCACAAGTTAGAATGTAAACAATCAAAAAACCTTCATGTGACCATATTCAAGTATGAAGTCATTTCTGGTTGTAAAAGATCGTAAAAGGTTAACAAGAAATACATTATGTATTTTAAAATCAATTGCACAATAAATGACCGAAAGTAATCATTAGACAACTTTCCCAAGAAATCAGGAAATGTTGATTTACGAACATGTTATATACACCTGATATCATATATACAGTAATAGTACTAGTGTTGTAAAGTAGTATTTTTACTTTATGAAAATATAAATGTACACTTGGGAAGTAAAACAATGTGTCGAACCACAGCTAAGTGTTCTTTAGAAGGAGAACTGGGACTAGTAGCTGTATCTACGACAGTTGTACAGTAGTACTATAACCAATGGATAACTCACTAACAAGCAGATAAATTATGTATCTAACTAGGTTGTAAAAATGCTCGTAAAGCGTATTAATTGCACTGTCAAAATTAATAACATGAATCATTGTCCCCCATTTAGTAAGTATTTTCGATATATGTGTGACGTCACAACCAGGGTAAAGCGAAATTTTTATCCAGCCATCTTCGTGTTTTTATACTGTAAGTTAGAAACTCGATTTTTGTAAATGTCTTTCTTTTCAATTGAACCACCCCATTATCTTTAATCTTTAATATTTAATTAAATTTCTTTATACACGGTAGCCTATTCAGGGCCGTGCTATTATAGTTAAAAATAAGTACAGCATAAACCTAACTATATAAATATATCAATAAACAATACTAAACTAAAAATACAAATGTAAGTCAATATATACAATTACATTACAAGTCGTCAGCTATTCAATTATGAAAGATTCTTAAGTCGTCGTTTGAATGACGAGATAGATAGACTTTGATAATTATCAGTTACTTCATTAGACAGTTCGTTCCACGAAATTGCAGCCCTATATGAGTAACTTATTTTAAGGTAATTAGTATTTGGTTTTTCCAAAGTAAGTTTAGTGGCATTACTTCGTAAATTGTAATTTTCATTATCACAAGTATTAAATAAGTCAACAAGATAATTTGGTAATTTCGATGTCAATGCTCTAAATGTCATCAAAGTTTGACGATTTCCTAGAACTCGTGAATTGACATCCAACAGAGTTTTTCTAAAATTTCAGTGGAACGAACATTGTAAGTATCACCAGTTATAACACGCGCCGCTCTTCTTAGTAGTTTTGAAAGTTTATTAATATGAGTAATACAACCATCGTTCCAGACAGTTGAGCAATACCTGAAGTGAGGCAACACTAAAGCATTATACATATTTATTAGAATGTTTTGGGGAACAAACGGTTTTGCCCTTCGAAGTAAAGCAATGTTTTTCGAATATTTCTTACATTGTACTTCATTGTGTTTTCCCCACTTCAGCTGTTCATCAAGAGTTACACCAAGTGATTTCTTATGGGGTACTTGTTTGATTTTATCACCCCCTATGCTTATTTCAAGGCTTTCATTAATTGAGGCCAGATGATATTTGTAACCAATAATCATAAATTCGGTTTTAGTTTTATTGAGTGTGAGTTTATTTGCCATAAGCCACTGGTGAACATTATCGAGATCATTATTAAGTTTATTTTGTATCTCACAGGAATTATTACCTTTACAAGTGAGATTCGTATCATCAGCGAATAAAGTCGCCTCAGTTTTTTTCCAAACAATTCGGTAAAATCATTTATTTACAGGAGAAAAAGGATGGGACCAAGGTTAGATCCTTGTGGTACTCCACAACCAATTTCTCCTGTATCGGATGATCTGCCGTTTATTACACAAATTTGTTTTCTGTTCCCGATATAGGACTTCAACCATTCGAGAGTATTCCCTCTTATACCATAAAATTCATGTTTTGAGATAAGGATCTCATGGTTAACAGCATCGAATGCTTTTTTTGAGATCTAAAAACAGGATACCGCTAATCATACCTTTATACATGTTGTATAGCCATTCATTCGTAGAACTAAGCAACGTATAGTTTTGGTAGAATGTTGTAACCAGAAACCAGACTGCTGTTCAACGACGATATTATTTTCAGTCAAATAATCTTAGCTGTTTGCATACCAATTTCTCAAAAAGTTTAGCGACAACAGAGATTACCGAAATTGGTCGATAGTTACCACAATCAGTTTTATCTCCTTCCTTGAAGATTGGCGAAACTTTAGCTAATTTCTAGTCCTCAGGGAAGATTGCTGTCTGAAGTGACAGATTGATTATAAATGCGCAATAGCGACTCAGTAATAGTTTCACCAGCGTCTTTTAATAGCTTCATATACTGATACCATCAATACCTGATGATTTTTTAGTTTTTAGTTTTTTAGCTGGCTTAAAGCGTTCATTAATTCCAGACTGGTCACATTTCTGAAATACTGAAATTCTGAAAAACATTTCTGAGTTTTCAACAGGAGTCACAAAGCTCAATGGATCAATATCACTGTCTTTAGCCAATTGTTGAAAAATATTTATTAAACCATTAGCAATATCTTTATCTCCAGTTAAAATTTGATCATTAGTGTTCAATTGTTTGACTTGCGTGGTCTTGGATTTCTTATTTAACAATTCATATAGCTTGCCAGCTTTCTTTTCTATTTTTAGCTTTGCTTAATTTTGTTTTAAAATATTGCTCTTTATTAGAGTGAAATTATAGAAAGCATTATGCGGAAACTCGGCTACCAACAGAGTAGTTTCATTGTTTTGTGCAAGGGTAGTTTTGTTTGCTTGAATTACCTTCGTAAGCCTGTTTGTTAATCATAAAGTCAAAAATTTGAAATTGTGATTTATTTTGCCAATGTCCTTTAACATTGTTGTATAATAACATCGTTGTAGGGGTGTTGTTGCATGCATGTATTACTAGTATAAATATATGAATTTACATAGTGTGAATATTTTTATTTTTAGATAGGGACGCAAGTGGGAAACCAGGCAGTGGGATATATGGAGGCAATTATGCGTGGTTTGGTTCTTTCAGCGAGTGTAAGAAAATACCTGAATCTCGTTACTGTTTGGCTATTTTCGATGCAATTGTCAGTTTAGAGAAGAGCAAGTCGATGAAGGTTTGTATATTAACATCACTATAAGTGATAATAATAATAATAATAATAATAATATAAAATAAGAAGAAGAAATAATGATAATTTTTTTTAAATTTTAATAAAACAGTCTTCTTTACAACATGAGGTAGATTATAATTTATAAAAATTGAAGATAATTAATGTATGCTACATGCAGTGGTTTCTTTGCTAAGGCCTGGCTCCCGTTGTTGAGAAAACCCCAAAGTGGTGAAGGAGCCATGCTCGACTTCTCTAATCCTGTCTCCGTATTCTCTCTTCTTGATTAGTTTCTGTCTTCTGGATAAATTAAGTAATGCTTGTGTTGCGATAGCTTGGCGCATTAGGATGAAACACCCTCACATCGAAAATGCGCTTTGCAGTCGACACCAGAAGCCTTTTGCCTTGATATCCGCCCTGGCTTCTTCTTGCTTGTTTGTTATTCGGGGAAGTGCAACACAAAGAGCCCAACTCTGATTTATTGCTGCCGTAGGCAGCACACTAATCTTGACATGGGTTATCTATGTCTCGTGCCCAGACCTCTTTCCGCACCTATGTATAGTCAACGAGATCTCGATATATGTGAAAATTTCCTAGGTGGATGTTCAGTTTTATGACGTTTTGTGACGTAGTTTGCTCTGTAACAAAGATTGTTCACATACTCCAGAGGGTTATTCGTTTTCACGGAAGTTGTACGGAATTAATGTTCGGAACTTGTCAACGCCACCACGAACATGGTATTTTCTGATCACACAACGCCATGAGGTGAGACGAAGTTCTCGAACGATCTGTTCTGCCTTTGATGCTGTTGGGAATTTCAATTCATTTCAGTGAGGAGATATTCTGTTTTCAAGGTAAGACGACTAAGATAGTTCTGTGTACTTGGTTTGTCTCGTGTGTACACGCAACTCAAATCAAACGAAGTCATTGTGCTCGTTTAAAATCAAACCTAGCGAAGCCGGTGACATTTGACAGTTCTCGCCAAAGACAATACTCAATATTTACAAACGAAGGTTTGTGCCTGTTGCTCAACAAACTTACATCTGTGCAGAGAACTTTACCTGAAATGGGAGTGACAATCGATCAATATCGTGCCCGAATTGGTGGACACAACAACGTAAGAATCAAACAGGATTCAAGACCACTCGAAGAATAGAAACAGGATTCAAGACCACTCGAAGAACAGATATAATCTTTTCTGGAACAACATTGATGTTAATGCAGTTGGTTGTAACAACCAGTATGCAAAATTTTAAACGATTTACATATTCAGTCATAACATGACCAGTTGCTTCGGCCAGTTTCGCTACTGGTAACAACATATCATGTTACAATGTGTATGTTATTGTTGCTCTGTTGTTGAGAATGGCAAATGATGTCGAAGAAAATACTGGCCAGGGCATTTTGCCTCCACGGTGGAAGGTCGGCGAAAATGTCCCTGGGATCGGCTGGTCCATTCTATAATGTGATTGGCTTGTCATAAAACTCCAATTAATTCAGCCGAGTATAATTTATTCATTTAAATCTGAATGCTGTCTTTAAATTGTACAGCAAATTAGAAGTGATAACTTTCACTAAATTGCATATATGCTTCTTCATACCTTTTGTAAGAAATAACCATGGATGTATGCTAAATTATTAATTTTGTTAGCTGCTTTTATGCCGACAAATGCTGACATGAACAACTCTGATTATTTTTCAATTGTTCAGGTCAATAAAGTAGACAAAGGCAATGGAACAAAGACCACAAAAATTATCATATCTAAACACCCAGAAATTCTGGGTGTCATGTGACCAGCCGATCCCAGGGCCATTTTCGCAGACCTTCCACCGTGGAAGCAAAATGCCCTGGGTACGAGGTTGGATGTTGTTGACCCAAGTAAAACGATTTGTGCTGATTTTAGACAAGGCAATACAAAACAATTTAAACAAAATGTGCAATAATACATTATCAAATAACAAACATTAATGCATGGGATTCATCATTCCTAAATGTCACATTGTGTGTTGGAAATAACCTTTATACTTGTATAAGAAATTATGTTAATAAAACCTTTTTGCTCTGATAAAATGTATTCTTTGCAATATAGTGACCCATTTGCCGGTGATTGGTTTATGGCAACTAACAATCCACCTTATTTTTTTGAAAATGCACTCAATATTCTATTTTTGGAGTCTCGGTCAACATTGCTTGCTAACTGTTGATTGCAACACTGTTGCAATTTTTAAGACATCTGAAGGGAACATCTGAAGGGATGTGTGCTAATAACCGTCGAAGGTAATAAATAACCTGGTATTTCTCGATTTTGTTTTTTGGTTTATCAAGCTTTGGTAATTAATTATTAATGGTTGGAAAACATTTGTGACCATAAATGCGATAACAAAGCAGTTTCCCCTGCGGTTCTACCCGCGCCTCTTTACGTCGCCAATCTGTCTTGTAAAATATTGGAATTTCTTTGAAATGAGGCAGCACTTCACTTGCGATAGTAATTTCTAGTTATATATTATTGAATTTCTGTTGTATTAGCGGCGCTTATGAGACCGCAGTGTTTCGAGTTTCAAATTACCGTGCGTGCACTATTCATATAAGCGCCGCTCATGTTTCATTAAATATACAACATTAGAATTTTCATAATATAGAATAAAACAGAATAACACATCACAGCCGTCAGAGTTGGGCTCCCTGTGGTTACGATTGCGGTTCTTTTTGCGTTTCGGTACAACCTTCATTCAACCAATCAGCTGTCAAATCACGAATATCATTATGACGAACAAAATTCCTGCATGCGGATAGATCATGACATGATCAGTCGAGAAACTCACTTCACATACACAATAATGGGAGAGATTTTCAACTGCCACCCATATCAGAGGCTAAGGGCATCACGAAACTCGCCCTTATTCAGATTAAAATCCTGATCTTTCAATGGTAGTATAGTTAGCCACGACGAAGTCCATTTTTCATTTAATAAATCCATTACTCTTTGCTTCGTTGTTTGCAGGCTTTCTCTGACTTTGTGCAGCAACATACTCATAATGTTGATTCTTTTGTTGACGCAAATTTGCTTTAATGTCCTGTAACTGTGATTTTCGGTGGGACTCTATCTGGTCAATAATCATCTCTTTAAGAGGTTCAGTAATCTTTTTAGATGCATCAAATTGAATGTTTGCAGCTATAACTGGATTTATAATGCTAAGTTCTCCATAGCGTATTTGTATAGTACTTTTCTTTCTTTTGGAGAGCAATGACCTCTACCAGTAAGAGCGGGGATGAGCTTCTCATTTATGGTATCTTCAATTGGATGGAGTAAATTGCCGACGTTGTCAATTGTTCTCATAATAGATTGCCATTTTCTCATGATAACATGAGTAAAATGTAATAATAATATTATCCTCTCTGAACTAGAACCCAAGCGTAAGTTACATCAGCTTAGTTAAAAATTATAATTAGGTACATCCAAGCTTCATTATTAGTTGTTCCATGACATTAATATTATTGTCAAGACGGTAATGTTTTACACTATGGCGCCAACTATAATTTTACCCAATAATGGCTAAAATTGAACAATTATGTATAAAATGCGTTCCAAACTATATTCTCTTTTTCCAAAGTTCAATTTTCAGCAGAATATTGCAAGAAATGAATAAAATAAAACTGTTCAACGTATAACAAAATAAATCCTTTATTTTGCGGACAGTTTATAACACAATTATGGAGCCATCAAGAATTATAAAATGTTAACGAAATATGGAATACAAAACGCTTTTTAAGGCTTACACCTGCTGTAGGTGGCAAACTATTGCAAAAAATGAATCCATTAGAAGTCACTCAAAATAATAAAAGTACGAGAATTTCTGAACCCTCTATAACGTTGAGACCAGAAAGATACCATTCAAAAACATTACTTTGAATAATTATAGAGGCACCAGAATTTCTGAAACTTCTATAATGCAGAAACCAGCAAAATATCTCTAACAATGTTACCATAAATATAGAGGTTCCAGAATTTCTGAAACCTCTATAAAGCAGAAACCAGCAAAATATCTCTAAATACGTTTATTGTAAATATAGAGATAACAGAATTTCTGAAACCGCTATAAGGCCAAAACCAGCAAAATATCTCTGCAAACCTTACTTTAAACATAGAGGTTCCAGGATTTCTGAAACCTCTATAAAGCAGAAACCAGCAAAATATCTCTAAAAACCTCACTTTAAACATGTAGATAACATAATTTCTGAAAGGAGGAAACAAGCAGAATATCTCTTAAAAACCTTACTTATAATTTTAATTAAAATTTTTAAGAGTTTTTAGAGATATTATTTTGCTGGTTTCTGCCTTATAGATGTTTCAGAAATTCTGGTACCCTATGTTTAAAGTAAGGCCTTGATTTTGCTGGTTTCGTTACTTTTTATGGATTTTTCTGATTTTTGTTGGACAAAACGTAAAATCCAGCGAATATTACAGAAAATCGATAGAATTGCTAAAAATGTTTTTTTTGAAAAACCGAATATAGTTTGTAACGCGTTATAACGCCTTTCAAAACATCCTTGTTTCTAGAAAATGTTTTTAATTCGACCATACATCTTGATGAACTGTTCCAGGTGAACTGTTTCAAACAAAATCTATCAAAAACAATTTCGTATCGTAACCATTTCGCTTCGTAACCATTTCGCTTCAAACACTCCACCAACCGGTCATATATCGAACCATTTTAGAATCTCTAGCAAATTCAAGATACATGTAGAAACATACTGCAACCTCTACGATTTGGCAGCATTTAGATAATTCATCGACTGCAAAAATACCCCGACAACGATGATCCAGAACTTTCATTTCATCTTTCAGCATGGGAAATACAATTTCTACACTCTCAACCATAACACGTACTCGTCGACAGCACCTGATAACATCCACGACTATACTCACAATTTGATCGTGCAGGCGTCTACTGTAAAAGTTTCCAAATGTTCTGATACACCCATTTAACAGATGAGCCATTTTTTTCCGTTTTTGAGAACCGAAAGGACATAACGGATTATTTTCCCTATTCCAAATATATGTTGTGAATCTCCTAGACAATATACTCACCTGGCCTTCGAAACAAATGGAATGAGATGATCATCAATCTTCCAATTATAAAATATTGAACTGGAACTGGCCTTGGATGGATACTTTTTCTACGTCTTGTACATCGCTGTCGCCACATAACTTCATTAAGCGCTTCTGTAAATTATTTGGCGGTAATTCTAAACCTAGCGTGAACGGTAATTATGTCATAATAATGCAGGATGCATGGGGTGATAGAGGAGTCAATAAGCCATACTGTAGCGGAATGTATGATGCTGGCCCAGACTCAGTACCGATGTGGAGACATGATAAGGTTGCTCAAATAATCCACTGGTAGTTCTGTGAGCGGTACGACTTTAAAAAAGAGGCTAAATGGTATAATCATGAACCAGAACCAGCGCTCGAGTCAGAAAAAATGAAATTGTTATGGGACTTTATGGTCCAGACCGACCACCCTCCTGAGCATAACAAACCGGATATTGATGTGCTGAACAAAGAAGATAGAACATGCCTGATTTTGGATATCGCCTCAACACTAGAGTAAACAGCAAGGAAAAGGAGAACATTGAAAATTACTAGGATATTAAACCGGAGATTACACGAATTTGGAAGCGTAAAACCGTAAAACTCCTGCCCATCATAATTTGTGCATTGGGTACCCTACCAAAGGGCTTGGAGAAATAGTTTTGGGTGATCGAGATGTCAAACCTGTTAGAATTGTTGCAGAGGGCATGTTTACTTGGATCAGCTAGGATTTTAAGGAAAGTTTCAGATACAAATAGATCATAAGAGTGAAGCATGCATGTTATGTCAAACCACGTAAGGCCACAGGAAGTAGCTTGATTTAAGATGTTAAGCGTTAAGATCGTTTTCTGCGATTAATAATTAAATAATAATAATAATAATAATAATAATATAAATAATAATAATAATAATAATAATAAAGTCGTTGTAGGAGCATATTACAATTATGATCTTAATGCTCTTACTACATTACATTTCTTAAAAAGTTACTTATTTCATTATTTCATTATAAAATCGAAACTACTACATGTATAACCAATAAACTATGATAACTACAAAACTATTAAAGTGCCTGTTCGGGATTTGGAGATTCTCCACATATCCGTGATCCTCGGAGTCGACTAAGAAAAATTGAAAAACATCCCGTCATATGACGATTTTTCCACTATGAACGTGTTGAAGCAAATCCGCAGACGAACTGTCGGAAGCGCAATCAGACCGTGGATGCACTATACAAACATCTCAAAGGGAACATTTCACAAAAACACTAGGCAGACGACAGAATCTAATACCCCTCATCGAATTACTGCCCGCATCCACTCGCAATCCCAGAGAAATACACTTCACAACGTAATCCATCAGGAATTACTTTAAAAACTCTTTATTAACGTTTCCGGCACTTATTCTTCATCAGACTGTTGAATGCTGAAGTTTCCGAAGCACCACACAATCTAGACTCAATAAGGCATCACAAAGGTGCTTGCAAAATCGCTCCACAATTTTAAGTACTCATGCATGTAATATAGTTTTTAGATTGTAAAATCGTAGTGTTGTAAAGCGCTATGGACAACTAGTGAATGAGCGCTATATTAAATAAACTTATTATTATTATTATTATCGCTGTGAAGGTTACCTAATATGTATCTTTCTCTTGGTGTTGTGTCTGCTAACCGGAAGCTTCTGTAAATAAGTACTGTTTTATTAATTAACCAACTCAACTTTGTACTCTATCCATAACATATGTCTTGTCTCTCCCTGTCAATCGCTAATCCGCTCCCATTCATTATGTAAATCGTCATACTTCACACTTCTTCACCTCTATCAGGTATTTAACGTATTTATTAAATTAATTATAATTTTTACAAATGCGATATTCCATGCAGTATTCCATTCAGTTTGTTATCAGTGATGCAGTACGTGATTTTTAGAAAGGCAAGTACCATTCAGTTACCACCGGCTCGGTTAATTAGAAAGATAATTTACTAACATATAAACCCTAATGTTGGTCATCATCTGCCTCTAGAATCTCTTCCCTGCTAAATAGTCCAATGTATTTGCTCGTCAACCTAATTTATTCCCTATAATTTCGGCGAAGTTCAAAGAGAGACTGGTGAAGAGTCCAGGCCGCAAGGAGCTATGGGCTGATTGTTAGTGGACGAAAGGACAGTATGTTGTGTGTTTAGAATCTGTTTTCAGAATTGCAATTGGTTAAATATTGGCAAATATAACGTCAAAATCTACGACGAAACGGCCTTTTGCTATTTGTGAGCAACAAACGCGTCCCCCAGATGAGCCCCATTACTTCTTGCGGACCTAATCTTTCACCAGTCTATATTTGAACTTTAGAAAGAAAGATTTGCTCGTCATTCCAATGTATTTGCCCTTCAGCCACTTTCTTATATGGCGTACCTACGTACTTGATTTCCATATGGCAAATCCTGAGCCCCGAACGGGAATGCCATACTCTGGGATACCAGGCCTGAGACCTGGTAGCTCAGTGGTTAGAGTTCGGAATGTTGCAGGTTCGATCACCGTTCGGGTCTCAGTATTTTTCTGAGTTATTTACAGCTTATTTTGTTTTTTCCTTAAAAAGTGTGTGTGTTGAGAATGAGGAATCCTATTTCATTTTTTTTATTTATCGTTTGTCGTTGTCTTGATGTAAGTATTCGTGATTTTATACTCTAAAAGGGTTGGTTTAATGTCAAAATAGTGAAGAGGTCTAACGTTTCGAGCGAAGGCCCTTCATCATACAGTGATATGTAAAGTGACAATGGATGTCTTAAATACTTAACCGAGCACGTGGTTTATGAAGTTTAAAACACGCCACTGTCCCCTCCTATTTAATCCTCACGGATCAGTTTAAAATTGTCGCGAAAATTAATATAGAGTACGTATAATGGTTAAATGAGCACACTTTTCTCAGTTAACCGTTCGACTGTATAGAGCGGACCGAGTTAAAATCTCGTTCGAGACTTCAAATCAACCATTTAATTCATGTAATTAATTGGACCTATCAGTGTATTAGAAATACGTGTACGCAACAACCCCTCGCCCGCTTACTGTTTGAGGCTTTAATATTGCCAAACTGAACAGATTTTCAAACTGGTTATTTTTTGGGTGCAATTTGTGGGTAGTGTACTGAACAGAACCCAAGTGGGAAAGTCTACAAACACTAAATTGTCTCGCAGGCAGGGGTAGAAACCAATTGCGTAACTCTTGATTATTGAAATTAATGATTATTGAAACTAATAATTAATTTTAATAATTATTAATTTAAATAAAAATGTTATTAATTATATATTACATAATTAAAGTTAATTATGCCAGTTATGGTTTTAATAATAAATTTCAACATGCATGTTTGCAGTAACAGTGGCATACTCATAATTGTACTCAAAGTACAATTGTATTCACGAGACTGCATAAACTTGTACATACGTGTACCCTACTGTAATAATGTAATCTGCATGTTCCTTATTGCCTAATTGTCAGTATAAGCAGATACATGTACCCTACTGTAATAATGTAATCTGCATGTTCCTTATTGTCTAATTGTTAGTAGCAGATACATGTACCCTACTGTAATAATGTAATCTGCATGTTCCTTATTGTCTAATTGTTAGTATAAGCAGATACCAAAAGATTCAATACCTAAATTTATCCTAAACTAAATTGATAAGCCTGATAAACCTTTTATTCTTTTAGAAGACTTCTGTTTCTTAACTTTTATTAATATTATATAATTATGCACATTCATGTACCAGTATTTCAATGGTATTCAAGTACCGGTAACACAATTTCAAAAAATGAAATGACAAAAGTCCATAATATACAACAAAGAACGATATTGCTTAATCTAATTATTTCACCAATATATATATATATTAATTCAGGATGAAATTCCGTTCAGCTGCTTGTTGTCAGTGAGATGATACCAGTTGTTTAATCCCTAATGTGTTCCCCTGACACAGTGAGTGTTAACCTACCCAGTTATACAGTATCTATAACAGTATATATCCTACAAAAGCTGTGTAAATATATACATTGCAAGACTAGGACTGGCATTGCAGTATAAAGACTTGCAGTATAAACACAGCTATAATCTGTACTTTTTTACATCCTTACCACCAGTACTGGTACTCACTATATAGGCTAATTATCAAGTATTGCAATTATTCCATTGACGACGAGGTTGCAAAAAGTGACCGAGTGAAACAATGATGATGGCTAATTTAAATAAAAGTATAAAATCTGCCATTCAAAATTTGTATTAACATTTGTTATTCTGCAATATTATGATAAAGCACATAATTTATTGGTATATCGTGTGTAAGGACTATTCAATTTCGAGCGAAACCCCTTCAAAGAGTGATTTCGTGATGTCTGATTGACAGGCTCACGTTTGTTTTGTTTTTAGTAGCAATGACGCCATGCCAAAAGTGAAATGTTCCGACCACAATATATTTTGAAGTACTAAATCTAAGAACTCATTCTACATATCTAATGATTAACAGCCTCTGACATACCTACAAAAATATTTTTGTAACTGATAGCTAACAGCTTGAAAAAAGCGACGACGCTTGGATTGGAATTGACAAAATCCGAGTAAATATTTTAGATATTCAGACGACCATATCTTTTGAACTACTAACTCTAGAAAATCATGCTATACATCAAATAAAGCCTGAATAACATACTCGGACATGTTTGCAAAACGATCTTTGTAACTGATTAACAGGTTTAAAAAACCGAAAACGGGTTTACCTTTAGTTTGACGCCACGTATAAAACTTGATTTACGAACTTGACATCTTCCGACGACGATATATTGCATTTTCACTGCCTTTTCACGATCTTTTTGAACACAAATCTTCATTCACCGTATAACCCGACAAAACACGTACTTTTCTTTTACGGTTTCAATTTAAATATTAATTCAAATGCAGATATATATTTACAATATGTAGTTACCAGGGCCAAATTTTCCGATGCCGCGCATGATCGACGACGTTGATCCTGAATATAAATAAATAAACTGAAAGTCTACAAACACCTGGAATCCAGTGATGAGGGACTAAACGCCGGTCGATATTAGCACCCTCGTCATCAGGCCTCAGGCCTTCGGCCGGCGCTTCGCGCCGGGCGAGGGGATGATGGTAAATAATTGTTAACGATATTTCACCACGACAACAGGAATCCTTTTGAACAATGTCAATGAAATCCTTTTGGATGCCTTTGCATAGTTATGTTTTATACTGGGAAAATAAATGCACATGATATGTAGATTATTTACATAAAATCAGAAATTGAACAAAATAAAATGTACTTTTCTTCAGTTTACGCATAATATTAAGTATGCAGTCTTTTCTACTATGTATTAAGTTTGCAGTCTTTTCTACTATGCATAATATGCTCAGAAGTTAATAATTACATTATTGACGATCTTGGTGTTTCAATGTAGATCAATGCGCTACGATATGGCGTTTGTATCCCGAAAATGTGCACTAAAGACAACATTCGCAATAAATTGGGATTTATTTTGAAGAACAGTAAGTATTGATAACATCGGAGGTATTGTTTTGCGTGTTTTGCTAAGTACTAAAAATATTTTATTTAACTTATTGAGCGTTATAGTTATTCGGGCAGAATGAAATTTATTACGTCAGATCTATTCTTAAACAGCGATCTATCGCATAAAAGGAGCTCCTTTCCGAAGCACTGTGAAAAATTTAAAATTGGAAAAAAAAGGGAAAAATAGTTTTTAAAAATGTGACCGGATTTTTTTTCCTTCGATAATTATTTTAAAGTATATTATTTTAGAGATTGCAAGGTGTGGGAACATACCCGTTTTATGCAACTCCTGGTGGGTTGCATTGGATTCGGTCAAGTTTTATCTTCGTTTAATACCTGTATTATCCATGTTACCTTAATTTTAAAGTTATTTGTCTTCGTCTTTCCGATTTCTCCTTCGTATTCTTGTTTGATGCAGAAAACAGCTGTGATACAATAAAGCTTGATTAAACGTATATTTTGTGTTTGATATCGTCACCCGAGGAGGGAATTAACGGGAGTTAGTGTTTTTGGTCAAATTTGGCGCTTATTTCAAAAATCGATGTTATACGGGGAATTAAGGGGGCCTTCAGCCGCGTTTTCACGAATTTAGCCTCGTTTTGGTGCAAATTGAGAAAACAGCAAAACAGCATTGTTACTACATGGTAAATGTGATAAAAGTTACCAATTACAATAAATTATAGGACACTGAATCCAAATTGAAAATCAGGTGGAAAATTTGGGCATTTTAAACCTCGCTTTGGTGTAAAGCCTCGTTTTGATGTTAAATAGCGCCCTCGCAACCTACAAAGTTTGGATCTGAGATTCAGCATAAATACTTGTTAAAACACTCAATCGACGTTCTTAGAGCGCTTATTATCTCATTTGGGTCCAGCTAACGTTACAACTTCGTAATCCATGGCCTGCCAGCCCGATATTTTCAAGATAGCGGCGGTACAGGCATCTTGAAAAAAATAGCAATAAATCAAACGCTTTAGAATAACTATGGTAAGTTTGTCATATCGTTTTTAAAAATTCACTGATGTCTTCGATCTCGACATCCTTATCATCTTCGAATTCATCATATTCAAACTCCTCACTTTCTTCATTAAGAAGCAGCTCGTTCATGTCATCTGGATAAGAGACGTCGCTCCATGTCTCTCGGGGCTCTCTAAATTAATTACCAGGTGGTCTGCCTGTCGAAAGAGGAAGGCAACATAATTTTCTCTCATGATGTGGTAACGCAGGTTGCTTTCACATAGAGGCATCAGGCTAAGGCCTACGATTTTATGGTCTTTGTTGAATTTCTGCCAGAAGACTTTCCATTGAGCGTCGTTGGATGTCGTGGATGGCCATAAAGAGAGCATACAAACCTTTCTAATCCTTGCACTAATTCACTGTTTTGTGCGACTTCGTCACCGAGAGAAGCAAATAGATTGACAAACGCGTTATTTTTCAGTACCGCTTTCCAGATTACTTTCCTTCCTTTTCGGAAAAAGGAAGAAACATAGTCATTCCCGGAAAAGGCAGGTTGCAGTGGACTTGCACGAACAAACGCAACGATTTGGTGTCAGCTTCCTCGTGATCACTCTTCAGCTGATGCGATACAACTGCGTCATGTTGGGTAATCTCTTACATTCGATCTTGTTCTGATACCAAACTCGTTGCATTTGTGCAAGTCCACTGCAACCTAGTGGTCAAAGTGTCACGGTACGGTCTGACATCGACATTATTGCCTTGTTTCTGAGACACGACTTCCTCGATGTGCATATTTTGATTGACAATGGCAATGGGAAAAGCAGAAAAATAATCGATCTAACATCTTCCGAGTTGTCCACGAAGCAGAGAAAAGCACTATTGGGAATGCTCGCCTTTTCCGGGAATGACTATGTTTCTTCCTTTTTTCCAAAGGGAAAGAAAGTAATCTGGAAAGCGGTACTGAGGAATAACGAGTTTGTCAATCTATTTGCTTCTCTCGCTGACGAAATCGCACCAAACAGTGAATTAGTGCAAGGATTAGAAAGGTTTGTCTGCTCTCTTTATGGCCATCCACGCCTGACCTCAGTCAGGCTTCCGACGCTCGACGGAAAGTCTTCCGGCAGAAATTCAACACGAATTATAAAATCGTAGACTTTAGCCAGCTGATGCCTCCATGTGAAAGCAAACTGCGTTACCACATCAAATGATGTTGCCTTCCTCTTTCGACAGGCAGACCAACTGGTAATTAATTTAGAGAGCCCCGAGAGATAATTCGAAGATGATATGGATGTCGAGATCGAAGACATCAGTGAATTTTGAAAAACGGTATGACAAACTTACCTTAGTTATTCTAAAGCGTTTGATTTATTGCTGGTTTTTTTTCAAGATGCCGGTAACGCCGCCACCTTGAAAATATCGGGCTGGCAGGCCATGGATACGAAGTTTAAAATTCCCCAAATTTCCACCTGATTTTCAATTTGGATTCAGTGTCCTATGATTTATTGCAATTGGTAACTTTTATCACATTTACCATGTAGTAACAATGCTGTTTTTCTGTTTTCTCAATTTGCATCAAAACGATGATAAATTCGTGAAAACGAGGCTGAAAGCCCCGTTAATTCCCCGTATAACATCGATTTTTGAAATCAGCGCATCTAACGTGATCAAAAACACTAACTCCCGTAAATTACCTCCTCAAGTGACGATACCCTCTTCTCCTCCTGGACTATTATTATTTTGTGCCATGTTAAAAGTCAGGCAAGCGAAAAGACTTTGTGCTATGGCAATCCGCCTTTCTCACGCCCAATAACATTAATTACTGTAGTAATTAATCAGTAGCTGAGTAGATCAGCCTCTATTTGTACGATTACTGCATGTTTAAGATATAGACACCCTTTGATGAAATCTTCAGTAAGTTTACAGAGCAGCTCGAATATACTCTCCTTGATTGGATTCAGTGAGTCCGTGTCGTCTGAGTTATCTGCCCAAAATGGCAACAGAGTAAAAAATATTGATCAATTTGGCAACAGATTAATAATGCAGTGATACGGATTTACTTCAGTATAGAGTCAACCGTGGAAAAATCACAAGTTTAATTTGTTATATAGACACTTATAATATTCATATAATAGATATGCGCGAATCGTTATAACTATATTTCTGGATTATATGCTTGTACATTTATATAATATATATATATAGAAAGGATTTATGGTGAAGGAAAATTTCGAGTGTTGGAATACATACATTGTAAGACCAAACCCGGACCAGTTGCGAAAAATGCAACTTTTCAGGCCTTCCGGCTGGAATTGAACCCGCGACCCTGCGATGCTAGTGCAGTGCTCTGACCACTGAGCTACGGAAGCCGTTGCCGAGAGCCTAGTCACGAGTTCTGTATATATGGTGGTAATGCCGGGATAAGATTCTGGGTATATTATATGTAATATTTGGCATTTCACTCGATCAAACTACATGTTGAAAGGATTTATGGTGAAGGAAAATTTCGAGTGTTGGAATACATACATTTTAAGACCAAACCGGGACCAGTTGCGAAAAATGCAACTTTAAGGCCTTCCGGCTAGGAATTGAACCGGAAGGCCTTAAAGTTGCATTTTTCGCAACTGGTTCCGGTTTGGTCTTAAAATCAGTATGTATTCCAACACTCGAAATTTTCCTTCACCATAAATCCTTTCTATATATATATATATATATATATATATATATGTATTAATGTAATTAAATTTTATGTATTGAAATAAATATATATATATAATATATATATATATATATATATATATATATATATATATATATATATATATATATATATATATATATACGTGTAGGTTTTGGTCTACGAAATGCAAAGAGTGCTCAACAACATATAGTTAGAGCAAATAATAGATTTTCGCTTACCTCAAAACTGGTCTGCTACAACTTGTTTCATCTGTAAAAGAATCTTCAGGCATATATATATATATATATTTATATACTATATTGTAAGAAATCAAAGACAAGACATGCTTTTCTGTAACTCTGAGTTTCACGCTGATGCGATCTTCAGACAGACTTTGCTGAAGATCGCATCAGCGTGAAACTCAGAGTTACAGAAAAGCATGTCTTGTATTTGATTTCTTACAATATAGTATCACGCTCTGCTATACAACGCATCGAGCACTTTCGCAACAGCGTATAGACAAATCATCGAATTATATAATTAAAATATATATATATATATATATATATATATATATATATATATATATATATATATATATATATATATATATATATATATATATATATATATATATATATATTTATTTATTTATTCCAAAACATAAAATTTACAACTGTCGTTACACGGTGTTTCGCGCTTTACGCGATCTTCAGACGACTGAATACATACAACTAATTCACTGAATTTATAGTGAATTACAGCGCTTGCGCGGCAAGAATCAAAGTTGCGCAAGCGGCAATTGACTATCAATTCAGTGCATGTATTTAGTCGTCTGAAGATCGCGGAAAGCGCGAAATGCACCGTGTAACGACAGTTGTAAATTTTATGTATTGAAATACATTTATTTATTGAACTACATTTAGCTCTACCACCGTGTATTGTGCGCTCTTACTTACCTAAAAATTACCTATGCATTTATATATATATATATATATTATATATATATATATATATATATATATATATATATATATATATATATATATATATATATATATATATATATATATATATATATAATATATATATATATATATACTAAAACGAATGTGATGTTGTTTCACGGAAAGTTGAAAGTGCTCAATACCATAAAGGTAGAGCGAATATATATTCGCCTGAAGATCGCCTTGCGTGAAACTGACAGTTACGGCTTTTATCATTTTGAGGTAAGACCACTTTCACTATATATATATACTGTATATATATATATTGTATGATAACAACTTTTAACTAATTGCTGTTCTGTTGATTTAATATGTTTTCTAGTTTCTATGATACCAGTTAAGCCACTGCGTACAACGCAACCCATGATCGTAAATTGTGCAAAGGATCCAGAATACACCACGGGTGCTGTACTTACAATGTAAGTCTTTATAATATATTCAATAGTCCCCTGAACATTAACTGTCTGAAAAGCTGGTGGCGGTTTGTGATTGTAATGGGGAGTATATGGAACTGAAAACATTGACTGATAACAATGGCAAAAAAAATTATTAATATTCCCCTCTAATAATTTCCTCTAATATTCTCCACTATAGTATTCCCTTCTAATATGCCCATCTAATATCGCCCGCACCACTCCTTATCTTGTTTTTGTCGTTGGACTGAATTAAAACACAGAAATAAAAAAAAAACCATTAAGCACACTTGAACAATAGACGCTTTAACATATATTTATATAAATATTTTCATCAGACTCACTCATGTCTTCCACGTATTTACCAAGTTGTAACGTATTGAACAGAACGAACACAATGATTTACAATTCAAATTTAACACTTGAGAATCCCACTAGGTACGTCTTTGTTCTATTATTTCATCGCGTTGCCATTGCGCATTACAAATCATCCACTGAAAAAAGCATTTATTTTCTATTGTGCATTACTCCTGTCAACCTCGCCCATGTGAAATATATCCCCTCGCGGCCTCAACATAACCTATACAAAATGCACTGCAGCCCAAATAACACATTTGTATTTGCTTGATAAGAAAATATATGTGGCACGTATTTTAGTGATGCTCATGAGGAATATGAGATAGTGTTAATTCTAATATTATTGTAATAAAATAAGCCGATCTCTCTGCTAGTTTCTATTTTGTATCTTACTTTAATATCAGGCGAGGGTTTAGCTTGTTCTGAGGTATGTTTTTGTTCAGTTGAATATCTGCTTCATACAGCCATAAAACAATGGAAGGCTGGAGACTCGCGGCCATTCAATGACAACCACCATCAAATAAATCACTCTTTGCCAGACTGCCGCTTCTCGTATCGCTAAGAAATTCCCATACACCCAAAGAGTGATAAACATTACATAAAAATCATCTTCTTGTCCGAATGCTGGCAGCGGTTTTTCTTTATATTAAACGTTCCTAGAAATAAACCCAGTGGAAAGTTCGGAAAATTCATCAAAGCACCATCCTTTAAAAAAAGTAAAATTTCAAGTTCACTTTTACCAAATATCACCTACTATGTCGTTAGACAGTTCTCAAAAACAATACGAAGGACATGTATGCGGGTAGTAAAATTTTCCAGATCCATTTTAATTTGAGTTACGTAAGGTTTAACATGTTAAAAAACCACCATGTTGTGGCATTTTCCACTTTTCTTTAGCGAATAACTCAAAATGGGCTTAGAAAATTATATTATCCGCTTAAATGTCCTTCATATAGCTTTTTGAGAACTTTCTAAAGACATAGGTAATAATATTATTCGCTAAACGTGAACTTGAAATTTCACTTTTTTAAAAGAATAGTGCTTTTGTAGGTAAATTGTAAGAAAAACTTGATTTTTAAACTGTACACTAGGTTGATTTCCAGGGAGTTTTCGTATGTTATTTCCGAATGTATCAAGATAATAAAAAAACTATAATAAAAATTATTATGTTACAATTTGTTTGATGTTAAACATTAAATTGTCTGCACTATAAACGTCTAATCTTTCTTCGACCATGCGTGCACGGTGATCTGGTGAGTTGACAACGCCGTTGAATCATTTTACTGTAAGATTGGTTTACTCTGTCGAATCGACCCATCAACATTATTCAAGGTTGTTAAACATGTGTATTGTGATATACTGGAGGCCTAATATTTCGAGAAAATGCCCTTAGTAACAGGGAGAATCGAAAAGTGTGATCCAATTATTTACGCGTAAATAGTCATGTATGCACAAAAGATGTTGCAATCACTGCAAATTTAAGGTATAATAACACATTTTAGTGAGATGTTCATGTACGAGAGTCATTTACTATTTTAGTAAAACAATTTTATACATATAACGTGTAATTATTGAGTTTAGTATAACGCACGAGATTTGCGCGTAGAACACGAGGCGTTGCCCAGGCCCCGCGCAGCCAGTTTTAATGGCAATTTCCTGCATTTTGAACGACGTTTAGACAGAAAAATTAAGATCATAAACAAGGACAAACCATATTTTTCAACAGTTCGCGATTCTACGGCATGGTTCAATAGCGTAAATTGACAGCCAACGTAAACAATTCAAAAGCTAAACACAACATATGCAATTAATGTGAGCACTACAAACTGTGAATAGTAGGTTACTAGGTTACCTGAAGAAAATTCCTTGTGGACTCTATCATTTCTTGTCTGGTGGGCTTTTTACTCCGGAGAGATGTGGTGGCCCTTGCTCTGTCATGTAGGATTTATTCACTTTGTTACACAGGTTATTATTCGAAAGAATAGTTTAGAAGAATGGAACACATTAATTTCCTTTGCTGACAAGTTCTAACCGTACTCATGCAGTCAGTATAAAATTAGGCTAACCTTAACTTAAATTTGTAATATCACGTGACACTGATGTCATGAACAGTCGAACTCGTGGTCATTTCTGACATATATCTTTAGTAGTCCAGTTCATATTAATATGTTTAAGCGCTAAATAAAGAGTACTATTCAAATACAAACAAGAAGTATTACATGGTTGTCAGAACTGGTAATTTGAATAGAAAAACAAGACAAGATGAGTGATCCAGCGCTAACAGGCTTCGAGCCAGCAAAAATGAATTGGAAACCGGATACAGACCTGCCAACACGCTTCGAGAGATTTCGCCAGAGATGTAACCTGCTGTTCGATGGACCGCTAAATAAACGCACGATTGAGCAGAAATGCAACTACTTACTTTTGCGGTCTGGAGACCACGGCATAGATATTTACAATACATGGGAACTCAACGAAGAACAGGCGCTTCGAAAGCCACGTTGAACCGCAAGCGAATTATATCCTAAACCGATATTATCTCCGGAGTTTACAGCAAATCGAACACTCACCGATTTCCACACTGAAGCCACAGTAGTAATACCCCCCATATAGCGTGAATATTTAATGAGGTCCTGTATAGCGTGAATTTTTAATGAGCTTTCAGATTTTAGGATTACGTCATGAGTTCTCGTCTTCCTTGGGGAGCCTTAACCCTAATTATTTATTCAGATACGTCATTAAACCTTCAGGATCCTAAACCCTAGCTCGTGTACCTGTAGGACCCCAAACCCTAAATAGTATTCATTTTATTCGGCCTTATTATTATGCTTACGTCACTCAGCTTCAAGTCTCCCCTAGTACTCTCACACCGCCCGCATATTCCGACACCTTCCGAACTTGATTTCCGAAGGTGTTACGTCACTATCAAAAGGTCGCTCTTTAGATCTCTTAATAATATAAGAAATGCATTTGCATCTATATACTTCGCCTCTCTGCGGCAATGTGAATGTGGGACATTAGGCAGCCCGAGAGCAGCGCATGCGCACAATCGATCTTGGCTAAATATTATAATCTGGAATGAAGAAACTTATACTCTCATACTAACTCGATCAACAGAGAGTGGTTATTATTAGGGATAAATTAAGACAATGCAATGTTGATATCGATAAAGATACGTTGCTTTATCACATTGGAACCTGTTTAAATTAATATCATGGGTTGTTCGATAGTCTAATATACACGGAGTCCAACGAGTCATAACGGCTTTTACGAATGTATCGGACTTTACGAAGTTTACTCTAGTGTATAAAGTAAGCGATTCCTTCGATGAACAATCACTTCGGCAAGCTAATCGAAAAACGAATTCAAACGTATTGATTTTCCTAAGCGAGATAAAACCTTGCTTGGTATATATTATATTAATATTATGGGTGCTGCGTTGGCAGTGTTTATGATATTTAGCAAAGTGAAAAGGTGGTGAACTGCCGAGATTTTTAACGAGATACTGATACTATTAGCTATTAAATTATTCAAGAGATAGCTTGTCAAACGAAGCGAAGGTTGAGTGACCACACAGACAATAGCGCATGGGTCATTAACAGTCATTAGTGCTCAACTCGGAAATATTTGCATGACTTGGGAATAATTAATTTGTTTTGAGGGTAAATACTGGGATTTTGAGGGTAAAAAATAGTCAATATGGGATGATGAGGGATAAATTGAGCGGGCAAGTTCAAACGCGACAATGGTGTTGCCATAGTAAAACTACGTTGCGTCGGAAAAAGTGAATAGCGAAGGGGTTTCCATAACGAAACCGTGTCGCGTCCTTTCATTCGAGTATCCCTTGTCTTCGTGAAAGGTTCGAAAGTTTTCTTCGGAACCCTTCGGGAAACAGTGCGAAGAACTGTTCAAGATCTCAAACATATTGACTTGGAAAAATATAAATTTAAACGACATTATGTTTACAGCGTTTTGCTATGCCAAATGCTTATACTGTTGCATGTTGCAACATTTCACCTGAGAGATGAACCCTAAACATTTTGACCTAATTATCGCTTATCTCGCGTTAGGGTACGGGATTCCTATATGAGGAAGAAACATTTCGGGAAGTTGTACGAAGAACGGCCGAAGATCTCAAGCATATTGACCTGAAAAATATAAAGTTAAACCTTTTTTGGTTAAACTGCACGATTCGGTTATTTTATGACGCCGTTGTCATGATGTATATTCACGTACATAAGCCTACATGAACCCTAACCATTTTGGCCGAATTATCGCTAATTATCTCGCGTTAGTGTACGGGATTCCAATGGGGGAAGAAATCCTTCGGGAAACAGTGTGAAGAGTTGTTCAAGATCTCAAACGCATCGACATAGAAAAATAATAAATAGTTACTTAGTTTTGGCGTAAAGTATTCTGAAGAAACTATTCGCAAAATGATCAAGAATTACAAAATAATGTTTCCTGGCAGAAGAAGTATTATATATCTAAGAGTTTTAAATTGGTTGAACCGCTTTACTTCATAGAGAACGACGGAACGAGGAGTTAGAACGAGGATATAAAGCGGACTAAGTAACTTTAGCAGCTTGAATACATTTGTCCACCTGATCTTAGATAAAAGCGTGAGATAAGAGCGTAATTAAAGGATTATATGTTTGATAGCATAAGCGTTCAAATCGGCAGAAATAACTTGCCGAGCAATCATTTCGGGAGAATTATCACTTATCTAACCTTCGTTTATCGATTAAGCGATCCATGTGTCGAAGAAACACTTCGGGAAGCAGTGTGAACAACTGCTCAAGATCTCAAACATAGTAATAATGACGCTGTGCTACGGTCTGATTTGAATATTGGTTGGTTTTGAACAAGAGGAAGACGTTAAAAAGTCATTAGTCTGCTGTGCTTCACCAACTTTACGCCTGATTTGAATATTAGTTAATTAGGTTTGAAGGAGAAAAAGGTCATTAGGTCAAGGCGAATGCGTGGGTTCGAATTCGTTTCTTCTAACGATTACAAGGCTGTGTTTGTGGTTAACTAGCAATCGGAGAGATATTTGCGATTCCAATGAACTTTGTTCACGGTCTATCTCGTTGTTGGGAGACGAAATGGGCCAGGGATGTTGACGCAAAACACGCTTTAATATCAGCGTTGTCTTATCTTTACCTTTATCTTAATTTATCCTTATCTTAATTTATCCTTATCTTTATCTTTATCTGTATCCTTATCTTTATCCTTATCTTTATCTTTATCCTTATATTTATCCTTATCCTTATCTTTATCCTTATCCTTATCCTTATCTTTATCCTTATCTTTATCCTTATCCTTATCTTTATCCTTATCTTTATCTTTATCCTTATCTTTATCTTTATCCTTATCTTAATCTTTATCCTTATCTTTATCATTATCCTTATCTTTATCGTTATCCTTATCCTTATCTTTATCCTTATCTTTATCCTTATCTTTATCCTTATCCTTATCCTTATCTTTATCCTTATCTTTATCTTTATCCTTATCTTTATCCTTATCCTTATCCTTATCTTTATCTTTATCTTTATCCTTATCTTTATCCTTATCTTTATCCTTATCTTTATCTTTATCTTTATCCTTATCTTTATCCTTATCTTTATCCTTATCTTTATCTTTATCCTTATCTTTATCCTTATCCTTATCTTTATCCTTATCTTTATCTTTTGCCTTATCTTTATCTTTATCTTTATCCTTATCTTTATCTTTATCCTTATCCTTATCCTTATCTGATCAGGGATGATCTTTGATCAGGGATGATCTTTGATCCGGGATGATATTTTATCCGGGATGATCTCTGATCAAAGATCATCCCTGATCAGATAAGGATAAGGATAAGGATAAGGATAAAGATAAAGATAAGGATAAAGATAAAGATAAGGATAAAGATAAGGATAAGGATAAAGATAAAGATAAGGATAAAGATAAGGATAAAGATAAACCAATTTAAAGCAATTCAACCAATTTAAAACTCTTAGATATATAATACTTCTTCTGCCAGGAAACATTATTTTGTAATTCCTGATCATTTTGCGAATAGTTTCTTCAGAATACTTTACGCCAAAACTAAGTAACTATTTATTATTTTTCTATGTCGATGCGTTTGAGATCTTGAACAACTCTTCACACTGTTTCCCGAAGGATTTCTTCCCCCATTGGAATCCCGTACACTAACGCGAGATAATTAGCGATAATTCGGCCAAAATAGTTAGGGTTCATGTAGGCTTATGTAAATCTTAACCTTAACAACGTGAATATACATCATGACAACGGCGTCATAAAATAACCGAATCGTGCAGTTTAACCAAAAAGGTTTAACTTTATATTTTTTCAGGTCAATATGCTTGAGATCTTCGGCCGTTCTTCGTACAACTTCCCGAAATGTTTCTTCCTCATATAGGAATCCCGTACCCTAACGCGAGATAAGCGATAATTAGGTCAAAATGTTTAGGGTTCATCTCTCAGGTGAAATGTTGCAACATGCAACAGTATAAGCATTTGGCATAGCAAAACGCTGTAAACATAATGTCGTTTAAATTTATATTTTTCCAAGTCAATATGTTTGAGATAGTTGAACAGTTCTTCGCACTGTTTCCCGAAGGGTTCCGAAGAAAACTTTCGAACCTTTCACGAAGACAAGGGATACTCGAATGAAAGGACGCGACACGGTTTCGTTATGGAAACCCCTTCGCTATTCACTTTTTCCGACGCAACGTAGTTTTACTATGGCAACACCATTGTCGCGTTTGAACTTGCCCGCTCAATTTATCCCTCATCATCCCATATTGACTATTTTTTACCCTCAAAATCCCAGTATTTACCCTCAAAACAAATTAATTATTCCCAAGTCATGCAAATATTTCCGAGTTGAGCACTAATGACTGTTAATGACCCATGCGCTATTGTCTGTGTGGTCACTCAACCTTCGCTTCGTTTGACAAGCTATCTCTTGAATAATTTAATAGCTAATAGTATCAGTATCTCGTTAAAAATCTCGGCAGTTCACCACCTTTTCACTTTGCTAAATATCATAAACACTGCCAACGCAGCACCCATAATATTAATATAATATATACCAAGCAAGGTTTTATCTCGCTTAGGAAAATCAATACGTTTGAATTCGTTTTTCGATTAGCTTGCCGAAGTGATTGTTCATCGAAGGAATCGCTTACTTTATACACTAGAGTAAACTTCGTAAAGTCCGATACATTCGTAAAAGCCGTTATGACTCGTTGGACTCCGTGTATATTAGACTATCGAACAACCCATGATATTAATTTAAACAGGTTCCAATGTGATAAAGCAACGTATCTTTATCGATATCAACATTGCATTGTCTTAATTTATCCTTAATAATAACCACTCTCTGTTGATCGAGTTAGTATGAGAGTATAAGTTTCTTCATTCCAGATTATAATATTTAGCCAAGATCGATTGTGCGCATGCGCT
Source organism: Chrysogorgia sp. JL179-B06 (assembly GCA_035772405.1). NCBI lineage: Eukaryota > Metazoa > Cnidaria > Anthozoa > Scleralcyonacea > Chrysogorgiidae > Chrysogorgia > Chrysogorgia sp. JL179-B06. The sequence continues at coordinate 125,538 of JAYKKM010000487.1, forward strand.
GCTCTCGGGCTGCCTAATGTCCCACATTCACATTGCCGCAGAGAGGCGAAGTGTATAGATGCAAATGCATTTCTTATATTATTAAGAGATCTAAAGAGCGACCTTTTGATAGTGACGTAACACCTTCGGAAATCAAGTTCGGAAGGTGTCGGAATATGCGGGCGGTGTGAGAGTACTAGGGGAGACTTGAAGCTGAGTGACGTAAGCATAATAATAAGGCCGAATAAAATGAATACTATTTAGGGTTTGGGGTCCTACAGGTACACGAGCTAGGGTTTAGGATCCTGAAGGTTTAATGACGTATCTGAATAAATAATTAGGGTTAAGGCTCCCCAAGGAAGACGAGAACTCGTGACGTAATCCTAAAATCTGAAAGTTCATTAAAAATTCACGCTATACAGGACCTCATTAAATATTCACGCTATATGGGGGGTATTACTACTAGCCACTGTCTTGGACAGTGAAAACACAAGGAAGTTTCTTACTGAACCTAAAAAAATTAAATCGGTGTTGCGATAATGTTGTTGGTGTTGTCTCAACCGGTTTTGTCCAAGATTGTCTGACTTTTGAATGTCAACAAAAGGCAATATATTGCTTCGAAAATACATAACAATATACAAGGACATTTCAAACAACTTGTTATGAGCGAATTAATAAAGAAATATAGAAAATTGTAGCTATTTGAAGAGCATCCAGTTGGAGTAAATGAATGGGGTAGTTCTATACTAAATCGGATACAAAATTGATTACATTCCTGACCCCAACACTAGTTTTGACACAAACTCTATTCTTTAAATATAACATTAGATTTGCTATAATGAAGGATAAATCTAATGAGAGTGAAATGAAGGAAAACTAAAAGAAAAAGATGGCTAATACTGGATTAGAACCAAGCTATCGGCACGTAGGACAATAGGAGCTATACGTGTCAATCGGCCCCGAGGCCCACCACGTCATTGATGCAAAAAAATAATATCCTTGAAAATATTTCGTCAAAAAAGTGTTAAAATACATGTACAATAGTTAACCAAAAAAAACCCCACGATAAACCAAGAAAAAGCAAACATGAATCAGCAAATAAAGGGTTATTGCAACGATGAACCACGATGAACCACGATGAACCACACTGCTATAGATAAATCGCTACTGTTTATTATTTATTTCCTTGTTTGTGGTTCATCGTGGTTCACCGTGGTAAAATGAAAGTATAGGAATTGCTGCACTTAGTTAACCGTGGTTCATCGTTTTTGTTTGAGGTTTTATGTGTCTATATAGGCCGCCAATACGGAATATATAGGCCACTTGTCGGAAGTGCTGCTTATCCCTGCCCTATGGGACATTTGGTAAAACTATTGTACTCATTTCAATGCGGTGAAGCACTCACGAATAAATAATAAGGCTAAGTTAATACTTCTGACGCCCTGCATCACACTACCCAGTATGAGATCATAATATAGATGTTTCAATGATCTTTCATAAATATACCTTTCAGACAATCTTGGACCAAACTGTTGAACAGTTTCACAATAAAATCATGCCAGTTTTTTACGCCACATGTTTATGAGACAAATCCCCCCTCCCCCCGGTCAATGTTGATTTCTTGTGTCCAAATTCCAGCTAGAACATTTGGCTGCTGTTTAGAACAACATTGATCGGGGGGGGGGGGAGGGGAGCAGTGAAAACACAAGGAAGTTGTTGCCTTCGGTGATGCATTTCTTTCTGACGATTTCGGATTTCGTTCCGAATACGAGGGTGTCTCGCATGAGTTGATCGTGTAGATCTGCTGGATAATTACAGTTCTGGATTAGTAATCTGAAATCTTGGACAAAACCGGTTGAGACAACACCATCAACATTATCGCAATCGCCGATTTAATGTTTTTACGTTTAGTACGAAGCTCACATTTGCCAGAGCTCAAGAAATAGCCCGTACAGAGGAAGCCACTCGCCTTCAGCTTAAAGCAATGAAAGATAAACCACAAGGATCCCGTGAAGTCGACTCCATTAAAGACCATAACCAACATGGTAAGAGAAACAATAACAAACCATCTTTTCAACGACATGATACTGCCCGTAGAACACCTCGAGGTGAACACAATAGAAACAATGCCATTCACAAACAGTCGACGAAACAGTGCCAACGATGTGGCCACCCAAACCCAAAGCAATCTCCAGCAACTGGTGTAGAATGTTTCCACTGCCATAAAATTGGTCACTTTAGCAAGATGTGCAGAAGCAAGACAAATATTAACGAAATACAAGGTCAAGTTCGTGAAAACAACACATAAGTTGAACCAGATTAGCCTGAACCAGATTAGCGAGGAGTTTGTCGTAAAACAACATGAGAACATCAAGACAAGTAAGTCCACTGGACTAATTAACATGCCATCTCGTCTTTTGAAAGACGGTTCACACGAAATTGCCAAGCCTCTAACAGTTTTACTAAATCGATCTATAAATGAAGGGTCATTACCATCTGATTGGAAACATGCTATAGTGACACCAATTCATAAAACTGGATTAAGATCTGACCCGGCAAATTTCAGACCTATCTCGGTGCTCCCGGTGTTCGCCAAGATTTTGGAGCGTGCAGTTCACAATATGGTTTATTGTTTTCTACAAGAAAACAACATCTTATCCATCTACCAATCGGGATTTAGACCTCTCCATTCAACTAGCACCTGTTTGACTGATGTGACCAACACTTTGCTGCATAATATTGATAAGGGTCATCTAACTGGGATGGTCTTTTTAGACCTCTCTAAAGCCTTTGACACGTTAGACCACGATAAATTACTTGTTAAACTGGCTAATTTAGGTTTTTCGAATTCTGCATTGCAATGGTTTAAGGCTTACCTTACTGATAGATCGCAAACTATTACTGTAAATGGTGTGTCTTCTAGCACACAGTCTATTCTATTTGGCGTTCCCCAGGGATCTATTCTGGGTCCACTTCTATTCATCATCTATATTAATGATATGCATACTATCACTAAATATTGCAGTGCGCGCCTTTATGCTGATGATACCTTGCTTTACTTTAGCAGTAAGTTAATTTCTGAGATTGAAAATAGTCTAACTAATGATCTAGATAGTATAATTAATTGGCTTAACAATAATTTCCTGTTTCAAGTCAATAATTTTACTATTAAAGCCAATGACACCATTCTATCTTGGGTTTATACATATAAGTATCTAGGTGTCATTCTTGATTCCAATTTTTCTTGGAATGACCATATAGAATACTTTGCTAATAAAATCTCATCTAGGCTTGGTATGCTCCGAAAAGCACGCAAATTACTTCCGAAAGAGGCCAGTGTCACATTATACAACAGTATGGTCCTACCCCTTTTTGATTATTGCTCTGTTATATGGAGTACGTGCGGTAAAATGAATTTGGACTATTTAAATAAACTACAGTTGCGCGCTGCTGGAATAATCGAACAGCGTAAGGTTGAGCCACATGAACTAAAGAGTGTTTTAAATTGGCCGTCACTACAATCACGTAGAATCTATCAAATTTGCCTTCTTGTTTTTAAATGTCTTAATGGGTTAGCTCAAACCTATCTACTAAAGGAATTCAATCATGCATATAATATACATGCGTATAGGACACAAAATAGAGATCTACTCCGTCCACCACTTGCAAAAACGCAAAAATACCAAGGATCTTTCAGGATTAAGGGACCGGTCATAAAGTAACTGCTAGGGTGGGCTGGAGGATAAACTGAAATGTTTCAAAAATATTTGAGGGCCCAACTCAAGAGGTCTATAAAAATTTCAAAGCCCATCCAAACTGATCAAACTAATTTGGTGACCCACCCAACTCCCCTGGCCAACCGTGACCCATAGGAATCTGATATTTTGTTCTAGCAAATTATTTATCTGTTGTGTTGTTTGCCATATGCTGCAAACTGTTGGATACTCCAACCGAAAAATATATATATATTGTGGGATTTTTTTTAGATTTTTTCTCAGGGATTCGACCTTGGGATTTTCTTGGGATTTTTCCAGAGCAAACAGTTTCGGTTTTAAAAAGCTGATTTCAATTTCAATACCCTTAAAGGCGTGTGAATTTGTACTTATTCATGAAAGCTCTTGTGTCTCGATCTGTTATTTGAGTCGGATCTCATACGGCGATAGAGACCTGGGAACTAGTCAGGAAGTGAAGCTGTGAATAGGGAATCTTGGGATATTTTCAGACCTAATTATTGGGATTTTTACGAAACTTGACTTGGCAACACTGCCTGAGATATGTCTGCTGAAGCATTAGATGTTGTGATGACTGAACTTGGTCTCATTCATTAGCCAGGTCATAAAAAACGATTTGTTATGTAGCTTCTTTGCAAATTCTCCATTCCGATTCAGTGAAGGCCAAATCTTCCACCGATGATGTAAGTATGTTATAGAAGATATTTTTACTTTTAGAAGATATTTTATGTCTATTTACTTTGAGCTGTAGGATCCATAAATATGTGAATTAAAATCGTGTAATGTCTTTTGATGAAAAGCATGAAACTTCCAAATGTACACAGTTCTGAATTAACGAGTGTTCTCAAGAATAAATTCAAATTGGTTTTCAATGATGAATTCAAATTACTGTACTGCAGCTATTTGATATTCAGTGTGCTGTATTATATCAGTTAGTCTACAGTATATAAATCTGCAGATGAGATTCATGTGTGGGAAACTAAAAATATTGTATCATTTAAAATGCAATCATATAACAATAATGTTATGCTTCCTAGGACCACCGACAGCTAACGATCTCTGGATTCCAAATCCACTGACAGCTCAAACAAAATTTAATAATACTGCATTGTACTGGCTGACTTGTATGAAGCTGCATATGGTTTAAATCCTCCAATCCAATTAAAGAATGATGTGATTGAGCAGCGCATTACTCGATGGAAAATCCAAAAGAAGTTTTATAATGAGCATTGGGAAAGAGTTAACAAATTACTCAGCAAAGACAGTAAAGATGGCAACTCTCAGAATGTTCAGAGGTTTTCATCTGAATTAGGATCATTTCAAACAGGTGACAAATCTAAAACAGAAGCAGCTAAGCAAATTGTGGATTCAATTATTTCCAAAATTCAAACAGATATTAACATCATCATGCAACAATGGTCAACTTTGTTTATAAACAAAGATAATAATGTGAAGACATGGAAATTGCCATGAAATGTAAATTGGAAGAGTGTCAAACAATGATTATCACCAACATTGGCATCCTGAAAAGAAAACTTCCATCAATCAATGATGCAACAACTGAAAGCAAAAGAAAATGTAAACGACTGCAAGAAAACAAGCGAAAATCAGTTGTGAGAAAAGAGAAACGCTTAGGTGCAAAAGCCAGTGAAGTTGTCAAAATAGTTACAAATGGAAAAGTCAACTTTCGTGATTTAAAGAGCCAGAATACAAAAATTGTCAAAGCTGATTATGCCCCCAAAAAAGTCTCAGCCTAAGATATCATCTGAAGGCATTAAGTTTTTCATCATACTCAGACAATAATTGAACAAAATAATTAATATGAATGGTTTAAAGCTTTGTTTATGGTATTTAAGGTAAAACTAACCCTGTTAAGGCCCATCTACACGATACGATTGTCGTATATGATTGTCATTCTGGTGTATGTGATTGTCACGCTGACGCCAGTAATTGTTTGCACACGACACAATTAGATAGATGATGCAAAATAGATTTTGACACAAATAGATTGTGTCAAAATGACACAAAAAGATTTTTGCCCAATTCCTATTGGAAATTCAATTTTCCAATAGGAATTCCTATACCGGATCCTATACCCTCTTGTACAGTTAATCACATACGCCAGAATGAGAAATTGTATGACAATCGTATTGTGTAGATGGGCCTTTACATGTATATTAGAATGTATTATGCTGTAGTTGTTCTTTCAGTGAGAAAGAATCTGTATTTTAATTAATATTTTACCAGTATTTAATTAGTCATTAAATATTAAGTTTTTCTGTGGAATACTTAATATTAAACACCCATTCTTTTTGATCAGATGCTGTAAATTAACCAATTAATAACATTTTAGCCAGTTCTAATTGGTTATCACTATTTCCTGAAAGTAGAAATGAAATTTTGTTTCATGGCCCAACCATGGACACAAAATAAATTTGGCGACCCATCAAAACTGTCCAAAAATGTTTCATGGCCCATCCCAAATCACTCCGGCCCACCCTAGCAGTTACTTTATGACCAGTCCCTAATGGGGCAAACGTTTGGAATATACTACCACCAGAAATTAGAAAGATAACAGAATTAGACATATTTAAGAGGAGATTAAAGAAATACCTTAAACTAGCCCAATGACTGATTAATGAATAACTTTATTATTATTATTATTAATATTTATCTTTATATATGTTTGTATAAGTGTGTATTTAGCTTTGTATTGTAATTATTTATTTTATATTCTGTCAATTTGTATTTATCTTGTAAATTTGTTTACAGGGCCCCATTTAAATCAGCGTTTAGCTGAATTGGGCTGCCCTGTATAAATATTATTAAACCAACCAACCAACCAAGTTCGGTGTCCAATAACACCGGAAGTGTTTTCCTCGGAACAATCGAAACCGAAAACAACCTCAACTCGCAGCTAGCAATGTACGTCTAAAGTCAACAGTGTTAACCAGAAACAACGACGCACGAAAGTTCTGACAAGTATTCAAGTTACAACATAGTCATATCACAAACGCACCACAGAGCATATCTGTAAAGTTGATACTAGAGCTGAAATCAATGTCATATCCAAAAAAATTTCGACCGAATCTTCGCTAGACCCGAATGTAAATGCCTGAAGCCAACAGAATGTAGAATTACAGCATACGGAGGCCAAGAAATTAAAAGCTTGGGTATTTGCAAGTTATACATCCACCACGACGGTGCGATCAGTGCAGCGAATTTCAACGTCACTGAAATACCTGGCCCAGCCATGCTCAGCTGTGAAACATGTGAAGAGCTAGGACTAGTACAATTCAATTGCAGCCTTGAAACAGAACCAGATGAGCAAGCCAAGCAACCTCTAAGTGAGAAACAACTCCTGGAAGAGATTGAAGATTGTTTCCAAGGACTTGGAACTTTCAACATGAAACCACATCACATTACTATGGACCCAACTGCTGAACCAGTCATCCATGCACCACGAACAGTACCTATCCACCTTCAGGAGCTGTACGAAGAAGAAATAAACAACATGATACAACTTGGTGTCATCGTGCCAGTGAATAAACCCACAGAAACAAAGAATGAGAAAGGTGAAGTAACCAAAGTCAGAGTATGCATAGACCCACGTGATCTTAACAAATCCATAAAGAGAGAACACTCCAACTCCACAACGCCAAATTATTTACAATAATCGACACATCCAAGGGTTACTGGCATGTTCCACTAGACACACAAAGCTCGTTGCTGACAACGTTTAATACCCCATTTGGACGGTACCGATTCACAAGGCTCCCTTTCGGGACAGTTGTCTCCCAAGACATCTTCCAAAACCAACTCGACACATCCCTAAAAGGCCTTCAAGGTATCACTGGTGATGACACATTCGTCCATTGTGCCACCGAAGAAGAGCACGACCGAAATTTGGTCAACCTCATGAGGAGAGCAAGAGAACAGGGAATCAAGTTTAACCAAGCCAAGCTACAGTTCAAGTGCTCGAAAGTCAGCTTCTTTGGACACACATGGACCCCAGAAAAATACAACCTGATAACAGGAAGATATCTGCCATATTAACAATGAAACCACCTGAAAATGGAAAGACCTTCAGAGCTTCCTTGGTCTTGTGAACTATCTGAAACGATATTCCAGCAGCTTGGCAATATACCATCACAGCACCATTATGAGAGCTGACCAAAAAATAAATTGCCTATGTTTGCGGTCCAGAACACAACCAAGCCTTCCAACGAATCAAACAAGAGATTACCTCAATGGGAATACTGAGATATTTAAGGTAGCAAGATCCCTCTGAATACATTTTTAATACCATACAATATAACAATTAACCCTTACAACCATTTGATAGAACATATGACAAATAATATTTCCACACAAAAAGTTTGCATAAATTATGCTAATTAGCTGACGAAATGGCCGCCGATTGGTCAAAATCGGGATATACTTCAAACAAATTTGCCATTTTCCAAACACTATTTCTCCCTCATTTTCCCATATATTTCAATAAAATTTTCACCACAGCCTCCTAACAGGAATATCTAGGGAATAGTCGTAGGAATTGTGAATATGATTCATACTTGTTGAATTATCTGACATAATTAATATAATTTAGGTGGTGGAAATTGAAAAAAAAAAAGAAAAAAGCATGTCAGAAAATAGCTGAAAGTTTATATTGAAAATTCTACCACCAGAATGTGCCTTAGTATATAAGCTATAAACTCAGAAACTTTCAGGACCTTATCTCTAAAACTGCCTGAGAAATCTTGTTTGAAGTATATCCCGATTTTGACCAATCGGCGGCCATTTCGTCAGGTAATTAGCATAATTTATGCAAACTTTTTGTGTGGAAATATTATTTGTCAAATGTTCTATCAAATGGTTGTAAGGGTTAATTGTTATATTGTATGGTATTAAAAATGTATTCAGAGGGATCTTGCTACCTTAAACCCACATGCCGAGTCAACCATCCAAACCGATGCATCCCTCAAAGGACTTGTTGCCGTACTACTACAAGATGGACAACCAGTATGCTATGCCTCCAAAACACTGATAGACACAGAACGGAACTATAGTAACATTGAAAGAGAGACCCTAGCTGTCGTATACCGACCACAAACCATTGGAATCCATTTTTAAGAAGAAACTAGTCAGCTGCCCACCAAGATTACAACGACTGCTGCTGAGAGCGCTCAAGTATGATGTTACTGTCAAGTATATAATAGGAATCAATGTGCCCAATGCTGATGCCCTATCGAGAATTAACCAACAACATTCACCAACAGTTGGTGAACTACCACAACTAGAAGTCCACCAAGTAACCAACACGCTTCCAGCAACACCAGCAAGATTACAACAGATCAGAGAAGAAACATCCAAAGATGCAACCCTTTCCCTTCTCAGGGAAACCATATATCAAGGATGGCCTAAATACCGAAGTATTTGCACACCATCCATCCAAGATTATTGAAACTTTAGAGAGGAACTAACGATCGAAGATGGCCTCATCTTCAAATGTGACCGCCTGGTCATACCCAAGCCATTAAGATCAGAAATCCTGACCACCATCCATCAAGGCCACCAAGGGCAAGAAAAGTGCCTACTGAGAGCCAGAACTTGTATATACTGGCCAGGAATCACCAAAGATATCATCCACCTAGTAACAAATTGCGAATCCTGTCAGAGACACCAAAAAAACACACAAAGGCAGCCCCTGCTCCAACCAGACCCACCAAGCCGACCTTGGGAGAGAGTCAGTTCAGACCTATTTGAGTACAAAGGACAACACTACCTCCTGATTGCAGACCAATACAGAAGATTCCCCATCATTCGCAAGTTAACTAGCACCTCATCACAAGCTATTATCAATCACATGAAAAGTATTTTCGCTGAACAACACTACAAAAAGTGGACAAACTGTAAAAAATCCAAACAAACTCAACTTATAAGTTATGTAAAATAAAACTATATATATATATAATGTGGTGTCTGCAAAAGAACACTAAAAAATAACAAACAGAAGGGGATGTAATATCACGTGACACTGACGTCATGAACAGTCGAACTCGTGGTCATTGATTTTATTCTGACATATATCTTTAGTAGTCCAGTTCATATTATATTTAAGCGCTAAATAAAAAGTACTATTCAAATACAAACAAGAAGTATTACAAAATTAAAACCAAAGATGATGAATAAGGTATGACAAAAAATCAATTCACTGTACCGGGTAAGGCTTTGAACTGAACAGGTTACGTTTTTTCAAAGATCGAAATATCTATATATTGTAAGATATCTGCCTTATGTTCTTCTTTAATATTATTTTGCTGTATGGTAGAGTGTAGTTATTATACCTATTAAACAGTTAAATAGCTCAAGAAAAGAAAGGATTTTGCACTGGATAGTGATATTTAGTAATAACTGTTGCACAGGTATATTAGTGTCTACACTGTATAGTGTCTACACTGAAGGATTCCAATGCAGTTGAGAAAACATGGGACTCTGGTCTATGGATTGCCTAAATAGACTAAATAATTATCATACCCCGGTTCTCACGTACCACAAAACATCAACAATATCAACTCAAAATTATTTGTGTCCAACTGGAGCACTTTTCAACATATGCCAATACCATGCTTGAAAACAATAGCAAGTTCATGCATGTATATGTTGTGGGGAAAATTTATTTCAACTGCGGCAATATTTTTGATCTGGTACAATTTTTTTTTTAAACCAGTTTAATTTTCAAAACCATTTTTTTTAAACCTGTTCAATTATAAATACTGTATAGCAATTAAATATTTCATACCAGTTCAAATTTTCTAAACAAGAACTTCTTGTGTTAAATCTCAATTTTAATTTTAAAGTTTAAAATTGTATACGGCTAGTATTGAAGTTAGCATTAGGGTTGGTATTTGGATTAGTTTTAGCATCCAATGTTATTTTTCCTTGAGTGTGAATATCCATGCAATCATACAGTATATAGTAATAATCCTATATACATACATCTTACATTGCAATTTTTGACTTATATTGTCCAGAATAACTGTGTTAAAATATTTTTAAATGTACAGATATTATCAACAGACCTTTTACAAAGTTACCTTGATAGATTATTGCATTCCGAAAAGTATTTAAGTAAAATACATTATTGCACAATTAACTGCATAGCTTTCCATCTTCATCAAATGTTTAAATATGTTTCTGGATACCTTCAACATCAATTAATTACAGATTTTCCACATGGGTATGGTATGCCATTTATCTCTTGAATGAGAATCAAAAATCTTAAATTTTCCTACTGCATTACAGTCAACAAACAATGTTGATAATTCAATTCAGAGTGGGAAAATATTTTATTTTTGAGCACTTGTCAGTGATGAAAAATGGTTAATTGTCTGTTATCATAAATACGTCACCCGCAAGGGTTTTACTATATCCTGGCGTTCTTTGTCAGTGCCTGCAAGCAATAGTCTTCTATTGGATCTTTTTTAGGTGGGACGAAATGAGAGATTGTGCCGCTATCCTACCTAATGGTTTTTTTAATACCAACCTTAATATTAATACTAATAAAGCGATCGTCCAGAAGACAATTGCTTGTGAGCGCTGACAAATAATGCCTGGGATATAGTAAAACCCCACCAGCAAAGGAGTCACTACATTGTAAATAATAAACTTTATCATCAATTGAAATAAATTTTGGCACATCAGTAAATAGGAAAAAATATTTTTTAATGGAATTACCTATGCAAGTATAAAGGTTAATATTTCCAACACATAATATGGTATTTAAAAATCGTGAATCCCAAGTTGTAATATATTTTACTTGAGTATATATTATTGCAGTCAATGTCATTGCTACACATTGTTTACCAGTATTTTGTCCAAATTTTCTTGAATTGCCATGACTAAAATCTGCACAAATTGTATCACCTGGATAAATTTTATCACTTCGATACATTATATGCACTTGAATAAGTCGTTCAATTCACGAGGTTCAATTCCTACCGGAAGGCCGCTAAGTTGCATTTTTCGCAACTGGTCCCGGTTTGGTCTTAAAATGTATGTATTCCAACACTCGAAATTTTCCTTCACCATAAATCCTTTCAACATGTAGTTTGATCGAGTGAAATGCCAAATATTACCTATAATATACCCAGAATCTTATCCCGGCATTACCACCATATATACAGAACTCGTGACTAGGCTCTCGGCAACGGCTTCCGTAGCTCAGTGGTCAGAGCACTGCACTAGCAATCGCAGGGTCGCGGGTTCAATTCCTACCGGAAGGCCGCTAAGTTGCATTTTTCGCAACTGGTCCGGTTTGGTCTTAAAATGTATGTATTCCAACACTCGAAATTTTCCTTCACCATAAATCCTTTCAACATGTAGTCTGATCGAGTGAAATGCCAAATATTACCTATATATATATATATATATATATATATATATATATATATATATATATATATATATATATATATATATATATATATATATATATATATATATATATATATATATATATATATATATATATATATATATATATATATATATATATATATATATATATATATATATATATATATATATATATATATATATATATATATTATATATATATATATATATATATATATATATATATATATATATATATATATATAATATATATATATATATATATATATATATAATATATATATATATATATATATATATATATATATATATATATATATATATATATATATATATATATATATATATATATATATATATATATATATATATATATATATATATATATATATATATATATATATATATATATAAATATATATATATATATATATATATATATATATATATATATATATATATATATATATATATATATATATATATATATATATATATATATATATATATATATTATATATATATATATATATATATATATATATATATATATATATATATATATATATATATATATTATATATATATATATATATATATATATATATATATATATATATATATATATATATATATATATATATATTTATATATATATATATATATATATATATATATATATATATATATATATATATATATATATATATATATATATATATATATATATATATATATATATTATATATATATATATATATATATTATATATATATATATATATATATATTATATATATATATATATTATATATATATATATATATATATATATATATATATATATATATATATATATATATATATATATATATATATATATATATATATATATATATATATATATATATATATATATATTGGACCTGTCATTTCTTGAATATTGGACCTGTCATTTCTCCCGCCCCCTCAGTCTGCTTGCTGATCGACTGTTAAAAATAGCAAATGATCTAACGTTTCCCATCTCATTAATTATTAGTTTGTTTATCTCCCGTGCATTTGATTGGCTACTTTCTACTTGTGACACCCTTTTGGCATATATATAAGCCCTATTTATTTCATTTCATCTCGTCTTACTCTGATGAAGGGCTCCGCTCGAAACGTCAGTATCTCGTCACTAAATTCTTGGCAGTTTACCACCTTGTCACTTTGCTATATATTCAAAACACTGTCTACGCAGCACTCTACTTTTTTACAACTCTCGGATATTATATATATATATATATATATATATATATATATATATATAAAATATATATATAAAATATATATATATATATATATATATATATATATATAGTCATTTAGTCCGCCGCCGATAGGATAGAGATAAAAAAGGAGACTCATTTACAAGAATTGAGTTCTGAGTTGCTGACATGAGGATGGCTAGATTATGATGTTTATTTTTCGTAAAGCTGTGACTAACGTGAGCCCCGAGTAGGGAGGCCTTGCTCTGTCATACGAGACCTGGTAGCTCAGTGGTTAGAGCATCCGGTGCCTTATAGATAGAGCAGAACTACAGTATATGGCGGTTGAAGTGTTGTAAATATCATGTGACCATAGCAAGGCATTATACGCAACTCTCACGAAAAACTAAGTAATAAAAATCGTTTCAATCCTGTCATGATGATCTAAAACATCAGTATGATAGGAAAAAGTGGTAATTTCCGTTCGTAATGTTCCAATTGGGGATAATTGGTTTGATGTCCTTTCGATTTTACTTTCGATTTGGCTTCACTCCTTTCTCTTGCTTTAATCCCTTTAAGATGACCGAAGTTTGTTGTATAAATACTTCTGTTAGGATAGTGTTGTGAAACTTTACCGACGATTGCGAACAACACCACCATACATTCAAACTTTAACTCCAGTGAATCACCGTGATTGTCAACCCAAACTACACGGCAAGACGCTTGTCTTTGAGAGATATACTCCTTTTTTAGTTAATTCGATATAGTAATTGTCCAGAACAAGCACGCAGGATGGCTGACCCCAATGTAGTCACTTTCGGGCCGCTATTTTGGATTATCGGCGTGACCCGCCATCTTGGAAGTACAGCAAAAACTTAACGAAATAACGACATATTTTACCAGTTATTTTATATTGAAAAACAACAATAAGCTACGTTTGCTGTCCTTATGCCTGCTTATGTCTAGCGTTGGAAATAGTGTCATATTGGCATTTATGTTAACTTTTCATTTAATAGTGTGCTATGTGGAGTTTTCATCTGCCTGTCCTTCTTGGGAACGATACTTGAAATAATGAAGGAACCAGTTCACAAAGTAAACGAACCACGTCAAGATAGATCATATGAATTATCGGTGGATACAACAGAAAATGAAAAAACACCACTTCTGGAAGAGAATGCGCATCCTGCTATTAAATCAGAAACATCCGCAAGAGGTAGGCTATTTTCTGCCCGTTCTAAAACTAATTATAAAATAACAATATGAAATATGTATTCTGATTGGCTAAAAGCTGTGTTTCTATAATTAGATAGAAACACAGCAATGTTACGTATAATTTAAAGGAAAGGAAGCTTAAACATTTTAAAAAGTTTAGAAAATGATATTTTGTAGTACAACAACATTCATGTAATTGTTGTTTAACAAGTTGCTTTTGCTCTCACAATTCAGTCGCATTGACAGCTGAGAGTTCTGTTTGTATTTAAGTAAGTATTTACTTACTCACTTCGGTCGAGCTTCCGCTCGCTCGAATTCTGATGCACGCATCCTCCATCCCTCCCTCTCCATTGCCGTCGTCGGATCATCAGCGCTTCCAACCCTGTTTTCTGCATCAGTGTGTTTTCTGCCATATAGAGCTATAGGCGCAAACAGTGGTGACATACCAGCGTAGAGATACTCATTTTTAAACTTTTGCTTCCATGTGACGATCATTCTGCCAGACTCGTGACTAAAACAAGGAAGTTCGATCACATCTCACCTGTTCTCCGTAAACTTCACTGGCTCCCAATCGAAAAGAGAATTATTTTAAACTTTTATTATTGACTTTTAAAGTTGTTAATGGTCTTGCACCTACTTATCTTTCTGACGTATTGGTCATGAAGAAACCCTTACGTCATTTGCGATCTAATTTTAATGATAAGAAGTGTCTTGAAATCCCTCGGTACAGTACAGAGGCTTGTGGCCGTAGGGCTTTTTCCTCTAGTCCTCCTAGACTTTGGAATGCGCTACCACTGGAATTACGGAACATTACAAATTAATGTAGATACTTTTAAGAAGAACTTGAAGACTTTTCTTTTTAATAATAACATCTAATTTTAATAACATTTTATATTAATAGCTGTAACTTATTGTTAGAATGTAACATAGCTTGTTATGATGTAAGAGCATTGAGATTTTTTGTAATGCGCTAGAAATAAATTATTATTATTATTATTATTATTGCCATGCGTAGCATTCTCGTATAGCACCCGGTCGAGCTGCTTTCGTAGCGCTTTGGTTACTGTTCAGGTTTCACTGCCGTATGATAGTACTGATTCGACAGTGGTTAAAAATAATCGCTCCTAACTGATGCTTCTCTTAAGATTTGACTTCTATACCTTCGATAGCATGTGACACGCAGACCATGCGAGCACTTTCCTGATTTCGAAGTCCTTTACTGTGCTCATCATGCATCAATCAATATATTTGAAGTTCTCCACAGTCTTTATCATGGTGCGTTTCCTAGCTCGGGTAGGTACAGGGTTCTCTTCGTTTTACTGCACGTTTCCCATGTTTGCATTAAGATGGATAATCTTCTCCACCTCTGTTTCGACACGATGTAACATTTCTGGCACCTGCGCAATTTTTTCTGTTAAAAGGGAAATATCGTCCGCGAAGTCTATGTCGATGACAATGACGTGATGATGAAGCGTACGGCGGCTTCTTCTTTCGAGTTTGAATCATCATCATCATCATCATGGGGGTTGTCTCATTGAGGCATTATTCTGCTCATCGAGATTAATTCGTGGCATTGTAGCCACCGTTGAAGCTCTTCACGTTTGAAAAGCATGCGTCGCACCTGCATTTCGTCGAGACCAAGGTCTCGGCTCAGTTCCTTCCACTGACACCTCGCGTATTTATGCTCGGATTTTGTGAATAGCCATTGCTTGAGCTCGCTGTCGTTAGGCATTCTCACGATGTGGGCGATGTATTTAATATGTTGGCGCTGGCAGAACTCATTAAAAGGGCTCGTTTTGAAAATTCGGCATACTTCGGCGTTGCTTAGGCAGTACGCGTAATCACCATCTTCGCCATCGGCGGTGTCCTTCTTTCGCCTGTACCCGCCTTTCAGCAGTTGACCCAAATGCTGTCGAGTTTGTTGCGCTCGGCCGCTTTTAGCCGATCAGACTGTACCGCATACACTAGCCTACTTCTGATCATCGTTTCCAGCATGCGCCCTCTTATCCAGAGTGATATTTCACGGTCGCACAACACTCCCTTGATCTCAGCCCATCTCGACCAAACAAAACCGATCTGATTGGTGATGTATTGAGGTCGCTTAGGGTCATCGGTCAATACATGCCCTAGGTACCGGAATTGTCTGACGTTGCCGAGGTCCTTACCGCCCACCTGGACCAGGCTTTCCTGCTCGCGCACCGTCTCGGCCGTGTTCCACGTCATCGTGAAGGTTTTGTCGGTAGCCAGTGTCAATCCGTAGTCGGTGAAGGTGTTCAGAACGATTGCCATCATACCCTCAAGCTCTTGTTTGGACCTTCCCAACAGTAATATGTCGTTTGCATACATGATTACAGTCGACGTTGATACCCCTCGAGCCGCAGCAGCCATCCGCTGTTGCCTATCCGTGCACTCATTGTGTATATCGTAACTGTGTGTTATGCCCGCGCCTGGGTATTTTGCCTCGATTTTGGCCAGCACCACCCTCATGACGGTGTCAAGTACGTAGTTGAATATCACGCACGACTCCACACCACCTTGACGCACTCCGACTTTGATCGGTGTAGGTGCGTCCACGTCGTCTAGCTTGGCTTGGGTGTCTTCGTATGTGCACTCGAGTATTCGGATGATCTTGTCTGCTTTCTCGCCGAGCCTCATCCGGAAAATCCGCCAGATCAGTGGCCTGTACAGATGGTCATACGCTGCTCGGAGATCAATGAATGATCCAAAGATCTGGCTGGCCACCTTCGTTGTTATCTGTCTGGCTACAAACACACAGAATCCGAGCCTTTCTTTCCGCCCATGATACGTTTCTAGCACTATTGCAAATAAGAAGAGTCCTAGTGTATCCCCTTGCTGCTTCACTCCAACGAGAATCTCGAAGAATTCAATGTTGTCGTCCGCGGTCACTACTTTTATGCACGTCTACTCGTACATTAGGCTTATCGCTTGCACTACTGCAAGGAAAATTTATATTGTCGTGATTTTAATAAATATACCTCATTCCTACGTTTTATTTATTTTCAAAATGTAATTTTACAAAAGAAATAGAAAACTTTTCCGTTTGCCCATAACAGTCACATAGAAATACTCGTGAAAGTTTAGGAGAACTCGAGATCGCTGTTGAAACACTAGCCCTCCTTCCCGTGCATGTTCCCACGGCAATTTCTCGTTCTCCCAATCTTCCACTTCGTGTGTGGGATAACACTATGGAAACACGGAAAATTATTTCCTAAATAGCTAATTTCGGTTCTTCAGGACTTTTTAAAATTTATACAGGCGATACATTAGATAGATAGATAGCGCAACTTTATTTAATGAGGGTAAACACTTGACAGTAAAAACTGATAAACTCGTGGCCCTCTTATAAATTATAAATTAACAAGATTATAAATTAACAATATTACAAATTCCAAGATTCAAAAACACATTCTTACAATGATCAACTGATAGAAATCTTAAAATTTTAAGGTCGAATATAGAATTTGAAATTAGTAAAAGCATTTATTATGATAATGAATAATAATAAATTAAAACAATAAAAGTAATAAAACTACATACTGTCTTGCTCATCTTAACTTTAAGGGTTTCTTCAGAGCGAACTTAAAAGACCAGATTGTCTCTTTTCTACGGATGTCTATATAGGAACAGTATTCCACAGTTTTACACCATTTATTTGAAAGGTTCTCAATGTTTTGACCATATCTGCAGCCAGAGAACTCATCACAAGGCAACCATATCGTCTTGCAATCGTTGCTGAATTTCAGAAAGAGATGTGACCGCAGCTGAAGTACTCAGTGTTATATCATCCGCGTATATGTCCATAACAGATTTTGTAACTGATTTTGGAAGATCGTTTATAAACAATATAAACAATAGTGGACCAAGAATGGACCCCCGAGGGACACCATGTGCATGTAATTAACTTTGACTCTGACTGCACGTCATCTATAACGTCCCTGCAAGTAATTGGGAATTAGCATAAGTTCCCTCGTTTCCACTCCATATGCATCGTGTTTGGCAAGCAGAACGCCATGGTCGATCAGGTCAAAAGCCTTCTTATAATCCACAAACACGAGACAACTATCAATGTGATCTCTATCCATTTCGAATAATAACTGGTCAGACGGATTAGTGCTGTTTAAGTTAGACTGGTTGAAACAACCGATTTTATAGGTTGTCTCAGATTCATACCAATCTTACTGGTTAAAATAACCAAATATTTTGGTTAAAATGACCGTATTTTGGTTGTTTCAACCAATAAAATTGGGTTGTTTCAACCCGTAAAAAAGGTCAACTGGTGAATCTGAGACAACCATATTTAAGCATGTGTTTTAACCAGTCTGTTTTTACAGTGTGGGACGTGATGTTTTGAGCCAGTAACGAACTGGCCGACCCGGGTTTAATCTTTGGTTGGTCCACGACTAAGGGTATTAAAATAATTTAGGAGAAGGTTGCCTTTGCAACAACACCAACAAATGGTAAGACGTTCGTGGAAGTTTCATGTAAATCTCGAAATGACATCACATAGACTATCGGTAGTGAAATTTGAAATTAAAATCAACTGTTCATTCTAAAATAACGTATTATTGTAAGAGTTTGTATAGGGTTAGTATTACGAGACATCTGCAAAAAAGCCTCGAGTGAAAATGTTATCCTATATCCGTAGGAACACTGCTGAATATCAACCTGAACAATTTAGACGATGATGATAATATTAAATAATAATTAATGACAATTTAATAATTTATATTGCACAAGTTACATGGGTATAATAAAATACTAATATCTATAATATCAGCACAACTAATATCAGCACAAGATGGTGCAAGTAATTCCCGCAAAAATTATGAATCTTGTACTCGTAGTAAAATATAAAGCTCTCGAATAAATGTATCTGCAAAGCTGATTTCTCATAAATATTTTTGTTTATGCTCTTTCTATTTCAGTGTCTTTGTTCAAAGTACTCAACTGTTTCTCGTTGATTCGCAACATCAGTTCAATATTTAACACTGATATTGGAAAAAAGGACCTGACTTATTTACACGGTCTTCGTGTTCTCTCGCTCTTCTGGATCATATTATTACATACAACTATGATAATAACTGCAGTAGTTCCTCTTGCAGTTTCAGTTTCAGGTGAGTGATAATAATAACCTACGTCACTTATCACACTGTACCTTATCCTTTCAATGGAAGGAAACAATGCTTGTTGTTATATAACTCTAGTTTTTCTTGCGTGAGACACTCTTTCATCGGTTGATATATACATAGAGGATATTACACGGCGGCGCGAATATATATATACATGCAGGTCATGCTTTCATCGGTTGATATATACATGCTGGTCATATGACATGTAACAAACAAACTGTTGCCCGTTAAAGGATGAGTGTCCAGGTAATGCTTTGCGCGCTCACAAGCTTGCTCGCGGCCATTTTTTGGGCCACGAAATTGAACAAGTAAACCAATACTTCGATATCTGAGCAATCATTGCCGTAAATTACTCAAATTGTGTTTTTCGTAATAGCAGAGATAATGTAGTAAGTTATTATTGTCATATTTTTTATAGTATTTGATTACGCTCGGTGCGCCGTGGAATTGTGTTTTGAGACAGGTATCCGTCGCTCGTTGTTTGCTGTTTGATGCGTGAATTTCAAAGTCTCCTTCAAGACCGCAGTTTCCTGGCAAAGCCAATTGTATAAGATCCTTATATTCCATATATTATATGAGTAGAGGAACAGATATTACGCTAGAAACGAACGCTCACTGCTGTAAATCGTTGTATTGAACAAGGCCGTTGTAATCTAAGCCGTGGTCACGAAGAGTGCGGTTCACAATATTCGACAAACTCTGAGTCAGACATCACTACAAACTGATTTAAACGACTTTTAACAGCTTATGTCGTAAGAAGATAACAAAACAACAAGAAAACGTAATAAACCGAGGTAGTTAGAAGCAAGTTTCCCAAATCAAAAAAAATAACACAAGCGTGCAAAGCATTAGCTGGACACTCATCCTTTAATGTGACTCGATAGAAAAAAAACCTATAAATGATCAGATTTTACATCTAAAACGTTTCACAGTGTAGATTTGTGTTTCATTCTAGATCCTTGCACAGCTCTAGTGTAACTTTTGAGTTTTTTAAAGTATTACCCAGTGCTCGGTTTTCAGGAGCGGAGAAATCTTTGTTTTAATGAGTTCAGAAATCCTAATTTGCATTAAATTTACATATTACAATCAATTTGATTTGTTCAGATACACAATTTAATGCTGCAAGTGTAAAACTTTTCAATTACCAGCACTGACGAGCTATGCAAGTAACTGGAATGATACATGGACGATCGTCAATGTCGTATCCTCAGAAAAATTATTCCCGGACAGGAATCGAAGCTGTAACCTTCTGATTGCCGGTGAGACGCTCTAACCATTGAGCCACCGGTTCAGTGTTATATATTAATACATCCAAACATTACCGATATATAGTGACTGCCGCATAGACTGTACATATATCAATCGACCAGTACATCATTATAACCATCGCTCTCCATCTGAGTCTCGGTGGCTCAATGGTTAGAGCGTCTCACCGCCAATCAGAAGGTTACAGGTTCGATTCCTGTCCGGGACTCAGAATCATTTTTCTGAGGATACGAGCTTGACGATCGTCCATGTATAGTTCACTACAGCAGTGTGTATATTAACTGGAATGAGGCAGAAATGTACACTGCGAAACATTTCAGGGGGTGTAATAATCAAGTCCAACAACAACTACAACTACAATGTTTTCAACGTGCTTTCATTTCTCTCGCTTGCTTTTTCTCTCTCTCTTACACATGCCTTCTTCCCTTCTCCTTTGTTCCCCTTGTTCCCCTGTATCCCCTCGGGTCCTTATTTAGACATTACAGGGGAAATGTGATTTTTCATAATTTGTTTCCTATCAAGCCATCTTAAGGTACTGTAGGCAAGCGGGCAACAACTGCGATGCCAGAGGGTAACATTTAATGTTCCCCTCGTGCACACGTGATGAACTCGTCACATGATGATACAATGTTTTCTACTGGAAGATTGCCAATCCTTCGTGTAACATCTTTCGCTTCGCAATCCGCTGCGCTGAAAAATGTTCGTCTCGGGGAAACATCGAGTTTCTCGGGAGTAAAGTCTCACTGTTTTCCTCGGTACTAGTCATTAAGTGTTTAATATTGGTGATCGCTAGAAAGTATACTTCAAAATAAGGTTTCCGCGGAAAGACTGAAAACTAGTTGGTTGAGGGTTAGTAAGAAGGTTAGTACGAGGGTTAATATTAGGGCGAGGGTTAGTATAAAAGTTTGAAAAATAACTCTAACCCAAAATATAACCCTTATACTAACCGTCACCCTAATATTAACCCTTGAAGTACTAACCTTCTTACTAAATCTAGAACAACTAGTTTTCAGTCTTTCCGCGGAAACCTTATTTCAAAGTATTCTTTCTAGCGATCATCGTTTAATGTTAGGACCAGCGTTGTTGCGCTATTCCTGAATTCAAAATGGCACATCGTGTTGCATAGGTGAGCCTGCTAATGGTAAACTCCAGTCTATATGATTCTGTATATTAAAATCCATACGCATCTATAATTTGCGTTGAATGAATTTTAGCAAGAGATTTTAATTTGCGTTGAATGAATTTTTACAAGAGATATTAATTAGAACATAACCTTTTACTTGCTTTTATTTAAACACTATTTGCTCATCTAGAGAACTCGTGCCGTTACATAACTTTTTAAACACATATTATTATCGAAGCCACACAGCTATATACAACATAAAGTATTAAAGTAAACAAAAACGATTACATCAATACAAACGTTAACATAACAAGCATTTTACAGATCATATCACAGAAAACGAATTGTTTGAGAGATAAAAGACTGTACACACCCAAATAAATTAACATTAGTTTGGAAATCTACAACAGAAACACCATTTAAAACCGTTTAATATTTTTCTTTTCTGACGCCAATTACACCATTTATCTTCCAGAAAATGTGAGGCGGGGGTAAGCAGAACTGTGCCTAGAGCAGCAAATTTCAGTCGTTAAACCGCTGTCAAACTTTATCCACCGCCATATTTATATTCATGACGTCATAGATATAAATTCGTCTTATATTAACGATTGAAGAGGTTCACGAATGTTGTTTTGTTAACGTGTGTACTTAAATTGTAAGGCCGAGAGCTGGAGTTTTTTCCGCAGATTTCGTCAATGGCGACGGCGATTAAAGAAACGAGGCATTGATTAATTATTGAATTGTTATGTGCAGAAACGAGTAAAAAACTGACCAATGTCATTTTAAGGTTTGTTAAATGCACTGTGGGAATTATACAACGAACTTTCAAGTCAAGGATTCTCGGTTTGTGGGAGAATAAATATTTATCCTGAAGAGAAATCAATATGAGATTCTTATTATGTGACACAAGCTACTTCCGGTGAAATTTTGTGCTCTGATTGGCTGAGACACGTCACGTGCCGGTCCGTCATTTACCGGTAATGGACCTGTCCGGATTACGGATTTTGTCAGCCATTTTGTTTACAACGATCGGAAACTTTGAAAAGTAGCAAAAAAAATGAAAGCAATAGAAGAACAAGAACAAGATTGAAAACGATGATTCTTTCACTCAAAACGTATGTAAAGTATGTTGTTTAAAAAAGCCATGCCATATAATAAACCTCTTATTAACCTCGACCGCTTGGTCATTACGGGAAGAATATCAGACCTCGTCTTCTATGTACGAACCTCGACCTACGGGCTCGGTCTGGTATTTTCTCGGTTAATAAGAAGTTAATATACTGTGTTGCGTTTCCTGTGTGTTGTATTATTACAAGAAATTCATAACAAAATGGCCGCCACTTGGAGGTTAATTATGGTCGTGTCTAGATGGTACACTCGCAGTTGAGGTGACTGTGAGGTACTGGGTCTGAGTCGTCTTCTGGACGATCCTTTTATTAGTATTAAGGTTAGTATTAGAAAACCATTAGGCGGCGGGTTTGAAAACCCATTAGGTGGAGGGTTAGGATCTAAGTTGTTTTGGGGTTAGCAGTTCCATGATGTATTTCATCATACAGGCATGTCCGATCGTAACAATCTCTCATTTCGTCCAACCGATCTCACGGATACTAAAAAAGATCGTCCATAACCATTAAGCGGTGGCCAGTTTCTCGTTAATTTCTGGCAACGATTGTTCAAAAACAAAAATCTCGGTAAGAAAAAAAACGGTAAGAGAACGTTTGAAGAAAACAGTAGGGTAACCATTGTTAACAAAAAACACCTTTAATATGCTTAATGACTTACGAATGTAAAATTCGGTAGGATGTACAAATCTTAAAATAACGATCAAGCAACGTATACCCATGTTTAAAAGATAAAACATTTTAAATAAAACATTCAAAATTACCGAAAAGACCTGTAAATGTAGGCTTACGATATGGGGAAGTGGAAAAGGCATCGGTACGATCTATAGAGACATTATTATAAAGGGAAGAGTTTTGTTCACCTCTAGCTCACTAGTAAACGTGATATTACTATGACGTAAATTGAAATAATCTAACAACAGTTTAACGTGATTCTGTTAACGAAATATAATAAAACAATCATCAACATATCAACGATAAAACATGGGTTTAAACTCAGGAGGACAGTTTTCCAACAACTTTAAACTTTGTGAAAAGATAAAAAATATTACCAAATAACGGACCCAATGGAGAGCCCATAGCATCTTGTTCGTAAAGAACACCATTGAATAGAAAATGACAATTTTAACTGCAAAAGATAAAAGTTTCCTAATCTGAATATACACTGTATGATAAACCAAGAAAGTGGGTCGTGTTACGAAAAAGCTTATAAATAATAATATCGACAGTTTCATTGAGTGGGACATTGTTGAAAAGAGAGATGTCAAAAGTTGCCATGAAAACATAATTTATTGGTGTCAAGATCAAGAGCACGCAGATCTTCGACAAACGAAAAAGTGTCAGAAACAGTAAACGTACTAATAGAAATATCGCGTAAGAGAGAAACAAGATACTGAGCAAGATTATACGAATCAGTGTCTATGGCATAAATAATAGGTCTAAGTGGAACATTGGCATTATGTATACCTTAGGAAGTCCGTATAAAGGTACGTTTACACACTACGATTTGTCGAGCCAACACTGACGAATATTTACGTGATTCGCGGTAAATTTCGCTAATTCGTCATCCCCGACAATTCGCAGTGTGTAAACGTACCTCCCGATTTTTACTCCCGATTTTTAATTTTATAAAATCACTATAGGCAACATAAAATTGCTTGCAAATGGTGTGAACAAAAAAAAATGTCGGAAAGTGAAAGAAGTCTTTGGCTATCGCAGCTTCGGCTTCGATGGTTTTGATTATGGCGGCTGGCAAGAAAAACATACTCTGGGTGCCAGAGGTTCTTATAAAAACAAGGGAAAAAGGAAAAGGTCAATTTGGGTGAAGAAACTATAACTAGTTCCGTATTTAATAAAATTGCTTCGTCTGCTATACACTCGTAGTTTACGGTCGACATATTTCTTTTTTTGTTTTAATTTATTTTTAAATATACGCGCGTTTATTCGGTAGTTATAGTTATTCAAAAATCGCTACGACTCTGGAAAAATCTGTAAATTTTCTACAGATTTTTCTCCCGATTTTCAGTGTAAGGACTTGCTGACATCAACGCTGATGCCATCAATCGGATGCCCATATTTGGAAAATCGGCCCGACAAATCGTAGTGTGTAAACGTACCTTAATATACCTGATCGGGAGCCTGTAGTGATTCAACGATTGAACGATTCAACGTTGGAATTACTGGGCAGGGAAAGTTTGCTTATTTCTAAATTTAAACCTCAACGGAAACGTCAGTTCCGTTCCGCTTTCTTTGTTTTGATTCTGCTTTGATTGGCTTATTATTTGCTTATTATCATCTGTAAATATATTTCAAAAACTCATTAATATTCATTATCCAAATTGTCCAATCACATTTCCGTATTTAGTCATGCGCAAGGCTTTTATACCTGATAAAATCCATGAATACTAATCAGCATGAAAATTATATAAAGTCTATACGAACTTTATATAAAATTCCTGCTAATTTGCATTTCATACATCAACCCAATTTACCTCTAACAGAAAATAAAAACCAGTACACTCCCTAGTGATTACAATCAATTTTTTTGAAGCTATTTAAAACACTCGTATACTCGCGTTTTATCATATCTAAAATGCTCGCGCTGCGCGCTCGCATTTAAATATGATAAAACGCTCCTTCTCGTGTTTTAAATACTACTTAAATATTAGTTTTCACATCTTATATTTCACATTGAGAATGTTGCGCGTTGGCAACGAAACGTCAGTAAAATTTCTTTAAAATTTGTTTTTTGTTTGTTTCATGCTTGTAATTATGAGATGGCTCTCTGCATTCGAATTTTGAGCTGGGCTCTAATATTCGTTTTACCTAGAAATACAAATCGAATACTCAGAAACGTTGGTGTAAGGAGGTATAATGTATATAGGTATAACAAAAGGAGCTTCATCAGAAATTGAAAGTCAAATGTAATGAAAACCTGTGAAACTTTTATATGTAAATAATTACGTAGGAAAAACAACGCGGATTAAAGAGGGGAACTTTGGCAACTGTAACAACGGGTACAATTAAGAAAATGGAAGTTCTTTCTCAAATTTTAAATTGTTTCTCTTTAGTCAATAAAATGGAATTTACACACCAAATTGCATGCTGCAAAATCTTTAATTTGATATATTGTACAAGGCGAAGCTAAAGTGTTCAAAATACAAATATCATCAAAAGTTAAAAACCTTGCATTGTGCAAATGCTGCAACCTTGTGTTATATATTAAAATAAATGTATTGACAAAAGTTTCTAACAATGTTTTCTATATAATTTTAGGAAAAGTAGTTTAAGATTTATAACCTGAATGAAGATGTAAAAAACTAATTTTCCCATTTTGGGAAATCATTGAATTAATCTTCAAAACAATTTCTGATGTATATGCCTTATCATCAAAAATTAATAAATTAAAAACATTTTCCTTTGCGCAATACACTGCTCTCATACCTTATATTAAAGCCCACGACAAGCGATTTCTTTCTATATATTGTGCACATGCATGTTTAGGACAGTAATTTAAAAAGTTATGTACTGAAACAATTTCAAAGCAACAGACGCCATCTTCGATTTTTGCCGCCATTTTGGATTTGCGAAATTCATACAATAAAAAGATTAATAAAAAGATTGTTATATATCGGACATATTTGTAGGTCAAATATTTAATAAGTTATTAATGAAACAAATGTTGGATTTTGGACGCCATCTTGAATTTAGGGAAAA
>JAYKKM010000487.1:157500-173396 GCA_035772405.1 Chrysogorgia sp. JL179-B06
AAATAAATATGTTGTCTTTATAAAAAAATGCAATGCACTTGTTTGTACATAATAATAATGTGTCCCTTGATGAAACAATTTTTAATATATTTATACTTCATATTTTCATATAATTAATATATAGTTCTATGTAATCGAATATAAAACCCGGCGTAATGTCAAAACTTAAAACAATTATGATAATGTCAAATACCAACTTTTGTGTAAATATGTCGGCCATTTTGAATTTTGAGAAGCCAAAAGTGCAAATAACTCCGGTATTAATTCCCCTAGCGGCTAAAATTACCGAGTATTAAATACCGATAAAGAGATATTGAGATTGACTGGACTTGGGTCTTGGGTCTTGGAGAGCTAAAATTGTTTATTATTATCCTAATATGATCTACCATATTTCAACACAAAATGAAAGTAAACGTTGTGAAAAACTCAAAATCGCTAAACAAATGTCAAATTTAGGAAAAGTTGCTCGAAGTTACAAAAGTTGCCGGTTAAAAAAAAGTTGCTCATAGAACGACAAGTTGCCAAAAAGTTGCCGAGCAACTTGTGGAAACCCCTAACTTGGGTATTATTATTGGTGCGTGTGTGTGATGTACTATGGCCTGACAAAAAGGCGTGGTCTTAGTGGCTTCCGACGAACGGGGCATGGTTTATCAAAATATTGCAACTAAATTTCAACCTAAAAGAAGAAACTAGAAAGTGAATCATGTAATTGTTTAGCGTCGGTTGATTTACTAAACCATTTAGGCTTTAATATATTAATGTTCAATCAATCATTCATTAATGACTATCCTACTGGAAAATTTGTAAAATGAGTATGACGATCACATTTCGGTCGCCATTTTACGCGGGAAGCTCGTTAAAATTTCGCAGGCTTACGAGCAATCCAATCGTCAGAATATTGTCAATTAACCATGCAAACAGCCACTAACCCCAAAACAACTTATATCCTAACCCTAATCCCCCTAACAAGTTTTCTTACCCTAACGCCCCGCTTAATGAGATTTTTAAACTCCAACCCCCGGCTCTATATTTCCCCCATCTCTATATTTCCCCCATCCCTAGTCCCCAGCCATCTACTACCCTATCTTAATTGTTAAATTAGTAAACTCATGAGAGACTATAAGCATATGGGATTAGTAATTGCGTTACACATACACTAGTAATTGTGTTAGTGTTACAAGCATGCGCTATGGTTATTTGCATGGTTAAGTGACAAAATACTGACGATAATATACCTCGGCTCACGCGAGTTAATGAGTCATTGCCGGGGGCCGCAGCGCTGATGGGAAAAAAATGGCGTCCACGATCGAAAATCAATGACGCTATCTTTACCGATTTAGATATAAATTGCATGACAACAGGCAATTGTTGCGACGACTGCACGGTCGCGGGAAAGTCTAGCGAAAATTGCGCAACGACGATCGTCGTTGTGCGAAACAAACTTTCCAATCTGCGGTCATGAAAGATAACACTTATACTCAGACTCACTTTGCCTCAGCATATCACAAATTCTAATTCATATGGGTACTTTAAACTTCAGGCCTTCTAACGATATAATATTTCTGACCTGACGGCGATTTACACAAAAAGTTTGGTGAAAACTGAAAATTTTGGTGTTGCCTTTTTATTGACTTAACTTTTTTATTGACTTAATACCGAATGGTCCAGAGGGGTTTAGCTATAAAAGGGTTGAATCAAAAGGACCTTTAAACGTTAGACAACTCACACGCTATTTCGGTAGAACACTAACATGTTTAGATATATTTGATTTCTATCTAAATCCTGTTTTTTAGGTTTAGGGTTATAATGGCTAGGAGTTTAGAGCTAACGTTAGGATTAATGAATTATGATCGGGTGACCCTTTTAGCCACGACCATCAGTTGGCACAACCATATGCCGAAGGTAGATAGTTGGTGCAAGCGCACGTGCAGGTTAGATCCGTTCCCCGCAACTAACAGTTTCATGTTACCGTTAGGCCTGAAGACTGAACCATCAAGGAATTACTGATACTTACCGAAATTTGCCTTGCAAATAAGATTATCGAAGCAAGGAATTTATGGCACTTGGTCGACATAATGCCGGCACATTTTCCAGACAAGATAAGTTTTATTTAAATTGGGAGGAGGGGTATGTCACCCCATCCCCAGTATTTTCGCCCCTGGACTCTTTGATTTATATATCTACTCTATCTGAGATGGCATAACGAAGTTTATTTGTTTAAGCAATTCGATGAGGTATACATTCTACTGTCCTTTGTGCAAATCAAGGAGAACCGTATTAAACAAAATCCTTTGTATTCGATGTCATAAACGAAATTTTTACTCATTGCTATTTTTTTTATTTCAGACTGACGCCCTCCTACATGTTTGCTATATTATTCTTAACAAAACTTCAACCATTTTTCGGTGACGGGCCAGTGTGGTACAATATGCGTTATACTTCTCCTTGTTCTGATTATTGGTGGACTAATTTGTTATACATTAACAATATTTATCCCGATGAACCATTGAAGGTAGTCGTATATGAGAAAATTATAGATATTTTAGGAAATACAATTAAACAAATGTACAACGATCGCCAGACAATTGACGTTATATGGTACACCTGACGCACTGATGAACCACCTCATTCACTGATCTGCAACCGAACATTTTCTAAGTTTTTATCTTAAATCGATTACATTGCTCTATCTTTCAACATATTGAGTACTCTTGGGACTTTGCCAGTTTTATCAAATACTGTCTACGTATATATATATATATATATATAGAAAGGATTTATGGTGAAGGAAAATTTCGAGTGTTGGAATACATACATTTTAAGACCAAACCGGGACCAGTTGCGAAAAATGCAACTTAAAGGCCTTCCGGCTGGAATTCAACCCGCGACCCTGCGATTGCTAGTGCAGTGCTCTGACCACTGAGCTACGGAAGCCGTTGCCGAGAGCCTAGTCACGAGTTCTGTATATATGGTGGTAATGCCGGGATAAGATTCTGGGTATATTATAGGTAATATTTGGCATTTCACTCGATCAAACTACATGTTGAAAGGATTTATGGTGAAGGCAAATTTCGAGTGCTGGAATACATACATTTTAAGACCAAACCGGGACCAGTTGCGAAAAATGCAACTTCAAGGCCTTCCGGCTGGAATTGAACCCGCGATCCTACGATGCTGGAATATATTTTTGACATATAAATGTGAGTTATTTAGAGCTGTGCTCGATTAATCGACTTTTTCAGCAATTGAATAATCGGTAGCAACAATCGGATCATTGTTAACAACAGTCAACAGCATGATACTGGAATGACTTTAGTTCTGGAATTAAAAAGAAGTGGAAAGAATGACATTGTGGTTGCATAGCAACGCTGGATCAAAGTTCAAAGTCACACTGTGCAAAGTTTGTTTAAAATATTTACATGCAACTCCCAGTTTGTTTATTAAACATCCGCCTTTCCTTTACTGACACTGCTGACAACCGTCGTTCATGTCTTGAAGCAGAAGCGTTGTCAGGAAACATTTTATTGTCCAGAATCAAACAAAAAAATGCTTTGTCTGTCAGGATGCAATAAACCAACATCACGACAAAACTACCAATGTTCACGAGCATCTTACTAGCTAGACGCCCCTCCACAATTTATCAACGAGCCACGTCAACCAATGCTGAAAGTTCACCAGTGGGGAAATTTAGTAAAAAGGCACTCCTTCGTTTGAGGGACAAACAGTGGCAACATGTGATGATTTTTGAATCCGATTAATCGATTGTTGACAATGATTAATCGATTATGAATATTGACCGATGGCACAGCTCTAATATATTTTGCATGGAATTGACATTAAAAATGGGTTTCTTTTGGGGGAAGGGGGGAATTTTCCCCCTTTCAAAATACTCCCCCCCCCCTTGAAAAATATTTCCCCCCCTTGTAAATTTGGCTCCAATCTGCCCATCAGGCGCCAACTGGCCCACCGGGACACCGGGATATTTCCCGGTGGGCCCCTTGTTCTTGTCCTTGTGTGGGCCCCTGCTCATCTGAAGTAAGTTCTCTTAAGAGGGTAAACTTTTTGGTATAAAAATTCTGTTTTGAGTTTAGAAGTCTGAGTTCAAATTCCTCGACTATAGAGATAGATACCTGAGCATGGCCATAGCCACCGGTGCGACAAGTGTAAACATTTGAGGCACAAATATATAATATAAAAATATATATAATATAAAAACATTTTAATATTTATATTTCGATTAACTGGCAGTCATCAGGAAACTTATTGATGGTGACTGCAAGTTAATTGAAACATCAATTTCAAAACGTTTTCTGTATTTTTAATCCATGTCTATACTAAGAGATCAGTTGGAGCAGTCAGAAACTAACATTATTGTGAGTTATATTTTTTAATTCATCCATGCCAAAGTTGCTGAACTGCATGGGTTCATAAATTGTTTAGCATTAATTAAACAGAGTAAAATTATAGTAGGCCACTATTAGTAGAAGTGGATAGATATTAATTATGTTGTCTTGCAAATTTTGTGTTGTAAAAGTTCTCATGAGACTTATTTAATTCCTGGCTTCAAGATGGGGGTTCTCTCATTCCAAATTATAACATTTTGGGGGAAATATTTACTTGCAGCACTAAGTAAAATAATGCATAACAGATGCTATTCTGATCATTCTTACAAAAATGCAACATCATTTTACTATCCTAAATCAGTTGGTTTTTCAATGAACATGATAAATTTTCAATTTTAGTTCAGAGTAATCCACAGTGCAAAGTTTTGTATATACAAATTGGTTTACTACATCTACAGGATGAAAATAAAGGTTTCTATTGATGAAGCAGGGTACGGGTATTTTACGACTCGTCATAATTTTGAAATCAGTCGACAGATTTTCGGATGTGCCCAAGGTGCGCAACCAGAGCAAAAGCCGCACATGATGACAAGCGGAAACGATTAACTGAAGGCGCCGACATGCCAGTGTGTATTGCATGCCACTCCATGATCAATATACCTTTGTCATAGAGTATAAAAATATGATTGCGTCGATAGATTGTGTTTCTCCAATGTATGGCTGGACAGTCAGCGCATATTGATAGCAGCTCCTTTCCTGCGTTGTTGTGTGTAGAATCTTTCACTTCACATATGTAAAGTTGGTTGTTTGTGTGGAACGTGGATGTTATATGCCGTTGGAGGATTCTAGCAAGTGTTTCAGATGTTCATTTGATATAAGGTATGGTTGCGGTGGTTGGTTGGTTGTCCTCTTCGGCACCAGTTGGCGTGGCTATTTTAACTGATCGGTCAAGCAAACGTTGAACAAATGCATCCTTGTAATTATTTTTCTTAAAAACTTTGGTCAAGGGTTTGTGGTTGGTCAAGGGTTTGAGGGTATTTGCAAGGTATTTGGAGAGTTCATAGGTAGGTGAAGAGAAAAATGATACAATTGGTCTCATTGGAATATTGTCCTTGTGGATTTTTCGTAGGCCATATAGTTTTGGAGCTTGGGCAACTGAGCAGCGAAGTTTTGAGTACAGTGGTCGTTTCAAAATATTTGCTTGGTGCATTGTAAAAAGTTTGTTGTTGAGTTTTCGTTGCAGTTTCTCCGATGGATCCCGATCTAGTTTCTTGTATGTTTGTTCATCCTTTATCAAACTATCCATCTTCTCTCTATATTCGGATTTATTCATTACAACGGTTACGCATCCCTTATCATGCAGCAGGCGCAATAACAATTGAATCATAATTTTTTAATCTCGATAGAGCTTGTTGATCACTTTTTGACAAATTACTTCGTGGTTTCTGGCTGGATTGAAATGTGGATGCAACTCTGGCTCTGATTGTTTCTTTTTCTGCTGTTGGAATATCTATACGTTGAACAATAGCAGTCTCTATACTGACAAGGATACTAGCTGTTGGTACATTCTTTGGAACGATGGAATGTTTCATCCCATACGACAGTACGCTCTTTTCGTTTACGTCTAGAACCCTATCTGAAATATTCATTACCCAGTTTTCTTCAGGTTTCTGTTTGGCTGTTTTTTCTTTCAGCTTTTCTAATCTCTCTCTCAATCTCTTTCTGGTCTCTTCCTTCACTTTCACACTTCTTTCTTTCGCTACCGTCATAAAAATCTCTACAAGGTTTATGGAAATGTTTCTTTCAAGTTTCTCGGTTATATTCTCGATAGCTTTCTCATGAATAATTTTCCTTTTGTGGCAGTCATTAATTCACAACATAACAAGTTTTATGCAAGTTTGTCTTACTGTTATGATTCCTGCAGCTGTCTTTAAAGGCGATCTGATCATAAGGCTTGGTGGAATTAATCCTTTCTCTTTGCACCTATGGTTGAACCATAGTTGTTCGTTTATCTTCGAGATCTTCGACACACGACGGATATATTCTTTGGCAAGACGCTCGCTCTCGTCAATACTTTTTCAATTCTTCAAATGGTTTGAATCCGGGTTCATTATTATTTAGTATTAAATGTTCTTTCAGATTATTTAAAACAAAAATGTTATTCTTGTCTGACGTTTCGGCTTTCTGTACGGAAGCCATCTTCAGAGAACAACAAGCTCATACCTTATATGAAAGGAACACGATGCATACATGGACGATCGCCAAGTTCAAATCCTGAAAAATTGTTCTGATAGGGATCGAACCTGTAATCATTTTTATCTGGAAACGCGGCGAACTTTAAAGCGGCGAACTTCAAAGCTGCTAACAACAAGCTGCGATTTATGTTGAGTATGCCTTAGCCTCCTTCGCAGACGTTCTAATGTCTCGCTTAATACCTCGCCATGTACTAACGTCTGCTCACCCGAGAGCTACATTCCATTCTCTTTGTGTACATGGACCAATGAAATTACACCATTTTCGTGCTAAATAAAGCCGTCCTGGATGCATGGTGTTGCTAAATAAAGCTTATATTTTGAAAAGTTTAGCCTAGAACTTCACGGAATTTACGAAGAATATTGTTTTGACTCTGATTTGTTTGCATAGGCCGCAGCAAGAACATAAACAGTGAAAAGCCACTTGCTTGACTGTCAAATTTCAGCAGCCTGGACGTCCTTCACCCAAAACCGTCGAACATTGACCAACAGACGAATGAAACTCACTGCTACAATTGCCCTCCTGGAAGCTCTCGTACGATCAAAACTTTTGTACAGTGTCCAAGTCTGGATGCCAACGCCAGAGGAAATTCGACGTCTTGAGGTGGTTTACAGAAGTTTCCTGCGCAAAAGGTCAGAAAAGACTTCAAACGCTTTGGCTAAAATCTTAACGGCCACAGCGAGTTTGCATTTGAAATCTCCAACGAACAGCTGTATAAAATCGCTAATACCCTACCACTCGAGGACTTTATCAACTGCCAAATCATCAAATATAATGCTCACGTCACTCGCATGGAAAACTCTGCATGACAAAAACAATTTATTTTTATGATACCAGAACGTCGCATAACTTCAGTATGGACACGCTGCAGCAATCTATTTGGTGGCATTGATGAAAAACAAGTGCGTCGAATGATGCAAAATAAGACGGAACTTAGTAAAGTTATGGATCAGCGGTTTGGTAAGAGATGCGCAATCTCAGGGTAAATAATGATGATGATGAATGCTAGCCAGACTGACATGGCCAGACATCCGCGTTTTAAAGATTTATTATCCGCTAGATACATGTCGCCGACGCTTGTAGCTTTTTAAAGCTTTTCACACAGATTTATTTACACGACCAGCAAGAACATATTCATAATACAATTATTCGTAAACTTTGTAAAGCTCTGAGCTATAGTAAGCAAAATATTAGCTTTCAAGTATACATGCAGATAAATAGATTAAGACGCTAAACACCTTTTGTTTACAATCTTAAATTTCTCTTAACGCTCTCTAACATTCACGAGGTTGAAGCCAAGATACCGGAATTTTAGGACTTGCTCAATTGGCACACTGTCAATTTTCAAAATTTCCGTAACTGAATGGTCGTGGATTTGGTCTTATCGGTTGCAATTATGAGACCAATTGTGTAAAAATACGATGAACAATCGGCATAATTTTGTTCAAGCGAGACCGGTCGTTGTCCAAAAACACCAAATCATCGGCATATAAAAGTTTCCACATTTTTGTGGAAATGCGCAGGAACACTTCCATGCGCAGGAACACTTGCATAAGGCCAGGGATTCGACTGAAAAAAAAATGTATATTAAAATATACAAACTTCTTAACAATATGCTAAAACATAATAAAAAAAAAATGTTGAAACACATCGGTGATTGTTGTTATAGGAATTATATCAATTCAACATAATTTTGATCTAACAGTGTTGGTGTTAGTATGCCTTGAGAACTACTGCTCTATGAAGTTGAATCTAAATTCTGAAAAGCGTTCGATCAAGAAAAATCAAAGGCTACGTAAGTCCAGAAATAGTGGATGTACAAGTCCTTTTTTTAGTAGATTTAATGCAGTAGATATTGTTTTTGAGTTGATTAAACCAAACTGGTAGATAATATTCGTACCAATTCGTGCTCTATTTACGATGATTTTAGTGCATTATGAGAGATTTGCAATCATTGAGATTGGACGGAAGTTTTTGGCGATAGAGGTTAGTATTTTTGTGAGATATTAGATAGCTTTTAGGAGATTGGAAGTGTTGGTAGGTTCTAGATGATGATAGAGAGTTGGAAAAGGAACCTCGATGTTATTCAGAGTCATATTCTAGGTAGTGGCGCTTTTAACTTTATTTCATGTACATGTATTCATATTGTAATTCACAGATAATATAACATCTTCTTTATATTGATTCCATTTACGCAACATTTTTACTGAACTAGTTACTGAACGGTCAGCTCAAGGTCGAAGGTCGAAGGTCAGGTTTCCAGATATTGGAAGTCTGACTCTGATGGGTAAGCAGCCGGTAGTTGAGGGGAGTGAGAACAAACTCCAACTGACGGCTGCGAAGGAGACTAAGGATGCCTTGAAAGTGCACAAATCGTTTTTCTTAAATATTAATGATAATTTTATACAGCAAGGTTGAGTGATTAAAATCTGCCATTGGCTGCGTGCTTATTATACAGAAAATACAATGTGTTCAGCAAGTGTGAAAGTAACATTTGCATGAACTTGAACAAACATAGAACAAAGACTTTGGGCGCATTTAGACAATATAATTTAGGGATTAGTGTAATCGATTATGGGTAAGTGAAAATATATGATTTGTGATAAATAACATATAATCCTATAATGACATGTAGGTTTAGGATTAATAATAATCCTAGGGTTAGGGTTGCGTATTAGGATAATAATGAGATATCTAATTTCTAGTTCCAGTTCTCTCACGGTTACATGGTCTCAGTGGTTCCGTTCTAGTGGCCTTGCGAACCACTGATTTCGAAAGATTTCGATTTCGATTTCGATTTGATTACTAATATGAGGTTTCTATGAGGTTTATGTTGGATTATGTGCTATTATTATCCAAAGTAAAATAATTTTTGCTATAAAAGAGGATAAACAAGACATCTGTCAAATTACTGGGCACAACGATATGATGTGCCTAAATCTATGCGACTTTGGTGATTATAATGGCGCTGTGAATTTCTGATCGGGGACAATAGGTTGCTCGATATTTCTTTCTTGATCAATGCATGGACGAGACGCGCTAACGATTTAGCTTAATTAGTAGCGACGTCTCATTGGCAATTAAGGTCAGCGGTCCGATCCTGTAACGACTGAAATTTTTTTCTGTGGATTTGAGCTTGATGATCGTCCATATATTAATATATACATATATATATATATATAATATTATATATATATATATATATATTATATTTATATTATATAGATATATATATATATATATATTTATATATATATATTATATATATATATATATATATATATATATATATATATTATATTTATTATATATATATTAGTTTAAATATATATTTATATAAATATATATATATATATATTATATATATATAATATTTATATATAAATTATATATTATATAATATATATATATATATTATATATATTATATATATATATATATATATATATTATATTATATATATTTATTATATCGTCTGTCTACTCCAAGCTCCAACATACAGCAATACATATAATTATTCACCAATACCATGATTACCTCAATTTCGTTTGTTCTCAGAGTTATTTAATCCCTAAATGCCCTAAAAACCAGTGTTTCCACTTTTAAAGGAAATTTCCTTCCAAAGGTGCGTCACTAGTGGGGAGGGGTAAGATATTATTAGCCTTCTTTTCAAAATATATTTGTGTCCCTCATGCCTCAAAACCTCTCCCCACCCATAGGATGGGCCTATGAAAGGAAATGTTCTTCCAAAGTGGAAACACTGCTCAAAACAGAGAAAATGCGAGCGTTCCATCTCAGGTCTATGATGACTAAAAACATTTTTAGCCAATTCCCCAAAACATTTTACTAACAATTTCCACAAAAATACTCCTCGGCTTTCTGGGACAATTAATCACTAATTTCCCTCATATCAGGGATATCAGTGATTAAATACGAGGGATATTAGTGATTAAATATTAGGGATATTTGGGATATTAGTGATTAAATATGAGGGATATTAGTGATTAAATATGAGGGATATTAGTGATTAAATATTAGGGATATTAGTGATTAAATATTAGGGATATTAGTGATTAAATACGAGGGATATTAGTGATTAAATATTAGGGATATTAGTGATTAAATACGAGAGATATTAGTGATTAAATACGAGGGATATTAGAGATTAAATAAGGGTTATTAGTGATTAAATATGAGGGATATTAGTGATTAAATTTGAGGAATATTAGGGATGAAATATTAGGGATGTTAGTGATGAAATATGAGGGATATCAGTGATTAAATATGAGGGATATTACAGTTTAAATATTAGGGATATTAGAGATTAAATATGAGGGATATTAGAGATTAAATATTAGGGATATTAGAGATTAAATATTAGGGATATTAGTGATGAAATATGAGGGATATCAGTGATTAAATATGAGGGATATTACAGATTAAATATTAGGGATATTAGAGATTAAATATGAGGGATATTAGTGATTAAATATGAGGGATATTAGTGACTAAATACGAGGGATATTAGTGATAAAATATGTGGGATATCAGTGATTATTATATACACAAGCTCTGGATATGAGCTATTCTGCAATCTGATTGGTTCCTCTACTAGTAGGCTATCATCTCATATCCTACTAGTAGAAAAACCTAGCAAAATGGCTGCCGGATTTACAGAATTAAACGAAGAAGAAATTCAAGTTTTACTGGGAAATATGAACCAAAATGCACACAGAAAGCAACCAAATTTGGAATGAAAGTATTTGACGGTAGATAGAACAACTAGATTTTACGAAAAGCTCTCCAAATTTCATATTTTTAGAAAAACAGCGACGTTTAAAGTGGCGTTTAGAATATTTTTGTCCTTCGAAAAATTAAATTTTAGCGTTTCTATTGGTTTACGATATGAATGGTTTACGATTAAAGAAATTTGATACATAACAGAATGTCCAAAAACAAAGTTAAATTATTGCTTAATAAAGCAATTTCACATTTCTGCTAAGGCAGAGGAGATGGCTTGTATTTAAAAACAACAATGAAGTTATTAGAGCTGACATTTAGATTTCTCAAAAAACGTCAAACAAAGGTTTTAGATATTGGTGATATTAGTGATTAAATATTCTAGAATTTGATTAAAGACTTGAGAAAGTCTGGCAAGATAGCTGAGTAGTCTATAAAAAAAAACATTTCAAAAGAGCAAAAGGCGGCCTCTGCAACACCGAATATGAGTCCTACGGAAAATCTTCCGTATTCGAGACTCAAGCATCCGCCCTGTCGAAACGATCCAAAAATATTGAAGCATCAATATGCCTGTGAAATTAGTGAAAGTCTCTTTAGGTCCAAATGATTAAATATGCAATATTAGTGATGTCAACATGAAGGGATATTAGTGATTAAACATGAGTGGCGAAGCTCCACGACAAAAGTACAGTGATTAACTTTCATATTGCAATGCGATTTACAACTGACTTTGCTGAACTGTTTTTGATCGGTAAAGTGGTTTTGCAGGGATATTTCTTCGTTAAACTGTATAATATGAATGCCTTATGAGTGATTGATCGGCGCACTTAGTGACATAATTTAATTATTCATATTTTGTCTTATATGAGGGATGTTAGTGATTTAAAAATATTCAATTATTGTATAAATAAAATTGCAATATTATGTGATTAAATAGAGCTTGTGATATAATAAAACAGTATTATCACTCTCGTCGTATATGGCTGATAGCCGACTCGGCTAGCGCCTCGTCGATATCAGTCATATACGATCGAGTTCGTGGAATAACTGTTGATTAAATATGAGGGATATTAGAGATTAAATATTAGGGATATTAGTGATTAAATATGAGGGATATTAGTGATTAAATATGAGGGATATTAGTGATTAAATATTAGGGATATTAGTGATTAAATATGAGGGATATTAGTGATTAAATATGAGGGATATTAGTGATTAAATATTAGGGATATTAGTTATTAAATATGTGGGATATTAGTGATTAAATATTAGGGATATTAGTGATTAAATATGTGGGATATTAGTGATTAAATATTAGGGATATTAGAGATTAAATATTAGGGATATTATTGATTAAATATGTGGGATATTAGGGATTAAATATTAGGGATATTAGTGATTAAATATGAGGGATATTAGTGATTAAATATTAGGGATATTAGTGATTAAATATGAGGGATATTAGTGATTAAATATTAGGGATATTAGTGATTAAATATGAGGGATATTAGTGATTAAATATGAGGGATATTAGTGATTAAATATTAGGGATATTAGTGATTAAATATGAGGGATATTAGTGATTAAATATGAGGGATATTAGTGATTAAATATTAGGGATATTAGTGATTAAATATGTGGGATATTAGTGATTAAATATGAGGGATATTAGTGATTAAATATGTGGGATATTAGTGATTAAATATTAGGGATATTAGTGATTAAATATGAGGGATATTAGTGATTAAATATGAGGGATATTAGTGATTAAATATGAGGGATATTAGTGATTAAATATTAGGGATATTAGTGATTAAATACGACGAGGGATATTAGTGATTAAATATGAGGGATATTAGTGATTAAATATGAGGGATATGAGAGATTAAATATTAGGGATATTAGTGATTAAATATGTGGGATATTAGAGATTAAATATTAGGGATATTAGTGATTAAATATGTGGGATATTAGAGATTAAATATTAGGGATATTAGTGATTAAATATGTGGGATATTAGGGATTAAATATTAGGGATATTAGTGATTAAATATGTGGGGATATTAGTGATTAAATATTAGGGATATTAGTGATTAAATATGTGGGATATTAGAGATTAAATATTAGGGATATTAGTGATTAAATATGTGGGATATTAGGGATTAAATATTAGGGATATTAGTGATTAAATATGAGGGATATTAGAGATTAAATATTAGCGATATTAGTGATTAAATAGTAGGGATATTAGTGATTAAATATGGGGGATATTAGTGATTAAATATGAGGGATATTAGTGATTAAATATGAGGGATATTAGTGATTAAATATGAGGGATATTAGTGATTAAATATGTGGGATATTAGTGATTAAATATTAGGGATATTAGTGATTAAATATGAGGGATATTAGTGATTAAATATTAGCGATATTAGTGATTAAATATTAGGGATATTAGTGATTAAATATGTGGGATATTAGGGATTAAATATTAGGGATATTAGTGATTAAATATGAGGGATATTAGAGATTAAATATTAGCGATATTAGTGATTAAATATTAGGGATATTAGAGATTAAATTTGAGGGATATTAGTGATTAAATATTAGGGATATTAGTGATTAAATATGAGGGATATTAGTGATTAAATATGAGGGATATTAGTGATTAAATATGTGGGATATTAGGGATTAAATATTAGGGATATTAGTGATTAAATATGTGGGATATTAGAGATTAAATATTAGGAATATTAGTGATTAAATATGTCGGATATTAGGGATTAAATATTAGGGATATTAGTGATTAAATATGAGGGATATTAGAGATTAAATATTAGGGATATTAGTGATTAAATATGTGGGATATTAGAGATTAAATATGAGGCAGGGATATTAGTGATTAAATATGAGGTATATTAGTGATTAAATATGTGGGATATTAGAGATTAAATATTAGGGATATTAGAGATTAAATATGTGGGATATTAGGGATTAAATATTAGGGATATTAGTGATTAAATATGAGGGATATTAGAGATTAAATATTATGGATATTAGTGATTAAATATGTGGGATATTAGAGATTAAATATTAGGGATATTAGTGATTAAATATGTGGCATATTAGAGATTAAATATGAGGGATATTAGTGATGAAATATGAGGGATATTAGTGATTAAATACGAGGGATATTAGTGATTAAATATGAGGGATATTAGTGATTAAATATGAGGGATATTAGTGATTAAATACGAGGGATATTAGAGATTAAATATTAGGGATATTAGTGATGAAATATGAGGGATATTAGTGATTAAATATTAGGGATATTAGTGATTAAATACGAGGGATATTAGAGATTAAATATGAGGGATATTAGTGATTAAATATTAGGGATATTAGTGATTAAATATGAGGGATATTAGAGATTAAATATGAGGGATATTAGTGATTAAATATGAGGGATATTAGTGATTAAATATGAGGGATATTAGTGATTAAATATGAGGGATATTAGTGATTAAATATTAGGGATATTAGTGATTAAATATTAGGGATATTAGTGATTAAATATTAGGGATATTAGTGATTAAATATGAGGGATATTAGTGATTAAATAGGAGGGATATTAGTGATTAAATATGAGGGATATTGGTGCTTAAATATGAGGGATTTTAGTGATTAAATATGAGGGATATTAGTGATTAAATATGAGGGATATTAGTGATTAAATATGAGGGATATCAGAGATTAAATATGCGGGATATTAGTGATTAAATATTAGGGATATTAGTGATTAAATATTAGGGATATTAGTGATTAAATATTAGGGATATTAGTGATTAAATATGAGGGATATTAGTGATTAAATATGAGGGATATTAGTGATTAAATACGAGGGATATTAGAGATTAAATATGAGGGATATTAGTGATTAAATATGAGGGATATTGGTGATTAAATATGAGGGATATTAGTGATTAAATATGAGGGATATTAGTGATTAAATATGAGGGATATTAGAGATTAAATATTAGGGATATTAGTGAATAAATGAGGGATATTAGAGATTAAATATTAGGGATATTAGTGATTAAATATTAGGGATATTAGTGATTAAATACGAGGCATATTAGTGATGAAATATGAGGGATATTAGTAATTAAATATTAGGGATATTAGAGATTAAATATGAGGGATATTAGTGATTAAATATGCGGGATATTAGAGATTAAATATGAGGGATATTAGTGATTAAATATGAGGGATATTAGTGATTAAATATGAGGGATATTAGTGATTAAATATGAGGGATATTAGTGATTAAATAT
Source organism: Chrysogorgia sp. JL179-B06 (assembly GCA_035772405.1). Lineage (NCBI taxonomy): Eukaryota > Metazoa > Cnidaria > Anthozoa > Scleralcyonacea > Chrysogorgiidae > Chrysogorgia > Chrysogorgia sp. JL179-B06. Next base: position 173,171 of record JAYKKM010000487.1, read on the forward strand.
TAGGGATATTAGTGATTAAATATGAGGGATATTAGTGATTAAATATGAGGGATATTAGTGATTAAATATGAGGGATATTAGTGATTAAATATTAGGGATATTAGTGATGAAATATGAGGGATATTAGTGATTAAATATTAGGGATATTAGTGATTAAATACGAGGGATATTAGAGATTAAATATTAGGGATATTAGTGATGAAATATGAGGGATATTAGTGATTAA
>JAYKKM010000488.1:0-434583 GCA_035772405.1 Chrysogorgia sp. JL179-B06
ACTATTCAAGACAAAAATTAAATTAGACATGACAACTTGTCAGACCAGACAAGACCAAGGATAACTGATCAAGACCAATGACAAACTTCGTCAAAGTAGACAAGACAAACTTTGTTCACAGGCAAATAATATTAAAAGACAAGACATGACCATGACCGTAAGAAATGTTGTCAAGACAAAGGGACCCCATTCCCCCCAAGAGCCCACTTGGGTCAAAATAAGGACACAAACTTGTTCAAGAGACTAGAAAAGACCCAAGACAAATCGACAACTTAATCAAGACCTCCAAGACACAGACACATGAACTAACTGTCAAGGACAAGACAAGACAAAACTTGTTTAAGGACAAGACAAGACAAGACAACCTGTCAAGACAATAACAAGACAACTTGTTTCAACCACCAAGGACCAAGACCACCCTAAGACAAATAACAAACGTTCTCAAGACAAGACCAAAAACTTGTCAAGACAAGAGGATAAGACAAGACAAGAACCCCAAGACGAATAACCCAACTTGTGTTCAAGACAAGACAAGCTGACAACTTGTCAAGACAAATCGGCAGCCGGCCCCCCTAGGGAACAAGAACCAGACAAGACAAAGACCAAGAGACAAGACCAAGAACAAGACCAAGACAAGACAAGACAAGACACATGAAGAAAAAGACCAAGATACAAGACAAGACATACACAATACAACTTGTGACCGAACAACAAGACAAGACAAGACAAGACAATGACAACTTGTGGAAGAACAAGACATAGGGGTGGGGACAGACAACTTTGTACAAGGTCAAGGGGGGGGGGGGGCCTGACGGGGGGGGGGGGGGGGGGTAGAGGGGGGGGGGGGGGGACGGGGGGGGTGGGGGGGGGGGGGGGGGGGGGGGAGGTCCGGTGGGGAGGGGGGGGGGGGGGGGAGTGGGGTGGGGGGTGGCGGGGGGGAGGGGTGGAGGCGGACGAGGGTCAGGGGGGGGTGGGGGGGGGGGGGAGCGGGAGGGGGGGGGGGGGGGGGGGGGGGTTGGCGGCGGGTGGAGGGGGGGTGGCCGTGGAGGGGCGGAGGGGGGGGGGTGGGGTTGGTTTCGGCGGGGGGGCGGGCGGGGACTACAACTTGTCAAGACCAAGGGGGGGGAGGGGGGAGAGCAACTTGTCTAGACAAGACAATACCAAGACAATACGAAGACAAGACAAGACAATTTACAAGACAAGGACAAAGACAATACAAGACAAACTTGTCAAGACAAGAGGACACCCACACCCCCAAAAGGACAAGACAAGACAAATTCGCATTGTTTTCAAGAAAAGTACACTAAAAAGGCAAACCATGTCCAAGACAAGACAAGTATAAGAACAAGACAACTTATTATTTGACCAAAGACAAGACAAGACAAGTCAAGACAAAGGACATAGACCAAGACCCAAGAAAAAGACAAGAAAAAAAACAATGCCAATGACAACCTGTCAAGTGATGAAGACCCCCGAAGACATGACAACTTGTCAAGACACACAAGACTAAGGACAAGACATAACTTTGTCATAAGGACAAGAACAAGGGGGGGGAGGGGGATGGGGTACAACCAAGACAACTTCTCAGGAGACAAGACAAGACAAGGACAATCTTGTCTAGACAAGACACGACATGACCTACTTCGGTCTGCTTACGCCTTGTTCGTGTCCCCACTCTCGCCTCGTCCCTTGTCAAAACAAGACATGAAAGAATAAGACAAGAAACTGGTGTACAAGATCATGTACAAGGGGGCAAGACAACTGTGTCAAGTCCACTAATGACAAGAGGTGACCCTACCAAGGATCAATCTTCTCAACGACAATGGCAAAGTGGAAGGAGGGGGCGGGGAGGCGGTGGGCGGGGCGCCCCAAGACAAAGAACAAGACCCAAGACAAGGAAAATTGTCAAGACAAGAACTCAAAGGGGGGGGGGGGGGGGGGAGGGGGGGCACAACTTGTCAAAAAACAAGAGACCAACTTTGTCAAGACAAGAGGAAAGAAGACCAAGACAAGACAATCTTGACAAAACATGACAAGACAACGTGTTCAAGACTAAGAAAACAGACAATAGACAAGGACCCAACTGTGATCATAGACAAAGACATGACAAAATCTTTGTCAAGACAAGATAAAGACAAGACAATGACAAGACAAACTTGTCAAGACAAGGACTATGACAAGACAAGACAAGACAAAGACAACTTGTGAAGACAAGACAAGACAACTTGTCCCAACGACACCATAGACAAATCTTGTCAAAGTACAAAAGATTGCCAAACCTACCTTTTTGTCAAGACAAGCCAATATCAAGAACAAAGACAAGACAATACCTAGGACAAGACATGACAACCCTTGTCTCTAAGACCAACTTCGTCAGAGAACAAGATCAAAGACTCAAGGGGTTGGACAACTTTTAAGTGCCAAGACTCATGACCAATCCGACAAGACTAGACAAACTTGCCAATCACAAGACAATACTAAACATGTCAAGACACGACAACTTGTCAAGAGAAGACCAAGATAAGGACAACTTGTAAAGACAAGAAAAGACAAGACAAGTCAAGGACAAACTTTTCAAGACAAGACAAGACGAGACAATCTGGTCAAGACAAGACATGACAACTTGTCAAGACAAGACAAGACAAGACAACTTCGTGTCAAGACAAGTCAACTTGTTCAATAGAATACAAGTCAAGGACGAAGACAAGACAAGAAAAATTGTCAAGAACAAGACCAAGAGAACTTGTCAAAAACAAGAAAAACTTGTCAAAACAAGACAACTTATTCAAGACCAGGAAAAGACAAGACCAAGACAAGACAACTTGTCAAGACAAGACAATGACAACTTGTTAAAGACTAACGACAATACAACTTGTCCAAGACAAACACACAAGACATGACTAACTTGTTCAAGACAAGATAAGACAAGGACAAGACAACTTGTCAAGATAAGACAAGACAAGACAAGACAAGACAAAGACGATGACAAGACATATACACTTGTCAAGACAACTTGTCAAGACCAAGACAAGACAAGACAACTGACACTTGACCTAAGACAAGACAAGACCTAGACAAACTTGCCAAGACAAGACAAAGACAACTTGTTTTTTAAGGGACAAGTACAACTTGTCAAGACAAGACAAGACAAGACAAGACAAGACAAGACAAGACAAGAACAACCTGGTCAAAGACCAAGGACATGACAATTTGGTCAAGACAAAGGAAAAGAACAAGACAAGACAACTTTTTCATAGACAAGGCCAAGACAAGACAAGACAAGACAAAGAACAAGACAAGACTATACAAACTGGTCAAGACAAGACAATGACAACTTGTCAAGACAACTTGTCAAGACTAGACAAGGACAAAGACAAACTTTCCCAAGATAAGAACAACAAGAAATAGGACAACCTGCACAAGACAAGACAAAACAACTTGTCAAGACAAGACATACTTGTCAAGGACAAGACAAGACAAGACAAGACAAATGACCATTAAATTGTCAAGACAGGACAAGACAAGCTTGTCAAAAAGCAAGACAACTTGTCAAAACAAGACAACTTTTTCAAGATCAAGAAAAGACAAGGACACAGACAAGACAACTTGTCAAGACATAGACAATACAAGACAAGACAAGACAATACAAGAACAACTTGTCCAAGACGAAGACAAGACAAGACAACTTGTCATGACAAAGACAATACAAGACAAACATTGGTCAAGACAAAGACAAGGACAAGACAACTTCGTAATGACTCAAGGACAAGACAAGAACAAGACAAAGACAAGAAAAAACAAAGCAAGAGACAAAACTTTGTCAAGACAAGCACAAGACATGACAACTTGTCAAGACAAGGACCAACGACAAGACAGCTTGTCAAGACAAGATAAGACAAGACAAGACAATACTTGTCAAGACAAGACAAGTGGGACAAGACAACTTGTCTAGATAAGACACGACATGGACAAACTTGTCAAAACTAGGACAAGGAAAAGACAAGAAACTTGTTCAACGGACATGACAAGGCAAGACAACTTGTCAAGACAAGACAAGACAAGACAACTTCTCCTCAAGACAAGGGCAATCCAAGACAAGACAAAAGACCAAGATACAACTGATCAGAGACAATGACATGACAATTTGTCAAGACAAGATAAGACAAGACAAGGACAAGACAACTTGTCAAGACAAGACCAAGACAAGACAAGACATGGGACAAACTTGTCAAGACAATCTTGTACAAGACATAGACAAGACAAGGACAAGACTTGCCAAGACAAGACAAGACTAGACAACTTGCAATACAAGAACAAAAACAACTTGTCAAGACACGGACAAGCTTGTCAAGAGAAGCACAAGATAAAGACAACTTGTCAAGACAAGGAAAATGGCAAGACAAGACAAGACCATACTTTTCAAGACGAATACAAGACCGGAGGGACAAACCTGGTCAATGACAAGACATGACAACTTGTCAAGACAAGACAAGACTAGACATAACTTGTCAAGACAAGTCAATTTGTCAAGAGAATAACCAAGACAAAGACAAGATCAAGACAAGAAAATTGTCAAGACAAGACAAGAGAACTTGTCAAACAAGAAAACTTGTCAAAACAAGACAACTTTTCAAGACATGAAAAGACAAAGAACAAGACAACTTGTCTAAGACAAGACAAGACAACTTGATTCAAAGACAAGGACAATACCCAATCCTTGTCAAGACAAGAACTAAGACATGACAACTTGTCAAGACAAGATAAGGACAAGACAAGACAAACTTGTCCAAGATAAGACAACAGACAAGACATAAGACAAGACAAGACAAGACAAGACAAGGAACATATAACTTTGTCAAGGACAACTTGTCAAGAACAAGACAAGACAAGACATATACAACTTGCCAAGACAAGACAAGACTAGACAATTGCCTTTGCCAAGACAACAAGACAAAACAAATAAAACACTTGTTAAGACAAGACAAACTTGTCAAGACAAGACAAGACAAGACAACTTGTCAAGAAAAAGGAAAAGACAAGACAAAGACAACTTTTCAAGACAAGGGCAAGACAAGACAATGACAAGACAAGACAACTTGTCAAGACAAGACATGACAACTTGTCAAGACAATACAAGACAAGACAAGACAAGACTAGACAAGAAAATTGTCAAGACAAGACAAGACAACTTGTCAAAACAAGGCAAGACAAGACAACTTGTCAAGACAAGACAAGACAAGACAACTTGTTCAAGACAAGACAAGACAACTTGTCAAGACAAGACAAGAAAAGACAACTTGTCTAGACAAGACAAGACATGACAACTTGTCAAAACAAGACAAGAAAAGACAAGACAACTTGTCAAGACATGACAAGGCAAGACAACTTGTCAAGACAAGACAAGACAAGTTAACTTGTCAAGACAAGACCACTTGTCTTGACAAGACATGACAAGACAAGACAAGACAAGAAAAGACAATACAAGAAAACTTGTCAAGACAAGACAAGACATGACAACTCGTCAAGACAAGACAAGACAAGACAACTTGTCAAGACAAGACAAGACAACTTGCCAAGACAAGACAAGACAAGACAAGACAACTTGTCTAGACAAGACAAGACATGACAACTTGTCAAAACAAGACAAGAATAGACAAGAAAACTTGTCAAGACATGACAAGGCAAGACAACTTGTCAAGACAAGACAATACAAGACAACTTCTTAAGACAAGGCAAGAAAAGACAAGACAAGACAACTTGTCAACACAAGACAACTTGTCAACACAAGACAAGACAAGACAACTTGTCAAAACAAGACAACTTTTCAAGACAAGAAAAGACAAGACGAGACAAGACAACTTGTGAAGACAAGACAAGACAACTTGTCAAGACAAGACAACTTGTCAAGACAAGACAACTTGTCAAGACAAGACCATACAAGACAAGATAAGACAATACAAGACAAGACAAGACAATACAAGACAACTTGTCAAGACAAGACAAGACAACTTGTCAAGAAAAGACAATACAAGACAACTTGTCAAGACAAGACAAGAGAAGACAACTTATATTGACAAGACAAGACAAGACAAGAAAAGACAAGAAAAAACAATGCAAGACAACTTGTCAAGACAAGACAAGACAAGACAACTTTTCAAGACAAGACAAGACAACTAGTCAAGACAAGACAAGACAACTTGTCTAGACAAGACACGACATGACAACTTGTCAAAACAAGACAAGAAAAGACAAGAAAACTTGTCAAGACATGACAAGGCAAGACAACTTGTCAAGACAAGACAAGACAAGGACAACTTCTCAAGACAAGGCAAGGCAAGACAAGACAAGACAAGAAAATTGTCAAGACAAGACAAGACAACTTGTCAAAACAAGACAACTTGTTCAAGACAAGAAAAGACAAGACAAGACAACTTGACAAGACAAGACAAGACAACTTTTCAAGACAAGACAAGACAAATTGACAAGACAAGACAAGACAACTTGTCAAGACAAGGAAAGACAATACAAGACAAGACAACTGATCAAGACAAGACAAGACAACTTGTCAAGACAAGACATGACATGACAACTTGTCAAGACAAGAACAAGACAACTATTCAAGACAAAACAAGACATGACAACTTCTCAAGACAAGACAAGATAACTGATCAAGACAAGACAACTTGTCAAGACAAGACAACTTGTCAAGACAATAAAAGACAAGACATGACATGACAAGAAATTTGTCAAGACAAGACAAGACCACTTGTCAAAATAAGACAACTTGTCAAGACCAGAAAAGACAAGTCAAAACAACTTGTCAAGACAAGACAAGACAACTTGTTAAGACAAGACAAGACAAGACAACATGTCAAGACAATACAAGACAACTTGTCAACACAAGGACAATACAAGACAAAACAACGTCTCAAGACAAGACAACTTGTCAAGACAAGATAAGGACAAGACAAGACAAGACAACTTGTCAAGACAAGACAAGACAACTTGTCAAGACAAGGCAAGACAAGAACAGACAAGACAAGACAAGACAAGACAAGACAAGACAAGACAAGACAAGACAAGACAAGACAAGACAATACAAGACAATACAAGACAAGACAAGAACAAGACAACTTGTGACGACAAGACAAGACAAGACAACTTGTCAACACAAGACAAGACAAGACAACTTGTCAAAACAAGACAACTTTTCAAGACAAGAAAAGACAAGACAAGACAAGACAACTTGTGAAGACAAGACAAGACAACTTGTCAAGACAAGACAACTTGTCAAGACTAGACAATACAAGACAACTTGTCAAGACAAGACAAGACAAGACAACTTGTCAAGAAAAGACAATACAAGACAACTTGTCAAGACAAGACAAGACAAGACAAGACAAGACAAGACAACTTATATTGACAAGACAAGTACAGACAAGACAAGACAAGACAAGACATGACAAGACAAGACAAGACACGAAAAGACAAGAAAAAACAATGCAAGACAACTTGTCAAGACAAGACAAGACATGACAACTTGTCAAAACAAGACAAGACAAGACAACTTGTCAAGACAAGACAAGACAAGACAAGACAACTTGTCAAGACAAGACCAGACAACTTGTCAAGACAAGACAAGACAAGACAACTTGTCTAGACAAGACACGACATGACAACTTGTCAAAACAAGACAAGAAAAGACAAGAAACTTGTCAAGACATGACAAGGCAAGAAAACTTGTCAAGACAAGACAAGAAAAGACAACTGATCAAGACAAGACAAGACAACTTGTCAAGACAAAAAAAGACAAGACAAGACATGACAACTCGTCAAGACAAGACAAGACAAGACAACTTGTCAAGACAAGACAAGACAACTTGCCAAGACAAGGCAAGACAAGACAAGACAACTTGTCTAGACAAGACAAGACATGACAACTTGTCAAAACAAGACAAGAAAAGACAAGAAAACTTGTCAAGACATGACAAGGCAAGACAACTTTGTCAAGACAAGACAATACAAGACAATCTTCTTAAGACAAGGCAAGAAAAGACAAGACAAGACAAGACAACTTGTCAACACAAGACAACTTGTCAACACAAGACAAGACAAGACAACTTGTCAAAACAAGACAACTTTTCAAGACAAGAAAAGACAAGACAAGACAAGACAACTTGTGAAGACAAGACAAGACAACTTGTCAAGACAAGGACAACTTGTCAAGACAAGACAACTTGTCAAGACAAGACCATACAAGACAACATAAGACAATACAAGACAAGACAAGGACAATACAAGACAACTTGTCAAGACAAGACAAGACAACTTGTCAAGAAAAGACAATACAAGACAACTTGTCAAGACAAGACAAGAGAAGACAACTTATATTGACAAGACAAGACAAGACAAAAAAAGACAAGAAAAAACAATGCAAGACAACTTGTCAAGACAAGACAAGACAAGACAACTTTTCAAGACAAGACAAGACAACTAGTCAAGACAAGACAAGACAACTTGTCTAGACAAGACACGACATGACAACTTGTCAAAACAAGACAAAAAAAGACAAGAAACTTGTCAAGACATGACAAGGCAAGACAAACTTGTCAAGAGAAGACAAGACAAGACAACTTCTCAAGACAAGGCAAGGCAAGACAAGACAAGACAAGAAAATTGTCAAGACAAGACAAGACAACTTGTCAAAACAAGACAACTTGTCAAGACAAGAAAAGACAAGACAAGACAACTTGACAAGACAAGGACAAGACAAACTTGTCAAGACAAGACAAGACAAATTGACAAGACAAGACAAGACAACTTGTCAAGACAAGGAAAGACAATACAAGACAAGACAACTGATCAAGACAAGACAAGACAACTTGTCAAGACAAGACATGACATGACAACTTGTCAAGACAAGACAAGACAACTATTCAAGACAAAAACAAGACATGACAACTTCTCAAAGACAAGACAAGATAACTGATCAAGACAAGACAACTTGTCAAGACAAGACAACTTGTCAAGACAATAAAAGACAAGACATGACATGACAAGAAATTTGTCAAGACAAGACAAGACCACTTGTCAAAATAAGACAACTTGTCAAGACCAGAAAAGACAAGTCAAAACAACTTTGTCAAGACAAGACAAGACAACTTGTTAAGACAAGACAAGACAAGACAACATGTCAAGACAATACAAGACAACTTGTCAACACAAGACAAGACAAGACAAAACAACGTCTCAAGACAAGACAACTTGTCAAGACAAGATAAGACAAGACAAGACAAGACAACTTGTCAAGACAAGACAAGACAACTTGTCAAGACAAGGCAAGACAAGAACAGACAAGACAAGACAAGACAAGACAAGACAAGACAAGACAAGACAAGACAAGACAATACAATACAAGACAATACAAGACAAGACAAGACAAGACAACTTGTGACGACAAGACAAGACAAGACAACTTGTCAACACAAGACAAGACAAGACAACTTGTCAAAACAAGACAACTTTTCAAGACAAGAAAAGACAAGACAAGACAAGACAACTTGTGAAGACAAGACAAGACAACTTGTCAAGACAAGACAACTTGTCAAGACAAGACAATACAAGACAACTTGTCAAGACAAGACAAGACAAGATAACTTGTCAAGAAAAGACAATACAAGGACAACTTGTCAAGACAAGACAAGAAAAGAAAAGACAAGACAACTTATATTGACAAGACAAGTAAAGACAAGACAAGACAAGACAAGACATGACAAGACAAGACAAGACACGAAAAGACAAGAAAAAACAATGCAAGACAACTTGTCAAGACAAGACAAGACATGACAACTTGTCAAAACAAGACAAGACAAGACAACTTGTCAAGACAAGACAAGACAAGACAAGACAAGACAACTTGTCAAGACAAGACAAGACAACTTGTCAAGACAAGACAAGACAAGACAACTTGTCTAGACAAGACACGACATGACAACTTGTCAAAACAAGACAAGAAAAGACAAGAAACTTGTCAAGACATGACAAGGCAAGAAAACTTGTCAAGACAAGACAAGAAAAGACAACTGATCAAGACAAGACATGACAACTTGTCAAGACAAGATAAGACAAGACAAGACAAGACAACTTGTCAAGACAAGACAAGACAAGACAAGACAAGACAAGACAAGACAAGACAAGACAAGACAAGACATGACAACTTGTCAAGACAACTTGTCAAGACAAGACAAGACAAGACAAGACAACTTGCCAAGACAAGACAAGACTAGACAACTTGCCAAGACAAGACAAAACAACTTGTCAAGACAAGACAACTTGTCAAGACAAGACAAGACAAGACAACTTGTCAAGACAAGGAAAAGACAAGACAAGACAACTTTTCAAGACAAGGCAAGACAAGACAAGACAAGACAACTGGTCAAGACAAGACATGACAACTTGTCAAGACAATACAAGACAAGACAAGACAAGACAAGACAAGAAAATTGTCAAGACAAGACAAGAAAACTTGTCAAGACAAGGCAAGACAAGAAAACTTGTCAAGACAAGACAAGACAAGACAACTTGTCAAGACAAGACAAGACAACTTGTCAAGACAAGACAAGAAAAGACAACTTGTCTAGACAAGACAAGACATGACAACTTGTCAAAACAAGACAAGAAAAGACAAGACAACTTGTCAAGACAAGACAAGCAAGACAACTTGTCAAGACAAGACAACTTGTCAAGACAAGACAAGACAACTTGTCAAGGACAAGTTAACTTGTCAAGACAAGACAAACTTGTCAAGACAAGACAACTTGTCAAGACAAGACAACTTGTCAAGAAATACAAACAAACGACAAGACAAGACAAGAAAATTGTCAAGACAAGACAAGACAACTTGTCAAAACAAGACAACTTGTCAAGACAAGAAAAGACAAGACAAGACAAGACAACCTGATCAAGACAAGACAAGACAACTTGTCAAGACAAGACAAGACATGACAACTTGTCAAGACAAGATAAGACAAGACAAGACAACTTGCCAAGACAAGACAAAACAACTTGTCAAGACAAGACAACTTGTCAAGACAAGACAAGATAAGACAACTTGTCAAGACAAGGAAAAGACAAGACAAGACAAGACAAGACAACTTATCAAGACAACGCAAGACAAGACAAGACAAGACAAGACAACTGGTCAAGACAAGACATGACAACTTGTCAAGACAAGACAAGACAAGTCAACTTGTCAAGACAAGTCAACTTGTCAAGAGAATACAAGACAAGACAAGAGAAGACAAGACAAGAAAATTGTCAAGACAAGACAAGAGAACTTGTCAAAAACAAGACAACTTGTCAAAACAAGACAACTTTTCAAGACAAGAAAAGACAAGACAAGACAAGACAACTTGTCAAGACAAGACAGAGACAAACTGATTCAAGACAAGACAAGACAACTTGTCAAGACATGGCAAGACATGACAACTTGTCAAGACAAATAAGACAAGACAAGACAAGACAACTTGTCAAGACAAGACAAGACAAGAACAAGACAAGACAAGACAAGACAAGACAAGACAAGACAAGACAAGACCTGACAACTTGTCAAGACAACTTGTCAAGACAACTTGTCAAGACAACTTGTCAAGACAAGACAGGACAAAGACAAGACAACTTGCCAAGAACAAGACAAGGACTAGACAACTTGCCAAGACAAGACAAAACAACTTGTCAAGACAAGACAACTTGTCAAGACAAGACAAGACAAGACAACTTGTCAAGACAAGGAAAAGACAAGACGACTTTTCAAGACAACGCAAGACAAGACAAGAACAAGACAAGACAACTGGTCAAGACATGACAACTTGTCAAGACAATACAAGACAAGACAAGACAAGAACATTGTCAAGACAAGACAAGACAACTTGTCAAAACAAGACAACTTGTCAAGACAAGGCAAGACAAGACAACTTGTCAAGACAAGGCAAGACAAGACAACTTGTCAAGACAAGACAAGACAAGACAACTTATCAAGACAAGACAAGACAAAGACAACTTGTCTAGACAAGACAAGACATGACAACTTGTCAAAACAATACAAGGAAAGACAAGACAACTTGTTAAGACAAGACAAGACAACTTGTTAAGACAAGACAAGACAAGACAAACATGTCAAGACAATACAAGACAACTTGTCAACACAATACAAGACAAAACAAAACAACGTCTCAAGACAAGACAATTTGTCAAGACAAGATAAGACAAGACAAGACAAGACAAGACAACTTGTCAAGACAAGACAAGACAAACTTGTCAAGACAAGACAAGACAAGACCAGTTAACTTGTCAAGACAAGACAACTTGTCAAGACAAGACAACTTGTCAAGACAAGACAACTTGTCAAGATAATACAAGGACAAGACAAGACAAGACAACTTGTCAAGACAAGCAAAGACAATACAAGACAAGATAACTGATCAATACAAGACAAGACAACTTGTCAAGACAAGACATGACATGACAACTTGTCAAGACAAGACAAGACAACTATTCAAGACAAAACAAGACATGACAACGTTGTCAAGACAAGACAAGATAACTGATCAAGAACAAGACAACTTGTCAAGACAAGACAACTTGTCAAGACAATAAAAGACAAGACAAGACATGACAAGAAATTTGTCAAGACAAGACAAGACCACTTGTCAAAATAAGACATCTTGTCAAGACCAGAAAAGACAAGACAAGACAACTTGTCAAGACAAGACAAGACAACTTGTTAAGACAAGACAAGACAAGACAACATGTCAAAGAAACAATACAAGACAACTTGTCAACACAATACAAGACAAGACAAAACAACGTCTCAAGACAAGACAACTTGTCAAGACAAGATAAGACAAGACAAGACAAGACAATTTGTCAAGACAAGACAAGACAACATTGTCAAGACAAGACAAGGACAAGACAAGTTAACTTGTCAAGACCAGACAACTTGTCAAGACAAGACAACTTGTCAAGACAAGACAACTTGTCAAGATAATACAAGACAAGACAAGACAAGACAAGAAAATTGTCAAGACAAGACAAGACAACTTGTCAAAACAAGACAACTTGTCAAGACAAGAAAAGACAAGACAAGACAACTTGTCAATACAAGACAAGACAACTTGTCAAGACAAGACAAGACAACTTGTCAAGACAAGACAAGACAGACAAGTTAACTTGTCAAGACAAGACAACTTGTCAAGACAAAGACAATCTTGTCAAGAACAAGACAACTTGTCAAGATAATACAAGACAAGACAAGACAAGACAAGAAAATTGTCAAGACAAGGCAAGACAACTTGTCAAATCAAGGCAACTTGTCCAGACAAGAAAACACAAGACAAGACAAGACAACTGATCAAGACAAGACAAGACAACAAAAGACAAGACAAGACAAGACAACTTGTCAAGACAAGATAAGACAAGACAAGACAAAGACAACTTGTCAAGACAAGACAAGACAACTTGTCAAGACAAGACAAGACAAGACAAGTTAACTTGTCAAGACAAGACAACTTGTCAAGACAAGACAACTTGTTCAAGACAAGACAACTTGTCAAGATAATACAAGACAAGACAAGACAAGACAAGACAAGAAAATTGTCAAGACAAGACAAGAACAACTTGTCAAAACAAGACAACTTGTCAAGACAAGAAAAGACAAGACAAGACAACTTGTCAAGACAAGACAAGACAACTTGTCAAGACAAGACAAGACAACTTGTCAAGACAAGACAAGACAACTTGTCAAGACAAGACAAGAGAAGACAAGTTAACTTGTCAAGACAAGACAACTTGTCAAGACAAGACAACTTGTCAAGACAAGACAACTTGTCAAGATAATACAAGACAAGACAAGACAAGACAAGACAAGACAAGACAAGACAAGACAAGACAAGACAAGAAAATTGTCAAGACAAGACAAGACAACTTGTCAAATCAAGGCAACTTGTCAAGACAAGAAAACACAAGACAAGACAAGACAACTGATCTAGACAAGACAAGACAACAAAAGACAAGACAAGACAAGACAACTGATCAAGACAAGACAAGACAACTTGTCAAGACAAGACAAGACATGACAACTTGTCAAGACAAGATAAGACAAGACAAGACAAGACAACTTGTCAAGACAAGACAAGACAAGACAAGACAAGACAAGACAAGACAAGACAAGACAAGACAAGACAAGACATGACAACTTGCCAAGACAAGACAAGACTAGACAACTTGCCAAGACAAGACAAAACAACTTGTCAAGACAAGACAACTTGTCAAGACAAGACAAGATAAGACAACTTGTCAAGACAAGGAAAAGACAAGACAAGACAAGACAACTTTTCAAGACAAGGCAAGACAAGACAAGAAAAGACAACTGGTCAAGACAAGACATGACAACTTATCAAGACAAGACAATACAAGACAACTTATCAAGACAAGACAACTTGTCAAGAGAATACAAAAGTACTATAAGACAGTCAAAGTACTATAAGACAGTTAAAGTACTATAGGACAGTCAAAGTACTATAAGACAGTTAAAGTACTATAGGACAGTCAAAGTACTATAAGACAGTCAAAGTACTATAAGACAGTCAAAGTACTATAAGACAGTCAAAGTACTATAAGACAGTCAAAGTACTATAAGACAGTTAAAGTACTATAGGTCAGTCAAAGTACTATAAGACAGTTAAAGTACTATAAGACAGTCAAAGTACTATAGGTCAGTCAAAGTACTATAAGACAGTTAAAGTACTATAAGACAGTTAAAGTACTATAAGACAGTCAAAGTACTATAGGACAGTCAAAGTACTATAAGACAGTCAAAGTACTATAAGACAGTTAAAGTACTATAAGACAGTCAAAGTACTATAGGACAGTCAAAGTACTATAAGACAGTCAAAGTACTATAAGTCAGTCAAAGTACTATAAGACAGTCAAAGTACTATAAGACAGTCAAAGTACTATAAGACAGTCAAAGTACTATAAGACAGTCAAAGTACTATACGACAGTCAAAGTACTATAAGACAGTCAAAGTACTATAGGTCAGTCAAAGTACTATAAGACAGTTAAAGTACTATAAGACAGTCAAAGTACTATAAGACAGTCAAAGTACTATAAAACAGTCAAAGTACTATAGGACAGTTAAAGTACTATAAGACAGTCAAAGTACTATAGGACAGTTAAAGTACTATAAGACAGTCAAAGTACTATAAGACAGTCAAAGTACTATAGGACAGTTAAAGTACTATAAGACAGTTAAAGTACTATAAGACAGTCAAAGTACTATAAGACAGTCAAAGTACTATAAGACAGTCAAAGTACTATAAGACAGTTAAAGTACTATAAGACAGTCGAAGTACTATATGACAGTCAAAGTACCATAAGACAGTCAAAGTACTATAGGTCAGTCAAAGTACTATAAGACAGTCAAAGTACTATAGGTCAGTCAAAGTACTATAAGACAGTCAAAGTACTATAGGTCAGTCAAAGTACTATAAGACAGTAAAGTACTATAAGTCAGTCAAAGCACTATAGGACAGTCAAAGTACTATAAGACAGTCAAAGTACTATAAGTCAGTCAAAGTACTATAAGACAGTCAAAGTACTATAAGACAGTCAAAGTACTATAGGACAGTTAAAGTACTATAAGACAGTCAAAGTACTATAAGACAGTCAAAGTACTATAAGACAGTCAAAGTACTATAAGACAGTTAAAGTACTATAGGACAGTCAAAGTACTATAAGACAGTAAAGTACTATAAGTCAGTCAAAGTACTATAAGACAGCCAAAGTACTATAAGACAGTCAAAGTACTATAAGACAGTCAAAGTACTATAAGACAATCAAAGTACTATAAGACAGCCAAAGTACTATAGGTCAGTCAAAGTACTATAAGACAGTTAAAGTACTATAAGACAGTCAAAGTACTATAAGACAGTCAAAGTACTATAAAACAGTCAAAGTACTATAGGACAGTTAAAGTACTATAAGACAGTCAAAGTACTATAGGACAGTTAAAGTACTATAAGACAGTTAAAGTACTATAAGACAGTCAAAGTACTATAAGACAGTCAAGTACTATAAGACAGTCAAAGTACTATAGGACAGTTAAAGTACTATAAGACAGTCAAAGTACTATATGACAGTCAAAGTACTATAAGACAGTCAAAGTACTATAGGTCAGTCAAAGTACTATAAGACAGTCAAAGTACTATAGGTCAGTCAAAGTACTATAAGACAGTCAAAGTACTATAGGTCAGTCAAAGTACTATAAGACAGTAAAGTACTATAAGTCAGTCAAAGTACTATAGGACAGTCAAAGTACTATAAGACAGTAAAGTACTATAAGTCAGTCAAAGTACTATAAGACAGTCAAAGTACTATAAGACAGTCAAAGTACTATAAGACAGTCAAAGTACTATAAGACAGTCAAACTACGATAAGACAGTCAAAGTACTATAAGACAGTCAAAGTACTATAAAACAGTCAAAGTACTATAGGACAGTTAAAGTACTATAAGACAGTCAAAGTACTATAAGACAGTCAAAGTACTATAAAACATTTAAAGTACTATAGGTCAGTCAAAGTACTATAAGACAGTCAAAGTACTGTAAAACAGTTAAAGTACTATAGGTCAGTCAAAGTACTATAAGACAGTTAAAGTACTATAGGACAGTTAAAGTACTATAAGACAGTTAAAGTACTATAAGACAGTCAAAGTACTATAAGACAGTCAAAGTACTATAAGACAGTCAAAGTACTATAGGACAGTTAAAGTACTATAGGGCAGTCAAAGTACTATAAGACAGTCAAAGTACTATAAGACAGTCAAAGTACTATAAGACAGTTAAAGTACTATAGGTCAGTCAAAGTACTATAAGACAGTTAAAGTACTATAAGACAGTCAAAGTACTATAGGTCAGTCAAAGTACTATAAGACAGTTAAAGTACTATAGGTCAGTCAAAGTACTATAAGACAGTTAAAGTACTATAAGACAGTCAAAGTACTATAAGACAGTCAAAGTACTATAAGACAGTTAAAGTACTATAGGTCAGTCAAAGTACTATAAGACAGTTAAAGTACTATAAGACAGTCAAAGTACTATAAGACAGTCAAAGTACTATAAAACAGTTAAAGTACTATAGGTCAGTCAAAGTCCTATAGGACAGTTAAAGTACTATAAGACAGTTAAAGTACTATAGGACAATCAAAGTACTATAAGACAGTCAAAGTACTATAGGTCAGTCAAAGTACTATAGGACAGTTAAAGTACTATGAGACAGTTAAAGTACTATAAGACAGTCAAAGTACTATAAGACAGTTAAAGTACTATAGGACAGTCAAAGTACTATAAGACAGTCAAAGTACTATAGGTCAGTCAAAGTACTATAGGACAGTTAAAGTACTATAAGACAGTCAAAGTACTATATGACAGTTACAGTACTATAAGACAGTCAAAGTACTATAGGACAGTCAAAGTACTATAAGACAGTCAAAGTACTATAAGACAGTCAAAGTACTATAAGACAGTCAAAGTACTATAAGACAGTCAAAGTACTATAAGACAGTCAAAGTACTATAAGACAGTCAAAGTACTATAAGACAGTTAAAGTACTATAGGTCAGTCAAAGTACTATAAGACAGTTAAAGTACTATAAGACAGTCAAAGTACTATAGGACAGTCAAAGTACTATAAGACAGTTAAAGTTCTATAAGACAGTTAAAGTACTATAAGACAGTCAAAGTACTATAGGACAGTCAAAGTACTATAAGACAGTCAAAGTACTATAAGACAGTTAAAGTACTATAGGACAGTCAAAGTACTATAAGACAGTTAAAGTACTATAAGACAGTCAAAGTACTATAAGACAGTCAAAGTACTATAAGACAGTTAAAGTACTATAGGTCAGTCAAAGTACTATAAGACAGTTAAAGTACTATAAGACAGTCAAAGTACTATAGGTCAGTCAAAGTACTATAAGACAGTTAAAGTACTATAGGTCAGTCAAAGTACTATAAGACAGTTAAAGTACTATAAGACAGTCAAAGTACTATAGGACAGTTAAAGTACTATAAGACAGTTAAAGTACTATAGGTCAGTCAAAGTACTATAGGACAGTTAAAGTACTATAAGACAGTTAAAGTACTATAGGTCAGTCAAAGTACTATAGGACAGTCAAAGTACTATAAGACAGTTAAAGTACTATAGGACAGTCAAAGTACTATAGGTCAGTCAAAGTACTATAGGACAGTTAAAGTACTATAAGACAGTTAAAGTTACTATAGGACAGTCAAAGTACTATAAGATAGTCAAAGTACTATAAGACAGTCAAAGTACTATAAGACAGTCAAAGTACTATAAGACAGTCAAAGTACTATAGGACAGTCAAAGTACTATAAGACAGTCAAAGTACTATAAGACAGTTAAAGTACTATAAGACAGTCAAAGTACTATAAGACAGTCAAAGTACTATAAGACAGTCAAAGTACTATAAGACAGTCAAAGTACTATAAGACAGTTAAAGTACTATAAGACAGTCAAAGTACTATAGGACAGTCAAAGTACTATAAGACAGTTAAAGTACTATAAGACAGTCAAAGTACTATAGGACAGTCAAAGTACTATAAGACAGTCAAAGTACTATAGGACAGTTAAAGTACTATAAGACAGTCAAAGTACTATATGACAGTCAAAGTACCATAAGACAGTCAAAGTACTATAGGTCAGTCAAAGTACTATAAGACAGTCAAAGTACTATAGGTCAGTCAAAGTACTATAAGACAGTCAAAGTACTATAGGTCAGTCAAAGTACTATAAGACAGTAAAGTACTATAAGTCAGTCAAAGTACTATAGGACAGTCAAAGTACTATAAGACAGTAAAGTACTATAAGTCAGTCAAAGTACTATAATAAGTCAAAGTACTATAAGACAGTCAAAGTACTATAAGACAGTCAAAGTACTATAAGACAGTCAAAGTACTATAAGACAGTCAAAGTACTATAAGACAGTCAAAGTACTATAAAACAGTCAAAGTACTATAGGACAGTTAAAGTACTATAAGACAGTCAAAAGTACTATAAGACAGTCAAAGTACTATAAAAACAGTTAAAGTACTATAGGTCAGTCAAAGTACTATAAGACAGTCAAAGTACTATAAAACAGTTAAAGTACTATAGGTCAGTCAAAGTACTATAAGACAGTTAAAGTACTATAGGACAGTTAAAGTACTATAAGACAGTTAAAGTACTATAAGACAGTCAAAGTACTATAGGACAGTCAAAGTACTATAAGACAGTCAAAGTACTATAGGACAGTTAAAGTACTATAGGGCAGTCAAAGTACTATAAGACAGTCAAAGTACTATAAGACAGTCAAAGTACTATAAGACAGTTAAAGTACTATAGGTCAGTCAAAGTACTATAAGACAGTTAAAGTACTATAAGACAGTCAAAGTACTATAGGTCAGTCAAAGTACTATAAGACAGTTAAAGTACTATAGGTCAGTCAAAGTACTATAAGACAGTTAAAGTACTATAAGACAGTTAAAGTACTATAAGACAGTCAAAGTACTATAAGACAGTTAAAGTACTATAGGTCAGTCAAAGTACTATAAGACAGTTAAAGTACTATAAGACAGTCAAAGTACTATAAGACAGTCAAAGTACTATAAAACAGTTAAAGTACTATAGGTCAGTCAAAGTACTATAGGACAGTCAAAGTACTATATGACAGTTAAAGTACTATAGGACAATCAAAGTACTATAAGACAGTCAAAGTACTATAGGTCAGTCAAAGTACTATAGGACAGTTAAAGTACTATGAGACAGTTAAAGTACTATAGGACAGTCAAAGTACTATAAGACAGTCAAAGTACTATAAGACAGTCAAAGTACTATAGGTCAGTCAAAGTACTATAAGACAGTTAAAGTACTATAGGTCAGTCAAAGTACTATAAGACAGTTAAAGTACTATAAGACAGTCAAAGTACTATAGGACAGTTAAAGTACTATAAGACAGTTAAAGTACTATAGGTCAGTCAAAGTACTATAGGACAGTTAAAGTACTATAAGACAGTTAAAGTACTATAGGTCAGTCAAAGTACTATAAGACAGTTAAAGTACTATAAGACAGTTAAAGTACTATAGGACAGTCAAAGTACTATAGGTCAGTCAAAGTACTATAGGACAGTTAAAGTACTATAAGACAGTTAAAGTACTATAGGACAGTCAAAGTACTATAAGATAGTCAAAGTACTATAAGACAGTCAAAGTACTATAAGACAGTCAAAGTACTATAAGACAGTCAAAGTACTATAGGACAGTCAAAGTACTATAAGACAGTCAAAGTACTATAAGACAGTTAAAGTACTATAAGACAGTCAAAGTACTATAAGACAGTCAAAGTACTATAAGACAGTCAAAGTACTATAAGACAGTCAAAGTACTATAAGACAGTTAAAGTACTATAAGACAGTCAAAGTACTATAGGACAGTCAAAGTACTATAAGACAGTTAAAGTACTATAAGACAGTCAAAGTACTATAGGACAGTCAAAGTACTATAAGACAGTCAAAGTACTATAGGACAGTTAAAGTACTATAAGACAGTCAAAGTACTATATGACAGTCAAAGTACCATAAGACAGTCAAAGTACTATAGGTCAGTCAAAGTACTATAAGACAGTCAAAGTACTATAGGTCAGTCAAAGTACTATAAGACAGTCAAAGTACTATAGGTCAGTCAAAGTACTATAAGACAGTAAAGTACTATAAGTCAGTCAAAGTACTATAGGACAGTCAAAGTACTATAAGACAGTAAAGTACTATAAGTCAGTCAAAGTACTATAATAAGTCAAAGTACTATAAGACAGTCAAAGTACTATAAGACAGTCAAAGTACTATAAGACAGTCAAAGTACTATAAGACAGTCAAAGTACTATAAGACAGTCAAAGTACTATAAAACAGTCAAAGTACTATAGGACAGTTAAAGTACTATAAGACAGTCAAAGTACTATAAGACAGTCAAAGTACTATAAAACAGTTAAAGTACTATAGGTCAGTCAAAGTACTATAAGACAGTCAAAGTACTATAAAACAGTTAAAGTACTATAGGTCAGTCAAAGTACTATAAGACAGTTAAAGTACTATAGGACAGTTAAAGTACTATAAGACAGTTAAAGTACTATAAGACAGTCAAAGTACTATAGGACAGTCAAAGTACTATAAGACAGTCAAAGTACTATAGGACAGTTAAAGTACTATAGGGCAGTCAAAGTACTATAAGACAGTCAAAGTACTATAAGACAGTCAAAGTACTATAAGACAGTTAAAGTACTATAGGTCAGTCAAAGTACTATAAGACAGTTAAAAGTACTATAAGACAGTCAAAGTACTATAGGTCAGTCAAAGTACTATAAGACAGTTAAAGTACTATAGGTCAGTCAAAGTACTATAAGACAGTTAAAGTACTATAAGACAGTTAAAGTACTATAAGACAGTCAAAGTACTATAAGACAGTTAAAGTACTATAGGTCAGTCAAAGTACTATAAGACAGTTAAAGTACTATAAGACAGTCAAAGTACTATAAGACAGTCAAAGTACTATAAAACAGTTAAAGTACTATAGGTCAGTCAAAGTACTATAGGACAGTCAAAGTACTATAAGACAGTTAAAGTACTATAGGACAATCAAAGTACTATAAGACAGTCAAAGTACTATAGGTCAGTCAAAGTACTATAGGACAGTTAAAGTACTATGAGACAGTTAAAGTACTATAGGACAGTCAAAGTACTATAAGACAGTCAAAGTACTATAAGACAGTCAAAGTACTATAAGACAGTCAAAGTACTATAAGACAGTCAAAGTACTATAAGACAGTCAAAGTACTATAAGACAGTCAAAGTACTATAAGACAGTTAAAGTACTATAGGTCAGTCAAAGTACTATAAGACAGTTAAAGTACTATAAGACAGTTAAAGTACTATAAGACAGTCAAAGTACTATAGGACAGTCAAAGTACTATAAGACAGTCAAAGTACTATAAGACAGTTAAAGTACTATAGGGCAGTCAAAGTACTATAAGACAGTTAAAGTACTATAAGACAGTCAAAGTACTATAAGACAGTCAAAGTACTATAAGACAGTTAAAGTACTATAGGTCAGTCAAAGTACTATAAGACAGTTAAAGTACTATAAGACAGTCAAAGTACTATAGGTCAGTCAAAGTACTATAAGACAGTTAAAGTACTATAGGTCAGTCAAAGTACTATAAGACAGTTAAAGTACTATAAGACAGTCAAAGTACTATAGGACAGTTAAAGTACTATAAGACAGTTAAAGTACTATAGGTCAGTCAAAGTACTATAGGACAGTTAAAGTACTATAAGACAGTTAAAGTACTATAGGTCAGTCAAAGTACTATAAGACAGTTAAAGTACTATAAGACAGTTAAAGTACTATAAGACAGTCAAAGTACTATAAAACAGTCAAAGTACTATAGGACAGTTAAAGTACTATAAGACAGTCAAAGTACTATAAGACAGTCAAAGTACTATAAAACAGTTAAAGTACTATAGGTCAGTCAAAGTACTATAAGACAGTCAAAGTACTATAAAACAGTTAAAGTACTATAGGTCAGTCAAAGTACTATAAGACAGTTAAAGTACTATAGGACAGTCAAAGTACTATAAGACAGTAAAGTACTATAAGTCAGTCAAAGTACTATAAGACAGTCAAAGTACTATAAGACAGTCAAAGTACTATAAGACAGTCAAAGTACTATAAGACAGTCAAAGTACTATAAGACAGTCAAAGTACTATAAGACAGTCAAAGTACTATAAAACAGTCAAAGTACTATAGGACAGTTAAAGTACTATAAGACAGTCAAAGTACTATAAGACAGTCAAAGTACTATAAAACAGTTAAAGTACTATAGGTCAGTCAAAGTACTATAAGACAGTCAAAGTACTATAAAACAGTTAAAGTACTATAGGTCAGTCAAAGTACTATAAGACAGTTAAAGTACTATAGGACAGTTAAAGTACTATAAGACAGTTAAAGTACTATAAGACAGTCAAAGTACTATAGGACAGTCAAAGTACTATAAGACAGTCAAAGTACTATAGGACAGTTAAAGTACTATAGGGCAGTCAAAGTACTATAAGACAGTCAAAGTACTATAAGACAGTCAAAGTACTATAAGACAGTTAAAGTACTATAGGTCAGTCAAAGTACTATAAGACAGTTAAAGTACTATAAGACAGTCAAAGTACTATAGGTCAGTCAAAGTAATATAAGACAGTTAAAGTACTATAGGTCAGTTCAAAGTACTATAAGACAGTTAAAGTACTATAAGACAGTTAAAGTACTATAAGACAGTCAAAGTACTATAAGACAGTTAAAGTACTATAGGTCAGTCAAAGTACTATAAGACAGTTAAAGTACTATAAGACAGTCAAAGTACTATAAGACAGTCAAAGTACTATAAAACATTTAAAGTACTATAGGTCAGTCAAAGTACTATAGGACAGTCAAAGTACTATAAGACAGTTAAAGTACTATAGGACAGTCAAAGTACTATAAGACAGTCAAAGTACTATAGGTCAGTCAAAGTACTATAGGACAGTTAAAGTACTATAAGACAGTTAAAGTACTATAGGACAGTCAAAGTAATATAAGACAGTCAAAGTACTATAAGACAGTCAAAGTACTATAAGACAGTCAAAGTACTATAAGACAGTCAAAGTACTATAAGACAGTCAAAGTACTATAAGACAGTCAAAGTACTATAAGACAGTTAAAGTACTATAGGACAGTCAAAGTACTATAAGACAGTTCAAAGTACTATAAGACAGTTAAAGTACTATAAGACAGTCAAAGTACTATAGGACAGTCAAAGTACTATAAGACAGTCAAAGTACTATAAGACAGTTAAAGTACTATAGGGCAGTCAAAGTACTATAAGACAGTTAAAGTACTATAAGACAGTCAAAGTACTATAAGACAGTCAAAGTACTATAAGACAGTTAAAGTACTATAGGTCAGTCAAAGTACTATAAGACAGTTAAAGTACTATAAGACAGTCAAAGTACTATAGGTCAGTCCAAAGTACTATAAGACAGTTAAAGTACTATAGGTCAGTCAAAGTACTATAAGACAGTCAAAGTACTATAAGACAGTCAAAGTACTATAGGACAGTTAAAGTACTATAAGACAGTTAAAGTACTATAGGTCAGTCAAAGTACTATAAGACAGTTAAAGTACTATAAGACAGTTAAAGTACTATAGGTCAGTCAAAGTACTATAAGACAGTTAAAGTACTATAAGACAGTTAAAGTACTATAGGACAGTCAAAGTACTATAGGTCAGTCAAAGTACTATAGGACAGTTAAAGTACTATAAGACAGTCAAAGTACTATAGGACAGTCAAAGTACTATAAGACACTCAAAGTACTATAAGACAGTCAAAGTACTATAAGACAGTCAAAGTACTATAAGACAGTCAAAGTACTATAGGACAGTCAAAGTACTATAAGACAGTCAAAGTACTATAAGACAGTCAAAGTACTATAAGACAGTCAAAGTACCATAAGTCAGTCAAAGTACTATAAAACAGTCAAAGTACTATAAAACAGTCAAAGTACTATAAGACAGTTAAAGTACTATAAGACAGTCAAAGTACTATAGGACAGTCAAAGTACTATAAGACAGTTAAAGTACTATAAGACAGTCAAAGTACTATAAGGACAGTCAAAGTACTATAAGACAGTCAAAGTACTATAGGACAGTCAAAGTACTATAGGTCAGTCAAAGTACTATAGGACAGTAAAGTACTATAAGACAGTCAAAGTACTATAAGACAGTCAAAGTACTATAGCTCAGTCAAAGTACTATAAGACAGTTAAAGTACTATAAGACAGTCAAAGTACTATAAGACAGTCAAAGTACTATAAGACAGTCAAAGTACTATAAGGACAGTCAAAGTACTATAAGACAGTCAAAGTACTATAAGACAGTCAAAGTACTATAGGGACAGTCAAAGTACTATAAGACAGTAAAGTACTATAAGTCAGTCAAAGTACTATAAGACAGTCAAAGTACTATAAGACAGTCAAAGTACTATAAGACAGTCAAAGTACTATAAGACAGTCAAAGTACTATAAGACAGTCAAAGTACTATAAGACAGTCAAAGTACTATAGGTCAGTCAAAGTACTATAAGACAGTTAAAGTACTATAAGACAGTCAAAGTACTATAAGACAGTCAAAGTACTATAAAACAGTCAAAGTACTATAGGACAGTTAAAGTACTATAAGACAGTCAAAGTACTATAGGACAGTTAAAGTACTATAGGACAGTCAAAGTACTATAAGACAGTCAAAGTACTATAAGACAGTCAAAGTACTATAAGACAGTCAAAGTACTATAGGACAGTCAAAGTACTATAAGACAGTCAAAGTACTATATGACAGTTAAAGTACTATATGACAGTCAAAGTACTATAGGACAGTCAAAGTACTATAAGACAGTCAAAGTACTATAAGTCAGTCAAAGTACTATAAGACAGTCAAAGTACTATAAGACAGTCAAAGTACTATAAGACAGTCAAAGTACTATAAGACAGTCAAAGTACTATAAGACAGTCAAAGTACTATAAGACAGTCAAAGTACTATAGGTCAGTCAAAGTACTATAAGACAGTTAAAGTACTATAAGACAGTCAAAGTACTATAAGACAGTCAAAGTACTATAAAACAGTCAAAGTACTATAGGACAGTTAAAGTACTATAAGACAGTCAAAGTACTATAAGGACAGTTAAAGTACTATAGAACAGTCAAAGTACTATAAGACAGTCAAAGTACTATAAGACAGTCAAAGTACTATAAGACAGTCAAAGTACTATAGGACAGTCAAAGTACTATAAGACAGTCAAAGTACTATATCGACAGTTAAAGTACTATAAGACAGTCAAAGTACTATAAGACAGTCAAAGTACTATAAGACAGTCAAAGTACTATATGACAGTTAAAGTACTATAAGACAGTCAAAGTACTATAGGACAGTCAAAGTACTATAAGACAGTCAAAGTACTATAAGACAGTCAAAGTACTATAAGACAGTCAAAGTACTATAGGTCAGTCAAAGTACTATAAGACAGTCAAAGTACTATAAGACAGTCAAAGTACTATAGGACAGTCAAAGTACTATAAGACAGTTAAAGTACTATAGGTCAGTCAAAGTACTATGGGCAGTCAAAGTACTATAGGTCAGTCAAAGTACTATAAGACAGTCAAAGTACTATAGGTCAGTCAAAGTACTATAAGACAGTTAAAGTACTATAGGTCAGTCAAAGTACTATAAGACAGTCAAAGTACTATAGGACAGTTAAAGTACTATAGGTCAGTCAAAGTACTATAGGTCAGTCAAAGTACTATAAGACAGTCAAAGTACTATAAGACAGTCAAAGTACTATAGGTCAGTCAAAGTACTATAGGACAGTCAAAGTACTATAGGACAGTCAAAGTACTATAGGACAGTCAAAGTACTATAGGTCAGTGAAAGTACTATAAGACAGTCAAAGTACTATAAGACAGTCAAAGTACTATAAGACAGTCAAAGTACTATAGGACAGTCAAAGTACTATAGGACAGTCAAAGTACTATAAGACAGTTAAAGTACTATAGGACAGTTAAAGTACTATAGGACAGTCAAAGTACTATAGGACAGTCAAAGTACTATAAGACAGTCAAAGTACTATAGGACAGTCAAAGTACTATAAGACAGTCAAAGTACTATAAGACAGTCAAAGTACTATAAGACAGTCAAAGTACTATAAGACAGTCAAAGTACTATAGGACAGTCAAAGTACTATAAGACAGTTAAAGTACTATAAGACAGTCAAAGTACTATAGACAGTCAAAGTACTATAAGACAGTCAAAGTACTATAAGACAGTCAAAGTACTATAGGTCAGTCAAAGTACTATAAGACAGTTAAAGTACTATAAGACAGTTAAAGTACTATAAGACAGTCAAAGTAATATAGACAGTCAAAGTACTATAAGACAGTCAAAGTACTATAAGACAGTCAAAGTACTATAGGTCAGTCAAAGTACTATAAGACAGTTAAAGTACTATAAGACAGTTAAAGTACTATAAGACAGTCAAAGTACTATAGGACAGTCAAAGTACTATAAGACAGTCAAAGTACTATAAGACAGTTAAAGTACTATAGGTCAGTCAAAGTACTATAAGACAGTTAAAGTACTATAAGACAGTCAAAGTACTATAGGTCAGTCAAAGTACTATAAGACAGTTAAAGTACTATAGGTCAGTCAAAGTACTATAAGACAGTTAAAGTACTATAGGTCAGTCAAAGTACTATAGGACAGTTAAAGTACTATAAGACAGTTAAAGTACTATAGCTCAGTCAAAGTACTATAGGACAGTCAAAGTACTATAAGACAGTTAAAGTACTATAGGACAGTCAAAGTACTATAAGACAGTCAAAGTACTATAGGTCAGTCAAAGTACTATAGGACAGTCAAAGTACTATAAGACAGTTAAAGTACTATAAGACAGTCAAAGTACTATAAGACAGTCAAAGTACTATAAGACAGTCAAAGTACTATAAGACAGTCAAAGTACTATAAGACAGTCAAAGTACTATAGGACAGTCAAAGTACTATAAGACAGTCAAAGTACTATAAGACAGTTAAAGTACTATAAGACAGTCAAAGTACTATAAGACAGTCAAAGTACTATAAGACAGTCAAAGTACTATAAGACAGTCAAAGTACTATAAGACAGTCAAAGTACTATAGGACAGTCAAAGTACTATAAGACAGTCAAAGTACTATAAGACAGTCAAAGTACTATAGGACAGTCAAAGTACTATAAGACAGTCAAAGTACTATAAGACAGTCAAAGTACTATAGGTCAGTCAAAGTACTATAAGACAGTCAAAGTACTATAAGACAGTCAAAGTACTATAGGTCAGTCAAAGTACTATAGGACAGTTAAAGTACTATAAGACAGTCAAAGTACTATATGACAGTCAAAGTACCATAACACAGTCAAAGTACTATAGGTCAGTCAAAGTACTATAAGACAGTCAAAGTACTATAGGTCAGTCAAAGTACTATAAGACAGTCAAAGTACTATAAGACACTCAAAGTACTATAAGACACTCAAAGTACTATAAGACAGTCAAAGTACTATAGGTCAGTCAAAGTACTATAAGACAGTCAAAGTACTATAGGTCAGTCAAAGTACTATAAGACAGTTAAAGTACTATAGGTCAGTCAAAGTACTATAAGACAGTCAAAGTACTATAAGACAGTCAAAGTACTATAAGACAGTCAAAGTACTATAGGTCAGTCAAAGTACTATAAGACAGTTAAAGTACTATAAGACAGTCAAAGTACTATAAGACAGTCAAAGTACTATAAAACAGTCAAAGTACTATAGGACAGTTAAAGTACTATAAGACAGTCAAAGTACTATAGGACAGTTAAAGTACTATAAGACAGTTAAAGTACTATAAGACAGTCAAAGTACTATAAGACAGTCAAAGTAATATAAGACAGTCAAAGTACTATAGGACAGTTAAAGTACTATAAGACAGTCAAAGTACTATATGACAGTCAAAGTACCATAACACCGTCAAAGTACTATAGGTCAGTCAAAGTACTATAAGACAGTCAAAGTACTATAGGTCAGTCAAAGTACTATAAGACAGTCAAAGTACTATAGGTCAGTCAAAGTACTATAAGACAGTAAAGTACTATAAGTCAGTCAAAGTACTATAGGACAGTCAAAGTACTATAAGACAGTAAAGTACTATAAGACAGTCAAAGTACTATAGGTCAGTCAAAGTACTATAGGACAGTTAAAGTACTATAAGACAGTTAAAGTACTATAGGACTGTCAAAGTACTATAAGACAGTCAAAGTACTATAAGACAGTCAAAGTACTATAAGACAGTCAAAGTACTATAAGACAGTCAAAGTACTATAAGACAGTCAAAGTACTATAAGACAGTCAAAGTACTATAAGACAGTTAAAGTACTATAAGACAGTCAAAGTACTATAAGACAGTCAAAGTACTATAAGACAGTCAAAGTACTATAAGACAGTTAAAGTACTATAAGACAGTCAAAGTACTATAGGACAGTCAAAGTACTATAAGACAGTTAAAGTACTATAAGACAGTCAAAGTACTATAAGACAGTCAAAGTACTATAAGACAGTCAAAGTACTATAGGACAGTCAAAGTACTATAGGTCAGTCAAAGTACTATAGGACAGTAAAAGTACTATAAGACAGTCAAAGTACTATAAGACAGTCAAAGTACTATAGGTCAGTCAAAGTACTATAAGACAGTCAAAGTACTATAAGACAGTCAAAGTACTATAGGTCAGTCAAAGTACTATAAGACAGTTAAAGTACTATAAGACAGTCAAAGTACTATATGACAGTCAAAGTACCATAACACAGTCAAAGTACTATAGGTCAGTCAAAGTACTATAAGACAGTCAAAGTACTATAGGTCAGTCAAAGTACTATAAGACAGTCAAAGTACTATAAGACAGTCAAAGTACTATAAGACACTCAAAGTACTATAAGACAGTCAAAGTACTATAGGTCAGTCAAAGTACTATAAGACAGTCAAAGTACTATAGGTCAGTCAAAGTACTATAAGACAGTCAAAGTACTATAAGTCAGTCAAAGTACTATAAGACAGTCAAAGTACTATAAGACAGTCAAAGTACTATAAGACAGTCAAAGTACTATAGGTCAGTCAAAGTACTATAAGACAGTTAAAGTACTATAAGACAGTCAAAGTACTATAAGACAGTCAAAGTACTATAAAACAGTCAAAGTACTATAGGACAGTTAAAGTACTATAAGACAGTCAAAGTACTATAGGACAGTTAAAGTACTATAAGACAGTTAAAGTACTATAAGACAGTCAAAGTACTATAAGACAGTCAAAGTAATATAAGACAGTCAAAGTACTATAGGACAGTTAAAGTACTATAAGACAGTCAAAGTACTATATGACAGTCAAAGTACCATAACACAGTCAAAGTACTATAGGTCAGTCAAAGTACTATAAGACAGTCAAAGTACTATAGGTCAGTCAAAGTACTATAAGACAGTCAAAGTACTATAGGTCAGTCAAAGTACTATAAGACAGTCAAAGTACTATAAGACAGTCAAAGTACTATAGGACAGTCAAAGTACTATAAGACAGTAAAGTACTATAAGTCAGTCAAAGTACTATAAGACAGTCAAAGTACTATAAGACAGTCAAAGTACTATAAGACAGTCAAAGTACTATAAGACAGTCAAAGTACTATAAGACAGTCAAAGTACTATAAGACAGTCAAAGTACTATAGGTCAGTCAAAGTACTATAAGACAGTTAAAGTACTATAAGACAGTCAAAGTACTATAAGACAGTCAAAGTACTATAAAACAGTCAAAGTACTATAGGACAGTTAAAGTACTATAAGACAGTCAAAGTACTATAGGACAGTTAAAGTACTATAGACAGTCAAAGTACTATAAGACAGTCAAAGTACTATAAGACAGTCAAAGTACTATAA
This sequence comes from Chrysogorgia sp. JL179-B06, assembly GCA_035772405.1. Lineage (NCBI taxonomy): Eukaryota > Metazoa > Cnidaria > Anthozoa > Scleralcyonacea > Chrysogorgiidae > Chrysogorgia > Chrysogorgia sp. JL179-B06. Next base: position 30,665 of record JAYKKM010000488.1, read on the forward strand.
GACAGTCAAAGTACTATAGGACAGTCAAAGTACTATAAGACAGTCAAAGTACTATATGACAGTTAAAGTACTATAAGACAGTCAAAGTACTATAAGACAGTCAAAGTACTATAAGACAGTCAAAGTACTATAAGTCAGTCAAAGTACTATAAGACAGTCAAAGTACTATAAGACAGTCAAAGTACTATAAGACAGTCAAAGTACTATAAGACAGTCAAAGTACTATAAGACAGTCAAAGTACTATAAGACAGTCAAAGTACTATAGGTCAGTCAAAGTACTATAAGACAGTTAAAGTACTATAAGACAGTCAAAGTACTATAAGACAGTCAAAGTACTATAAGACAGTCAAAGTACTATAGGACAGTCAAAGTACTATAAGACAGTCAAAGTACTATAGGACAGTCAAAGTACTATAGGACAGTCAAAGTACTATAAGACAGTCAAAGTACTATAAGACAGTCAAAGTACTATAAGACAGTCAAAGTACTATAGGACAGTCAAAGTACTATAAGACAGTCAAAGTACTATAAGACAGTTAAAGTACTATAGACAGTCAAAGTACTATAAGACAGTCAAAGTACTATAAGACAGTCAAAGTACTATAAGACAGTCAAAGTACTATAGACAGTCAAAGTACTATAAGACAGTCAAAGTACTATAAGACAGTCAAAGTACTATAAGACAGTCAAAGTACTATAGGACAGTCAAAGTACTATAAGACAGTCAAAGTACTATAAGACAGTCAAAGTACTATAAGACAGTCAAAGTAATATAGACAGTCAAAGTACTATAAGACAGTCAAAGTACTATAAGACAGTCAAAGTACTATAGGTCAGTCAAAGTACTATAAGACAGTTAAAGTACTATAAGACAGTTAAAGTACTATAAGACAGTCAAAGTACTATAGGACAGTCAAAGTACTATAAGACAGTCAAAGTACTATAAGACAGTTAAAGTACTATAGGTCAGTCAAAGTACTATAAGACAGTTAAAGTACTATAAGACAGTCAAAGTACTATAGGTCAGTCAAAGTACTATAAGACAGTTAAAGTACTATAGGTCAGTCAAAGTACTATAAGACAGTTAAAGTACTATAGGTCAGTCAAAGTACTATAGGACAGTTAAAGTACTATAAGACAGTTAAAGTACTATAGACAGTTAAAGTACTATAGGACAGTCAAAGTACTATAAGACAGTTAAAGTACTATAGGACAGTCAAAGTACTATAAGACAGTCAAAGTACTATAGGTCAGTCAAAGTACTATAAGACAGTTAAAGTACTATAAGACAGTCAAAGTACTATAGGACAGTCAAAGTACTATAAGACAGTCAAAGTACTATAAGACAGTCAAAGTACTATAAGACAGTCAAAGTACTATAAGACAGTCAAAGTACTATAGGACAGTCAAAGTACTATAAGACAGTCAAAGTACTATAAGACAGTTAAAGTACTATAAGACAGTCAAAGTACTATAAGACAGTCAAAGTACTATAAGACAGTCAAAGTACTATAAGACAGTTAAAGTACTATAAGACAGTCAAAGTACTATAGGACAGTCAAAGTACTATAAGACAGTTAAAGTACTATAAGACAGTCAAAGTACTATAGGACAGTCAAAGTACTATAAGACAGTCAAAGTATTATAGGACAGTCAAAGTACTATAGGTCAGTCAAAGTACTATAAGACAGTCAAAGTACTATAAGACAGTCAAAGTACTATAGGTCAGTCAAAGTACTATAGGACAGTTAAAGTACTATAAGACAGTCAAAGTACTATATGACAGTCAAAGTACCATAACACAGTCAAAGTACTATAGGTCAGTCAAAGTACTATAAGACAGTCAAAGTACTATAGGTCAGTCAAAGTACTATAAGACAGTCAAAGTACTATAAGACAGTCAAAGTACTATAAGACAGTCAAAGTACTATAAGACAGTCAAAGTACTATAGGTCAGTCAAAGTACTATAAGACAGTCAAAGTACTATAGGTCAGTCAAAGTACTATAAGACAGTTAAAGTACTATAGGTCAGTCAAAGTACTATAAGACAGTCAAAGTACTATAAGACAGTCAAAGTACTATAAGACAGTCAAAGTACTATAGGTCAGTCAAAGTACTATAAGACAGTCAAAGTACTATAAGACAGTCAAAGTACTATAAGACAGTCAAAGTACTATAAAACAGTCAAAGTACTATAAGACAGTTAAAGTACTATAAGACAGTCAAAGTACTATAAGTCAGTCAAAGTACTATAAGTCAGTCAAAGTACTATAAGACAGTCAAAGTACTATAAGACAGTCAAAGTACTATAAGACAGTCAAAGTACTATAAGGACAGTTAAAGTACTATAAGACAGTCAAAGTACTATAGGTCAGTCAAAGTACTATAAGACAGTCAAAGTAGTACTATAAGACAGTCAAAGTACTATAGGTCAGTTAAAGTACTATAGGTCAGTCAAAGTACTATAAGACAGTCAAAGTACTATAAGTACAGTCAAAGTACTATAGGTCAGTCAAAGTACTATAAGACAGTTAAAGTACTAAGTCAGTCAAAGTACTATAACTATAAGACAGTCAAAGTACTATAGGTCAGTCAAAGTACTATAAGACAGTCAAAGTACTATAAGACAGTCCAAAGTACTATAGGACAGTTAAAGTACTATAGGACAGACAAAAGTACTATAAGACAGTCAAAGTACTATAGGACAGTCAAAGTACTATAAGACAGTCAAAGTACTATAAGACAGTCAAAGTACTATAAGGTCAGTCAAAGTACTATAGGACAGTTAAAGTACTATAAGACAGTTAAAGTACTATAGGACAGTCAAAGTACTATAAGACAGTCAAAGTACTATAAGACAGTCAAAGTACTATAAGACAGTCAAAGTACTATAAGACAGTCCAAAGTACTATAGGACAGTCAAAGTACTATAAGACAGTCAAAGTACTATAAGACAGTTAAAGTACTATAAGACAGTCAAAGTACTATATGACAGTCAAAGTACTATAGGACAGTCAAAGTACTATAAGACAGTTAAAGTACTATAAGACAGTCAAAGTACTATAGGACAGTCAAAGTACTATAAGACAGTTAAAGTACTATAAGACAGTCAAAGTACTATAGGACAGTCAAAGTACTATAAGACAGTCAAAGTACTATAAGACAGTCAAAGTACTATAGGTCAGTCAAAGTACTATAGGACAGTCAAAGTACTATAAGACAGTCAAAGTACTATAAGACAGTCAAAGTACTATAGGACAGTCAAAGTACTATAAGACAGTCAAAGTACTATAAGACAGTCAAAGTACTATAGGTCAGTCAAAGTACTATAGGACAGTTAAAGTACTATAAGACAGTCAAAGTACTATAAGGACAGTCAAAGTACTATAACACAGTCAAAGTACTATAGGTCAGTCAAAGTACTATAAGACAGTCAAAGTACTATAGGGTCAGTCAAAGTACTATAAGACAGTCAAAGTACTATAAGACAGTCAAAGTACTATAAGACACTCAAAGTACTATAAGACAGTCAAAGTACTATAAGACAGTCAAAGTACTATAAGACAGTCAAAGTACTATAGGTCAGTCAAAGTACTATAAGACAGTTAAAGTACTATAGGACAGTCAAAGTACTATAAGACAGTCAAAGTACTATAAGACAGTCAAAGTACTATAAGACAGTCAAAGTACTATAGGTCAGTCAAAGTACTATAAGACAGTTAAAGTACTATAAGACAGTCAAAGTACTATAAGACAGTCAAAGTACTATAAAACAGTCAAAGTACTATAGGACAGTTAAAGTACTATAAGACAGTCAAAGTACTATAGGACAGTTAAAGTACTATAAGACAGTTAAAGTACTATAAGACAGTCAAAGTACTATAAGACAGTCAAAGTACTATAAGACAGTCAAAGTACTATAAGACAGTTAAAGTACTATAAGACAGTCAAAGTACTATATGACAGTCAAAGTACCATAACACAGTCAAAGTACTATAGGTCAGTCAAAGTACTATAAGACAGTCAAAGTACTATAAGACAGTCAAAGTACTATAAGACAGTCAAAGTACTATAGGTCAGTCAAAGTACTATAAGACAGTAAAGTACTATAAGTCAGTCAAAGTACTATAGGACAGTCAAAGTACTATAAGACAGTCAAAGTACTATAAGACAGTCAAAGTACTATAAGACAGTCAAAGTACTATAGGACAGTCAAAGTACTATAAGACAGTCAAAGTACTATAAGACAGTCAAAGTACTATAAGACACTCAAAGTACTATAAGACAGTCAAAGTACTATAGGTCAGTCAAAGTACTATAAGACAGTTAAAGTACTATAAGACAGTCAAAGTACTATAAGACAGTCAAAGTACTATAAGACAGTCAAAGTACTATAGGACAGTTAAAGTACTATAAGACAGTCAAAGTACTATAGGACAGTTAAAGTACTATAAACAGTCAAAGTACTATAAGACAGTCAAAGTACTATAAGACAGTCAAAGTACTATAAGACAGTCAAAGTACTATAGGACAGTCAAAGTACTATAAGACAGTCAAAGTACTATAAGACAGTCAAAGTACTATAGGACAGTCAAAGTACTATAGGACAGTCAAAGTACTATAAGACAGTCAAAGTACTTTAAGACAGTCAAAGTACTATAAGGCAGTCAAAGTACTATAAGACAGTCAAAGTACTATAAGACAGTCAAAGTACTATAAGACAGTCAAAGTACCATAAGACAGTCAAAGTACTATAAGACAGTCAAAGTACTATAGGTCAGTCAAAGTACTATAAGACAGTTAAAGTACTATAAGACAGTCAAAGTACTATAAGACAGTCAAAGTACTATAAGACAGTCAAAGTACTATAAGACAGTCAAAGTACTATAAGACAGTCAAAGTACTATAGGACAGTTAAAGTACTATAAGACAGTCAAAGTACTATAAGACAGTCAAAGTACTATAAGACAGTCAAAGTACTATAAGACAGTCAAAGTACTATAAGGACAGTCAAAGTACTATAAGACAGTCAAAGTACTATAAGACAGTTAAAGTACTATAAGACAGTCAAAGTACTATAAGACAGTCAAAGTACTATAAGACAGTCAAAGTACTATAAGACAGTCAAAGTACTATAAGACAGTCAAAGTACTATAGGACAGTCAAAGTACTATAAGACAGTCAAAGTACTATAAGACAGTCAAAGTACTATAAGACAGTCAAAGTACTATAAGTCAGTCAAAGTACTATAAGACAGTCAAAGTACTATAAGACAGTCAAAGTACTATAGGACAGTTAAAGTACTATAAGACAGTCAAAGTACTATAGGACAGTCAAAGTACTATAAGACAGTCAAAGTACTATACAGTCAAAGTACTATAAGACAGTCAAAGTACTATAGGTCAGTCAAAGTACTATAAGACAGTTAAAGTACTATAGGTCAGTCAAAGTACTATAAGACAGTCAAAGTACTATAAGACAGTTAAAGTACTATAGGTCAGTCAAAGTACTATAGGTCAGTCAAAGTACTATAAGACAGTCAAAGTACTATAAGACAGTCAAAGTACTATAGGACAGTCAAAGTACTATAAGACAGTCCAAAGTACTATAGGACAGTCAAAGTACTATAGGACAGTCAAAGTACTATAGGACAGTCAAAGTACTATAAGACAGTCAAAGTACTATAAGACAGTCAAAGTACTATAAGACAGTCAAAGTACTATAAGGACAGTCAAAGTACTATAGGACAGTCAAAGTACTATAAGACAGTTAAAGTACTATAGGACAGTCAAAGTACTATAAGGACAGTCAAAGTACTATAAGACAGTCAAAGTACTATAAGACAGTCAAAGTACTATAGGTCAGTCAAAGTACTATAAGACAGTCAAAGTACTATAAGACAGTCAAAGTACTATAAGACAGTCAAAGTACTATAAGACAGTCAAAGTACTATAGGACAGTCAAAGTACTATAAGACAGTCAAAGTACTATAAGACAGTCAAAGTACTATAGGACAGTCAAAGTACTATAAGACAGTCAAAGTACTATAAGACAGTCAAAGTACTATAGGTCAGTCAAAGTACTATAAGACAGTTAAAGTACTATAAGACAGTCAAAGTACTATAAGACAGTCAAAGTACTATAGGACAGTCAAAGTACTATAAGACAGTCAAAGTACTATAAGACAGTTAAAGTACTATAAGTCAGTCAAAGTACTATAAGACAGTCAAAGTACTATAAGACAGTCAAAGTACTATAAGACAGTCAAAGTACTATAAGACAGTCAAAGTACTATAAGACAGTCAAAGTACTATAAGACAGTCAAAGTACTATAAGGTCAGTCAAAGTACTATAAGACAGTTAAAGTACTATAAGACAGTCAAAGTACTATAAGACAGTCAAAGTACTATAGGACAGTCAAAGTACTATAAGACAGTTAAAGTACTATAGGACAGTCAAAGTACTATAGGACAGTCAAAGTACTATAGGACAGCCAAAGTACTATAAGACAGTCAAAGTACTATAAGACAGTTAAAGTACTATAAGACAGTTAAAGTACTATAAGACAGTCAAAGTACTATAAGACAGTCAAAGTACTATAAGACAGTCAAAGTACTATAAGACAGTCAAAGTACTATAGGACAGTCAAAGTACTATAAGACAGTCAAAGTACTATAAGTCAGCCAAAGTACTATAAGACAGTCAAAGTACTATAAGACAGTCAAAGTACTATAAGACAGTCAAAGTACTATAAGACAGTTAAAGTACTATAAGACAGTCAAAGTACTATAGGACAGTCAAAGTACTATAAGACAGTTAAAGTACTATAAGACAGTCAAAGTACTATAGGACAGTCAAAGTACTATAAGACAGTCAAAGTACTATAGGACAGTCAAAGTACTATAGACAGTCAAAGTACTATAGGACAGTCAAAGTACTATAAGACAGTCAAAGTACTATAAGACAGTCAAAGTACTATAAGACAGTCAAAGTACTATAAGACAGTCAAAGTACTATAAGACAGTCAAAGTACTATAGGTCAGTCAAAGTACTATAGGACAGTTAAAGTACTATAAGACAGTCAAAGTACTATAAGACAGTCAAAGTACTATAAGACAGTCAAAGTACTATAGGTCAGTCAAAGTACTATAAGACAGTCAAAGTACTATAGGTCAGTCAAAGTACTATAAGACAGTCAAAGTACTATAAGACAGTCAAAGTACTATAAGACAGTCAAAGTACTATAAGACAGTCAAAGTACTATAGGTCAGTCAAAGTACTATAAGACAGTCAAAGTACTATAGGTCAGTCAAAGTACTATAAGACAGTTAAAGTACTATAAGACAGTCAAAGTACTATAAGACAGTCAAAGTACTATAAGACAGTCAAAGTACTATAAGACAGTCAAAGTACTATAGACAGTCAAAGTACTATAAGACAGTCAAAGTACTATAGGACAGTCAAAGTACTATAAGACAGTCAAAGTACTATAAGACAGTCAAAGTACTATAAGACAGTCAAAGTACTATAAGACAGTTAAAGTACTATAAGGACAGTCAAAGTACTATAAGACAGTCAAAGTACTATAAGACAGTCAAAGTACTATAGGTCAGTCAAAGTACTATAAGACAGTCAAAGTACTATAGGTCAGTCAAAGTACTATAAGACAGTCAAAGTACTATAGACAGTCAAAGTACTATAAGACAGTCAAAGTACTATAAGACAGTCAAAGTACTATAGGACAGTCAAAGTACTATAAGACAGTTAAAGTACTATAAGACAGTCAAAGTACTATAAGACAGTCAAAGTACTATAAGACAGTCAAAGTACTATAAGACAGTCAAAGTACTATAAGACAGTCAAAGTACTATAAGACAGTTAAAGTACTATAAGACAGTCAAAGTACTATAGGTCAGTCAAAGTACTATAAGACAGTTAAAGTACTATAAGACAGTCAAAGTACTATAAGACAGTCAAAGTACTATAAGACAGTCAAAGTACTATAAGACAGTTAAAGTACTATAAGACAGTCAAAGTACTATAAGACAGTCAAAGTACTATAAGACAGTCAAAGTACTATAAGACAGTCAAAGTACTATAAGACAGTCAAAGTACTATAGGTCAGTCAAAGTACTATAAGACAGTCAAAGTACTATAAGACAGTCAAAGTACTATAGGACAGTCAAAGTACTATAAGACAGTCAAAGTACTATAAGACAGTCAAAGTACTATAAGACAGTTAAAGTACTATAGGACAGTCAAAGTACTATAGGACAGTCAAAGTACTATAGGACAGTCAAAGTACTATAAGACAGTCAAAGTACTATAGGACAGTCAAAGTACTATAGGACAGTCAAAGTACTATAAGACAGTCAAAGTACTATAAGACAGTCAAAGTACTATAGGACAGTCAAAGTACTATAAGACAGTTAAAGTACTATAAGGACAGTCAAAGTACTATAAGACAGTCAAAGTACTATAGGTCAGTCAAAGTACTATAAGACAGTCAAAGTACTATAGGTCAGTCAAAGTACTATAAGACAGTCAAAGTACTATAGGTCAGTCAAAGTACTATAAGACAGTCAAAGTACTATAAGACAGTTAAAGTACTATAGGTCAGTCAAAGTACTATAGGTCAGTCAAAGTACTATAAGACAGTTAAAGTACTATAAGACAGTCAAAGTACTATAGGACAGTCAAAGTACTATAGGACAGTCAAAGTACTATAAGACAGTCAAAGTACTATAGGACAGTCAAAGTACTATAAGACAGTCAAAGTACTATAAGACAGTCAAAGTACTATAAAACAGTCAAAGTACTATAAGACAGTTAAAGTACTATAAGACAGTCAAAGTACTATAGGACAGTCAAAGTACTATAAGACAGTCAAAGTACTATAGGACAGTCAAAGTACTATAAGACAGTCAAAGTACTATAGGACAGTCAAAGTACTATAAGGACAGTCAAAGTACTATAGGTCAGTCAAAGTACTATAAGACAGTCAAAGTACTATAAGACAGTCAAAGTACTATAAGACAGTCAAAGTACTATAAGACAGTAAAGTACTATAGGACAGTCAAAGTACTATAAGACAGTCAAAGTACTATAAGACAGTCAAAGTACTATATGACAGTCAAAGTACTATAAGACAGTTAAAGTACTATAAGACAGTCAAAGTACTATAGGACAGTCAAAGTACTATAAGACAGTCAAAGTACTATAAGACAGTTAAAGTACTATAAGACAGTCAAAGTACTATAAGACAGTCAAAGTACTATAAGACAGTCAAAGTACTATAAGACAGTTAAAGTACTATAGGACAGTCAAAGTACTATAAGACAGTTAAAGTACTATAAGACAGTCAAAGTACTATAAGACAGTCAAAGTACTATAAGACAGTCAAAGTACTATAGGTCAGTCAAAGTACTATAAGACAGTCAAAGTACTATAAGACAGTCAAAGTACTATAGGTCAGTCAAAGTACTATAAGACAGTCAAAGTACTATAGGTCAGTCAAAGTACTATAAGACAGTTAAAGTACTATAAGACAGTCAAAGTACTATAAGACAGTCAAAGTACTATAAGACAGTTAAAGTACTATAAGACAGTCAAAGTACTATAGGACAGTCAAAGTACTATAAGACAGTCAAAGTACTATAAGACAGTCAAAGTACTATAGGACAGTCAAAGTACTATAAGACAGTTAAAGTACTATAAGACAGTCAAAGTACTATAAGACAGTCAAAGTACTATAGGTCAGTCAAAGTACTATAAGACAGTTAAAGTACTATAAGTCAGTTAAAGTACTATAGGACAGTCAAAGTACTATAAAACAGTCAAAGTACTATAGGACAGTCAAAGTACTATAAGACAGTCAAAGTACTATAGGACAGTCAAAGTACTATAGACAGTCAAAGTACTATAAGACAGTCAAAGTACTATAAGACAGTCAAAGTACTATAGACAGTCAAAGTACTATAAGACAGTCAAAGTACTATAAGACAGTCAAAGTACTATAAGACAGTTAAAGTACTATAAGACAGTTAAAGTACTATAGGTCAGTCAAAGTACTATAAGGCAGTTAAAGTACTATAAGACAGTCAAAGTACTATAGGTCAGTCAAAGTACTATAAGACAGTCAAAGTACTATAGGTCAGTCAAAGTACTATAGGACAGTTAAAGTACTATAGGACAGTCAAAGTACTATAAGACAGTCAAAGTACTATAAGACAGTCAAAGTACTATAGGACAGTTAAAGTACTATAAGACAGTCAAAGTACTATAGGACAGTCAAAGTACTATAGGACAGTCAAAGTACTATAGGACAGTCAAAGTACTATAGGTCAGTCAAAGTACTATAAGACAGTCAAAGTACTATAGGACAGTTAAAGTACTATAGGACAGTCAAAGTACTATAAGACAGTTAAAGTACTATAAGACAGTCAAAGTACTATAAGACAGTCAAAGTACTATAAGACAGTCAAAGTACTATAGGACAGTCAAAGTACTATAAGACAGTCAAAGTACTATAGGACAGTTAAAGTACTATAAGACAGTCAAAGTACTATAAGACAGTCAAAGTACTATAAGACAGTTAAAGTACTATAAGACAGTCAAAGTACTATAAGACAGTCAAAGTACTATAGGACAGTCAAAGTACTATAAGACAGTTAAAGTACTATAAGACAGTCAAAGTACTATAAGACAGTCAAAGTACTATAAGACAGTCAAAGTACTATAAGACAGTCAAAGTACTATAGGACAGTCAAAGTACTATAAGACAGTCAAAGTACTATAAGACAGTCAAAGTACTATAGGACAGTTAAAGTACTATAGGTCAGTCAAAGTACTATAAGTCAGTCAAAGTACTATAAGACAGTTAAAGTACTATAGGTCAGTCAAAGTACTATAAGACAGTTAAAGTACTATAAGACAGTCAAAGTACTATAGGACAGTTAAAGTACTATAAGACAGTTAAAGTACTATAGGACAGTCAAAGTACTATAGGACAGTTAAAGTACTATAAGACAGTTAAAGTACTATAAGACAGTCAAAGTACTATAAGACAGTCAAAGTACTATAAGACAGTTAAAGTACTATAGGACAGTCAAAGTACTATAAGACAGTTAAAGTACTATAAGACAGTCAAAGTACTATACTATAGGTCAGTTAAAGTACTATAAGACAGTTAAAGTACTAAAGTACTATAGGACAGTCAAAGTACTATAAGACAGTTAAAGTACTATAGGACAGTCAAAGTACTATAAGACAGTCAAAGTACTATAAGACAGTCAAAGTACTATAGGTCAGTCAAAGTACTATAAGACAGTTAAAGTACTATAAGACAGTCAAAGTACTATAAGACAGTCAAAGTACTATAAGACAGTTAAAGTACTATAGGTCAGTCAAAGTACTATAAGACAGTTAAAGTACTATAAGACAGTCAAAGTACTATAAGACAGTCAAAGTACTATAAGACAGTTAAAGTACTATAAGACAGTCAAAGTACTATAGGACAGTTAAAGTACTATAAGACAGTCAAAGTACTATAGGACAGTTAAAGTACTATAAGACAGTTAAAGTACTATAGGTCAGTCAAAGTACTATAGGACAGTTAAAGTACTATAAGACAGTTAAAGTACTATAGCTCAGTCAAAGTACTATAGGACAGTCAAAGTACTATAAGACAGTTAAAGTACTATAGGACAGTCAAAGTACTATAAGACAGTCAAAGTACTATAGGTCAGTCAAAGTACTATAAGACAGTCAAAGTACTATAAGACAGTCAAAGTACTATAGGACAGTCAAAGTACTATAAGACAGTCAAAGTACTATAAGACAGTTAAAGTACTATAAGACAGTCAAAGTACTATAAGACAGTCAAAGTACTATAAGACAGTCAAAGTACTATAAGACAGTCAAAGTACTATAAGACAGTTAAAGTACTATAAGACAGTCAAAGTACTATAAGACAGTCAAAGTACTATAAGACAGTCAAAGTACTATAGGACAGTCAAAGTACTATAAGACAGTCAAAGTACTATAGGACAGTCAAAGTACTATAGGACAGTCAAAGTACTATAGGACAGTAAAAGTACTATAAGACAGTCAAAGTACTATAAGACAGTCAAAGTACTATAGGACAGTTAAAGTACTATAGGTCAGTCAAAGTACTATAAGACAGTTAAAGTACTATAAGACAGTCAAAGTACTATAAGACAGTCAAAGTACTATAAGACAGTCAAAGTACTATAAGACAGTTAAAGTACTATAAGACAGTCAAAGTACTATATGACAGTTAAAGTACTATAAGACAGTTAAAGTACTATAAGACAGTCAAAGTACTATAAGACAGTCAAAGTACTATAGGACAGTCAAAGTACTATATGACAGTCAAAGTACTATAAGACAGTTAAAGTACTATAAGACAGTTAAAGTACTATAAGACAGTCAAAGTACTATAGGACAGTCAAAGTACTATAAGACAGTCAAAGTACTATAAGACAGTTAAAGTACTATAGGACAGTCAAAGTACTATAAGACAGTAAAGTACTATAAGTCAGTCAAAGTACTATAAGACAGTCAAAGTACTATAAGACAGTCAAAGTACTATAAGACAGTCAAAGTACTATAAGACAGTCAAAGTACTATAAGACAGTCAAAGTACTATAAGACAGTCAAAGTACTATAGGTCAGTCAAAGTACTATAAGACAGTTAAAGTACTATAAGACAGTCAAAGTACTATAAGACAGTCAAAGTACTATAAAATAGTCAAAGTACTATAGGACAGTTAAAGTACTATAAGACAGTCAAAGTACTATAGGACAGTTAAAGTACTATAAGACAGTTAAAGTACTATAAGACAGTCAAAGTACTATAAGACAGTCAAAGTACTATAAGACAGTCAAAGTACTATAAGACAGTTAAAGTACTATAAGACAGTCAAAGCACTATATGACAGTCAAAGTACCATAAGACAGTCAAAGTACTATAGGTCAGTCAAAGTACTATAAGACAGTCAAAGTACTATAGGTCAGTCAAAGTACTATAAGACAGTCAAAGTACTATAGGTCAGTCAAAGTACTATAAGACAGTAAAGTACTATAAGTCAGTCAAAGTACTATAGGACAGTCAAAGTACTATAAGACAGTAAAGTACTATAAGTCAGTCAAAGTACTATAAGACAGTCAAAGTACTATAAGACAGTCAAAGTACTATAAGACAGTCAAAGTACTATAAGACAGTCAAAGTACTATAAGACAGTCAAAGTACTATAAGACAGTCAAAGTACTATAAAACAGTCAAAGTACTATAGGACAGTTAAAGTACTATAAGACAGTCAAAGTACTATAAGACAGTCAAAGTACTATAAGACAGTCAAAGTACTATAAGACAGTTAAAGTACTATAGGACAGTCAAAGTACTATAAGACAGTAAAGTACTATAAGTCAGTCAAAGTACTATAAGACAGTCAAAGTACTATAAGTGAGTCAAAGTACTATAAGACAGTCAAAGTACTATAAGACAATCAAAGTACTATAAGACAGTCAAAGTACTATAAGACAGTCAAAGTACTATAGGTCAGTCAAAGTACTATAAGACAGTTAAAGTACTATAAGACAGTCAAAGTACTATAAGACAGTCAAAGTACTATAAAACAGTCAAAGTACTATAGGACAGTTAAAGTACTATAAGACAGTCAAAGTACTATAGGACAGTTAAAGTACTATAAGACAGTTAAAGTACTATAAGACAGTCAAAGTACTATAAGACAGTCAAAGTACTATAAGACAGTCAAAGTACTATAGGACAGTTAAAGTACTATAAGACAGTCAAAGTACTATATGACAGTCAAAGTACCATAAGACAGTCAAAGTACTATAGGTCAGTCAAAGTACTATAAGACAGTCAAAGTACTATAGGTCAGTCAAAGTACTATAAGACAGTCAAAGTACTATAGGTCAGTCAAAGTACTATAAGACAGTAAAGTACTATAAGTCAGTCAAAGTACTATAGGACAGTCAAAGTACTATAAGACAGTAAAGTACTATAAATCAGTCAAAGTACTATAAGACAGTCAAAGTACTATAAGACAGTCAAAGTACTATAAGACAGTCAAAGTACTATAAGACAGTCAAAGTACTATAGGACAGTTAAAGTACTATAAGACAGTCAAAGTACTATAAGACAGTCAAAGTACTATAAAACAGTTAAAGTACTATAGGTCAGTCAAAGTACTATAAGACAGTCAAAGTACTATAAAACAGTTAAAGTACTATAGGTCAGTCAAAGTACTATAAGACAGTTAAAGTACTATAAGACAGTCAAAGTACTATAAGACAGTTAAAGTACTATAGGTCAGTCAAAGTACTATAAGACAGTTAAAGTACTATAAGACAGTCAAAGTACTATAAGACAGTCAAAGTACTATAAGACAGTCAAAGTACTTTAAGACAGTTAAAGTACTATAAGACAGTCAAAGTACTATAGGACAGTCAAAGTACTATAGGACAGTTAAAGTACTATAAGACAGTCAAAGTACTATATGACAGTCAAAGTACCATAAGACAGTCAAAGTACTATAGGTCAGTCAAAGTACTATAAGACAGTCAAAGTACTATAGGTCAGTCAAAGTACTATAAGACAGTCAAAGTACTATAGGTCAGTCAACGTACTATAAGACAGTAAAGTACTATAAGACAGTCAAAGTACTATAAGACAGTCAAAGTACTATAGGTCAGTAAAGTACTATAAGTCAGTCAAAGTACTATAAGACAGTCAAAGTACTATAAGACAGTCAAAGTACTATAAGACAGTCAAAGTACTATAAGACAGTCAAAGTACGATAAGACAGTCAAAGTACTATAAGACAGTCAAAGTACTATAAGACAGTCAAAGTACTATAAAACATTTAAAGTACTATAGGTCAGTCAAAGTACTATAAGACAGTCAAAGTACTATAAAACAGTTAAAGTACTATAGGTCAGTCAAAGTACTATAAGACAGTTAAAGTACTATAAGACAGTTAAAGTACTATAGGACAGTTAAAGTACTATAAGACAGTTAAAGTACTATAAGACAGTCAAAGTACTATAAGACAGTTAAAGTACTATAAGACAGTCAAAGTACTATAAGACAGTCAAAGTACTATAAGACAGTTAAAGTACTATAGGTCAGTCAAAGTACTATAAGACAGTTAAAGTACTATAAGACAGTCAAAGTACTATAAGACAGTCAAAGTACTATAAGACAGTTAAAGTACTATAAGACAGTCAAAGTACTATAGGACAGTTAAAGTACTATAAGACAGTTAAAGTACTATAGGTCAGTCAAAGTACTATAGGACAGTCAAAGTACTATAAGACAGTTAAAGTACTATAGGACAATCAAAGTACTATAAGACAGTCAAAGTACTATAGGTCAGTCAAAGTACTATAGGACAGTTAAAGTACTATGAGACAGTTAAAGTACTATAGGACAGTCAAAGTACTATAAGACAGTCAAAGTACTATAAGACAGTCAAAGTACTATAAGACAGTCAAAGTACTATAAGACAGTCAAAGTACTATAAGACAGTCAAGTACTAGACAGTCAATAAGTACTATAGGACAGTCAAAGTACTATAAGTTAAAGTCAAAGTACTATAGGACAGTCAAAGTACTATAAGACAGTACTATACTATAAGACAGTTAAAGTATATAAGACAGTCAAAGTACTATAAGTCAGTCAAAGTACTATAAGACAGTTAAAGTACTATAGGTCAGTCAGTCAGTACTATAAGACAGTTAAAGTACTATAGAGTACAGTCAAAGTACTATAACTATAGGAACAGTTAAAGTAACTAAGTCAAAGTACTATAGGACAGTTAAAGTACTAGGTACAGTTAAAGTACTATAGGACAGTTAAAGTACTATAGACAGTTAAAGTACTATGTAAGACAGTTAAAGTACTATAAGGTCAGTCAAAGTACTATAAGACAGTTAAAGTACTATAAGACAGTTAAAGTACTATAGGTCAGTCAAAGTACTATAAAGACAGTTAAAGTACTATAAGACAGTTAAAGTACTATAGGACAGTCAAAGTACTATAGGTCAGTCAAAGTACTATAGGACAGTTTAAAGTACTATAAGACAGTTAAAGTACTATAGGACAGTCAAAGTACTATAAGATAGTCAAAGTACTATAAGACAGTCAAAGTACTATAAGACAGTCAAAGTACTATAAGACAGTCAAAGTACTATAGGACAGTCAAAGTACTATAAGACAGTCAAAGTACTATAAGACAGTTAAAGTACTATAAGACAGTCAAAGTACTATAAGACAGTCAAAGTACTATAAGACAGTCAAAGTACTATAAGACAGTCAAAGTACTATAAGACAGTTAAAGTACTATAAGACAGTCAAAGTACTATAGGACAGTCAAAGTACTATAAGACAGTTAAAGTACTATAGGACAGTCAAAGTACTATAAGACAGTCAAAGTACTATAGGACAGTCAAAGTACTATAAGACAGTTAAAGTACTATAGGTCAGTCAAAGTACTATAAGACAGTCAAAGTACTATAAGTCAGTCAAAGTACTATAAGACAGTCAAAGTACTATAGGTCAGTCAAAGTACTATAAGACAGTCAAAGTACTATAAGACAGTCAAAGTACTATAGGTCAGTCAAAGTACTATAAGACAGTTAAAGTACTATAAGACAGTCAAAGTACTATAGGTCAGTCAAAGTACTATAAGACAGTTAAAGTACTATAAGACAGTCAAAGTACTATAAGACAGTCAAAGTACTATAAAACAGTCAAAGTACTATAGGACAGTTAAAGTACTATAAGACAGTCAAAGTACTATAGGACAGTTAAAGTACTATAAGACAGTTAAAGCACTATAAGACAGTCAAAGTACTATAAGACAGTCAAAGTACTATAAGACAGTCAAAGTACTATAGGACAGTTAAAGTACTATAAGACAGTCAAAGTACTATATGACAGTCAAAGTACCATAAGACAGTCAAAGTACTATAGGTCAGTCAAAGTACTATAAGACAGTCAAAGTACTATAGGTCAGTCAAAGTACTATAAGAAAGTCAAAGTACTATAGGTCAGTCAACGTACTATAAGACAGTAAAGTACTATAAGTCAGTTAAAGTACTATAGGACAGTCAAAGTACTATAAGACAGTAAAGTACTATAAGTCAGTCAAAGTACTATAAGACAGTCAAAGTACTATAAGACAGTCAAAGTACTATAAGACAGTCAAAGTACTATAAGACAGTCAAAGTACGATAAGACAGTCAAAGTACTATAAGACAGTCAAAGTACTATAAGACAGTCAAAGTACTATAAAACATTTAAAGTACTATAGGTCAGTCAAAGTACTATAAGACAGTCAAAGTACTATAAAACAGTTAAAGTACTATAGGTCAGTCAAAGTACTATAAGACAGTTAAAGTACTATAAGACAGTTAAAGTACTATAGGACAGTTAAAGTACTATAAGACAGTTAAAGTACTATAAGACAGTCAAAGTACTATAGGACAGTTAAAGTACTATAGGGCAGTCAAAGTACTATAAGACAGTCAAAGTACTATAAGACAGTCAAAGTACTATAAGACAGTTAAAGTACTATAGGTCAGTCAAAGTACTATCATCATCATCAAGGCGGCTTTAGAGCCGAGTAGTGTTGGCTTTTACAATCTTAGACCATTGTTCCCTGTCCATCATCACCGTGTGTAGATCTTCCGACTCCAAACCTGTGTCCTTTGTCAACTTTTTAATAAAAGTGGTTTCCGGTCTTCCTCTATTCACAGTTCCATGTTTTGGTTCCCATAGAATTAGGCTTGAGACAAGATCATCACTTCGTCGATAGCAATGACCAGTGAATCGTAATCTTCTTTCTTTGATGCGTTCAGTAATTTTGGGCAAACCCGAGTACAGTTCAACGTTCGTGAGATGTTGTTTCCAGCTAATGTTCAAAATAGTACGAAGTAATCTGGTATAGCAGCCGTCAAGTTGTTTCTCTAAAACTTTAGTTAAGGTCCACGATTCCCAACCATATAACAGAACGGTCTCTACAGTTGCTTGAAATAGTCTAATTTTCAATTTTCGAGATAATTTAGATTTCCATATCTTGGACATCTTGTTGCATGCCTTCCATGTTAGCGCTTTTCTAACTTTTATATCCTTTTCTGTTGTGTTAATCCATGATCCGAGATACTTAAAGTCCTTAACTCTTTCCAGAGAAGATCCATCTTTAGTTATGAGCGTGGGTGGTAACGGTTGGTTAAGCGCAATTAATTTCGTTTTAGCGGTGTTTAGCTTCAGTCCGGTTTTACTTGCCTCCCATTCCACTCTGTTTAAAAGCTCTTGTGCTTGGTCTATTTCTTCCGATAATAACGCGATGTCATCCGCAAAATCAAAATCCGTTATTACAATTGGTTTAACTCGTCTGCTTTTCCTTTTCACCAGGCGAAATCCTAAGTCCTCTTCCTTCCCAGTAATTGCCTTTCGTAGTGCATAATCCAGTACTATGATGAACAGATATGGGGCCAGCGTATCGCCTTGCAAAACTCCAGCGAGTATTTCAAACATTTCAGTCTCTCCATCTGGCGATAAAACTTTGGCCTGTGTGTCCTTGTATAGATTACCAATAGCAGTTACAAGTTCGTCAGGAATAGCATATGCTGTTAATATTTTAAGCATTTTCCCTCGATGAACTGAGTCAAATGCTTTTCTGAAGTCAATAAAAGTCATTATAGCCGGTAGATTTCTTTTCCGTATTCCTTCCATGAGTCGACGGAGAGCAAGAATATGACTAGTTGTTGTTCTACCATTCCGAAAACCATTTTGATTAATACGCAGATGATGGTCGAGTGCTGATTTAATTCGGTTTAATTCATTTTATTGTATGCTTTAGCCACAGAAGAGCTCAGGGCAATTCCACGATAACTGCCTCCTTCCCTCAGGTCTCCAGACTTTGGTATGGGGATAAGGTTTAGAATTTTCCATTGGTTTGGTGTTTCTTCTTCCATGAGAGCCCTGTTACAGAAGTCAAGAATGATATCATCCAAGTCACACCGCTTAAGTACCTCAGGTGGTATTCCATCCTCTCCATTAGCTTTACCCTCTGTCAGTGAATTTTTGACCATTTGATATTCATCTTTACTGAATGGACCTTCTTTAATATTAATATCTGTCAGTACGGTATCAATTACTTCAAACTCGTCATCAACTATTGGTGCTCTGCCAAGTAGGCCCAGGAAATGTTTATACCAATTTTCAACTCTTTCTTTGGACGTATTCCCTTTAAGTATTGAGGAGCAAATACAAGGCATTGACTAGCAAATACAAGGCATGACTAGCAAATACAATGCATTGACGAGCAAATACAAGGCATTGACGAGCAGATACAAGGCATCAACGAGCAAATACAAGGCATCAACGAGAATACAAGGCATTGACTAGCAAACACAAGGCATCAACGAGAAATACAATGCATCAACGAGCAAATACAAGGTATTGACGAGCAAATACAATGCATTGACGAGCAAATACAAGGCATTGACGAGCAAATACAAGGCATCAACGAGCAAATACAAGGCATCAACGAGCAAATACAAGGCATCAACGAGCAAATACAAGGCATCAACGAGCAAATACAAGGCATTGACGAGCAAATACAAGGCATTGACGAGCAAATACAAGGCATTGACTAGCAAATACAATGCATTGACGAGCAAATACAAGGCATTGGCGAGCAAATACAAGGCATTGACGAGCAAATACAAGGCATTGACTAGCAAATACAAGGCATCAACGAGCAAATACAAGGCATCAACGAGCAAATACAAGGCATTGACGAGCAAATACAAGGCATCAACGAGCAAATACAAGGCATCAACGAGCAAATACAAGGCATCAACGAGCAAATACAAGGATTGACGAGCAAATACAAGGCATTGACTAGCAAATACAAGACATTGACGAGAAAATACAAGGCATAGAATAGCAAATACAAGGCACTGAATAGCAAATACAAGGCATTGACGAGCAAATAGAAGGCATTGACGAACAAATACAAGGCATCAACGACCAAACACAAGGCATTGACTAGCAAATACAAAGTATTGAGGAGCAAATACAAGGCATTGACTAGCAAATACAAGTTATCAACGAGCAAATACAAGGCATTGACTAGCAAATACAATGCATTGACGAGCAAATAAAAGGCATCAACGAGCAAATATAATGCATCAATGAGCAAATACAAGGGATTGACAAGCAAATACAAGGCATTGACGAGCAAATACAAGGCATCAACGAGCAAATACAAGGCATTGACTAGGAAATACAATGCATTGACGAGCAAATACAAGGCATTGACGAGCAAATACAAGGCATTGACGAGCAAATACAATGCATTGACGAGCAAATACAAGGCATTGACGAGCAGATACAAGGCATCAACGAGCAAATACAAGGCATCAACGAGAAATACAAGGCATTGACTAGCAAACACAAGGCATCAACGAGAAAATACAATGCATCAACGAGCAAATACAAGGCATTGACGAGCAAATACAATGCATTGACGAGCACATACAAGGCATTGACGAGCAAATACAAGGCAACAACGAGCAAATACAAGGCATCAACGAGCAAATACAAGGCATCAACGAGCAAATACAAGGCATCAACGAGCAAATACAAGGCATTGACGAGCAAATACAAGGCATTGACGAGCAAATACAAGGCATTGACTAGCAAATACAATGCATTGACAAGCAAATACAAGGCATTGACGAGCAAATACAAGGCATTGACGAGCAAATACAAGGCATTGACTAGCAAATACAAGGCATCAACGAGCAAATACAAGGCATCAACGAGCAAATACAAGGCATTGACGAGCAAATACAAGGCATCAACGAGCAAATACAAGGCATCAACGAGCAAATACAAGGCATCAACGAGCAAATACAAGGATTGACGAGCAAATACAAGGCATTGACTAGCAAATACAAGACATTGACGAGAAAATACAAGGCAATACAAGGCATTGACGAGCAAATAGAAGGCATTGACGAACAAATACAAGGCATCAACGACCGAACACAAGGCATTGACTAGCAAATACAAAGTATTGAGGAGCAAATACAAGGCATTGACTAGCAAATACAAGTTATCAACGAGCAAATACAAGGCATTGACTAGCAAATACAATGCATTGACGAGCAAATAAAAGGCATCAACGAGCAAATAGAATGCATCAATGAGCAAATACAAGGGAATGACAAGCAAATACAAGGCATTGACGAGCAAATACAAGGCATCAACGAGCAAATACAAGGCATTGACTAGGAAATACAATGCATTAACGAGCAAATACAAGGCATTGACGAGCAAATACAAGGCATTGACGAGCAAATACAAGGCATTGACTAGCAAATACAAGGCATCAACGAGCAAATACAAGGTATTCACGAGAAAATACAAGGCATCAACGAGCAAATACAAGGCATTGACTAGCAAATACAAGGCATGACTAGCAAATACAATGCATTGACGAGCAAATACAAGGCATTGACGAGCAGATACAAGGCATCAACGAGCAAATACAAGGCATCAACGAGAATTACAAGGCATTGACTAGCAAGCACAAGGCATCAACGAGAAAATACAATGCATCAACGAGCAAATACAAGGCATTGACGAGCAAATACAATGCATTGACGAGCAAATACAAGGCATTGACGAGCAAATACAAGGCAACAACGAGCAAATACAAGGCATCAACGAGCAAATACAAGGCATCAACGAGCAAATACAAGGCATCAACGAGCAAATACAAGGCATTGACGAGCAAATACAAGGCATTGACGAGCAAATACAAGGCATTGACTAGCAAATACAATGCATTGACGAGCAAATACAAGGCATTGACGAGCAAATACAAGGCATTGACGAGCAAATACAAGGCATTGACTAGCAAATACAAGGCATCAACGAGCAAATACAAGGCATCAACGAGCAAATACAAGGCATTGACGAGCAAATACAAGGCATCAACGAGCAAATACAAGGCATCAACGAGCAAATACAAGCCATCAACGAGCAAATACAAGGATTGACGAGCAAATACAAGGCATTGACGAGAAAATACAAGACATTGACGAGAAAATACAAGGCATAGAATAGCAAATACAAGGCACTGAATAGCAAATACAAGGCATTGACGAGCAAATAGAAAGTATTGAGGAGCAAATACAAGGCATTGACTAGCAAATACAAGTTATCAACGAGCAAATACAAGGCATTGACTAGCAAATACAATGCATTGACGAGCAAATAAAAGGCATCAACGAGCAAATAGAATGCATCAATGAGCAAATACAAGGGATTGACAAGCAAATACAAGGCATTGACGAGCAAATACAAGGCATCAACGAGCAAATACAAGGCATTGACTAGCAAATACAATGCATTGACGAGGAAATACAAGGCATTGACGAGCAAATACAAGGCATTGACGAGCAAATACAAGGCATTGACGAGCAAATACAAGGCATCAACGAACAACTACAAGGCATTCACGAGCAAATACAAGGCATCAACGAGCAAATACAAGGCACCAACGAGCAAATACAAGGCATCAACGAGCAAATACAAGGGATTGACGAGCAAATACAAGGCATTGACTAGCAAATACAAGACATTGACGAGAAAATACAAGGCATTGAATAGCAAATACAAGGCACTGAATAGCAAATACAAGGCATTGACGAGCAAATACAAGGCATTGACGAACAAATACAAGGCATCAACGAGCAAACACAAGGCATTGACTAGCAAATACAAAGTATTGAGGAGCAAATACAAGGCATTGACTAGCAAATACAAGTTATCAACGAGCAAATACAAGGCATTGACTAGCAAATACAAGGCATTGACGAGCAAATAAAAGACATCAACGAGCAAATACAAGGCATCAACGAGCAAACACAAGGCATCAACGAGCAAATACAAGGCATCAACGAGCAAATACAAGGCATCAACGAGCAAATACAAGGCATTGACGAGCAAATACAAGGAATTGACTAGCAAATACAAGACATTGACGAGAAAATACAAGGCATTGAATAGCAAATACAAGGCACTGAATAGCAAATACAAGGCATTGACGAGCAAATACAAGGCATTGACTAGCAAATAAAAGGCATCAACGAGCAAATACAAGGCATTCACGAGCAAATACAAGGCATCAACGAGCAAATACAAGGCACCAACGAGCAAATACAAGGCATCAACGAGCAAATACAAGGGATTGACGAGCAAATACAAGGCATTGACTAGCAAATACAAGACATTGACGAGAAAATACAAGGCATTGAATAGCAAATACAAGGCACTGAATAGCAAATACAAGGCATTGAGGAGCAAATACAAGGCATTGACTAGCAAATACAAGTTATCAACGAGCAAATACAAGGCATTGACTAGCAAATACAAGGCATTGACGAGCAAATAAAAGGCATCAACGAGCAAATACAAGGCATCAACGAGCAAACATAAGGCATCAACGAGCAAATACAAGGCATCAACGAGCAAATACAAGGCATCAACGAGCAAATACAAGGCATTGACGAGCAAATACAAGGAATTGACTAGCAAATACAAGACATTGACGAGAAAATACAAGGCATTGAATAGCAAATACAAGGCACTGAATAGCAAATACAAGGCATTGACGAGCAAATACAAGGCATTGACTAGCAAATAAAAGGCATCAACGAGCAAATACAAGGCATTCACGAGCAAATACAAGGCATCAACGAGCAAATACAAGGCACCAACGAGCAAATACAAGGCATCAACGAGCAAATACAAGGGATTGACGAGCAAGTACAAGGCATTGACTAGCAAATACAAGACATTGACGAGAAAATACAAGGCATTGAATAGCAAATACAAGGCACTGAATAGCAAATACAAGGCATTGACGAGCAAATACAAGGCATTGACGAACAAATACAAGGCATCAACGAGCAAACACAAGGCATTGACTAGCAAATACAAAGTATTGAGGAGCAAATACAAGGCATTGACTAGCAAATACAAGTTATCAACGAGCAAATACAAGGCATTGACTAGCAAATACAAGGCATTGACGAGCAAATAAAAGGCATCAACGAGCAAATACAAGGCACGCATCAACGAGCAAACACAAGGCATCAACGAGCAAATACAAGGCATCAACGAGCAAATACAAGGCATCAACGAGCAAATACAAGGCATTGACGAGCAAATACAAGGAATTGACTAGCAAATACAAGACATTGACGAGAAAATACAAGGCATTGAATAGCAAATACAAGGCACTGAATAGCAAATACAAGGCATTGACGAGCAAATACAAGCATTGACTAGCAAATACAAGTTATCAACGAGCAAATACAAGGCATTGACGAGCAAATAAAAGGCATCAACGAGCAAATACAATGCATCAACGAGCAAATACAATGCATTGAATAGCAAATACAAGGCACTGAATAGCAAATACAAGACATTGACGAGAAAATGCAAGGCATTGAATAGCAAATACAAGGCACTGAATAGCAAATACAAGACATTGACGAGCAAATACAAGGCATTGACGAACAAATACAAGGCATCAATGAGCAAATACAAGGCATCAATGAGCAAATACAAGGCATTGACTAGCAAATACAAAGTATTGAGGAGCAAATACAAGGCATTGACTAGCAAATACAAGGCATCAACGAGCAAATACAAGGCATTGACGAGCAAATAAAAGGCATCAACGAGCAAATACAATGCATCAACGAGCAAATACAATGCATTGACTAGCAAATACAAGGCATTGACTAACAAATAAAAGGCATTGACGAGCAAATACAAGGCATTGACGAACAAATACAAGGCATCAACGAGCAAATACAAGGCATCAATGAGCAAATACAAGGCATTGACTAGCAAATACAAAGTATTGAGGAGCAAATACAAGGCATTGACTAGCAAATACAAGGCATCAACGAGCAAATACAAGGCATTGACTAGCAAATACAATGCATTGACTAGCAAATACAAGGCATTGACGAGCAAATACAAGGCATTGACGAACAAATACAAGGCATTGACGAGCAAATACAAGGCATTGACGAGAAAATACAAGGCATTGAACTGCAAATACAAGGCACTGAATAGCAAAAACAAGGCATTGACGAGCAAATACAAGGCATTGACGAACAAACACAAGGCATCAACGAGCAAACACAAGGCATTGACTAGCAAATACAAAGTATTGAGGAGCAAATACAAGGCATTGACTAGCAAATACAAGGCATCAACGAGCAAATACAAGGCATCAACGAGCAAATACAAAGTATTGAGGAGCAAATACAAGGCATTGACTAGCAAATACAAGTCATCAACGAGCAAATACAAGGCATCAACGAGCAAATACAAGGCATTGACGAGCAAATACAAGGCATTGACGAGCAAATACAAGGCATTGACGAGCAAATACAAGGCATTGACGAGCAAATACAAGGCATTGAGAAGCAAATACAAGGCATTGACTAGCAAATACAAAGTATTGAGGAGCAAATACAAGGCATTGACTAGCAAATACAAGGCATCAACGAGCAAATACAAGGCATCAATGAGCAAATACAAGGCATTGACTAGCAAATACAAAGTATTGAGGAGCAAATACAAGGCATTGACTAGCAAATACAAGGCATCAACGAGCAAATACAAGGCATTGACTAGCAAATACAATGCATTGACTAGCAAATACAAGGCATTGACGAGCAAATACAAGGCATTGACGAACAAATACAAGGCATTGACGAGCAAATACAAGGCATTGACGAAAAAATACAAGTCATTGAACTGCAAATACAAGGCACTTAATAGCAAAAACAAGGCATTGACGAGCAAATACAAGGCATTGACGAACAAACACAAGGCATCAACGAGCAAACACAAGGCATTGACTAGCAAATACAAAGAATTGAGGAGCAAATACAAGGCATTGACTAGTAAATACAAGGCATCAACGAGCAAATACAAGGCATTGACTAGCAAATACAATGCATTGACGAGCAAATACAAGGCATTGACGAGCAAATACAAGGCGTTGACGAGCAAATACAAGGCATGACTAGCAAATACAAAGTATTGAGGAGCAAATACAAGGCATTGACTAGCAAATACAAGGCATGACTAGCAAATACAATGAATTGACGAGCAAATACAAGGCATGTCAATGCCTTGTATTTACTAGTCAATGCCTTGTATTTGCTCGTCAATGCCATGTATTTGCTATTCAATGCCTTGTATTTGCTCGTCAATGCCTTGTATTTGCTCGTCATTGCCTTGTATTTGCTCGTCAATGCCTTGTATTTGCTCGTCGATGCCTTGTATTTACTCGTCAATGCCTTGTATTTGCTCGTCAATGCCTTGTATTTGCTCGTCGATGCCTTGTATTTGCTCGTCAATGCCTTGTATTTTCTCGTCAATGCCTTGTATTTGCTCGACGATGCCTTGTATTTGCTAGTGGATGCCTTGTATTTGCTAGTCGATGCCTTGTATTTGCTCGTCAATGCCTTGTATTTGCTACTCAATGCCTTGTATTTGCTCGTCGATGCTTTGTATTTGCTCGTCAATGCCTTGCATTTGCTCGTCAATGCCTTGTGTTTGCTCGTCAATGCCTTGTATTTGCTCGTTGATGCCTTGTATTTGCTCGTTGATGCCTTGTATTTGCTCGTCAATGCCTTGTATTTTCTCGTCAATGCCTTGTATTTGCTATTCAATGCCTTGTATTTGCTCGTCAATGCCTTGTATTTGCTCGTCAATGCCTTGTATTTGCTCGTCAATGCCCTGTATTAGCTCGTAATTGATGCCTTGTATTTGCTTGTCATTGCCTTGAATTTGCTTGTCAATGCCTTGTATTTGCTCGTCGATGCCTTGTATTTGCTCGTCTATGCCTTGTATTTGCTAGTCAATGCCTTGTATTTGCTCGTCAATGCCTTGTATTTGCTCGTCAATGCCTTGTATTTGCTCGTCAATGCCTTGTATTTGCTCGTCAATGCCTTGTATTTGCTAGTCAATGCCTTGTATTTGCTCGTCAATGCCTTGTATTTGCTCGTCAATGCCTTGTATTTGCTCGTCAATGCCTTGTATTTGCTCTTCAATGCCTTGTATTTGCTCGTCAATGCGACGAGAAGGATAAAATACGAGAATGGATCTCAAGGATATATAAGCGTTTTCAATAAGTTATACTGTGATGTCATAATATTAGTTATACTGTGATGTCATGTATGATCATTTACATATTAAACAAATCTTAATATCTCAAGAGTGAAGTGAGATATGAAAAATGTAAATGGTTAGTCTTTATAGTTTCAAGAGTTCTTTATAAACAAAAGAGTTATTTTACTACTGAATTGTTCATTGGATAGGCACTTTAAGTAGAACAAGTAGAATAGGTTGATGAAAAAAATTATTTTGGTTGACCATTCTTACACCCTAAATTTCCCTCAACCATGACATCTGCTTCTTCTACTATCTTATATCGTAGTTTAGCAGCAATTGCAGAATATCCCGCCACATCCAGCTACGGAAGTGGCTACGCAGTCATCTGTCTACGCAGTCATAATCCGTAGTTTTTTGTTTTTTTTACAGATGGCGTACCTGGTTTACCACAAGACATTGTATCACAACTTCTGGATGAGGCCATAGAAATCGAAACTCAGTCAAAGAAGAGTGCTGATGAAAAGTAGAAAAATCACGATGAAATAAAGTTAAATTCAGCTAAATTCACCTAGATAAATTAGTGAGTGAAGTTGATCGTCCAGGTTGTTGTATCAGAGTCAATTAAAGTGTGTTTGTCAGGTTTGCCTATATATATATATATATACCGTATATTACAAGTAATATTTGGCATTTCACTCGATTAAACTACATGTTCTAAGGATTTATGGTGAAGGAAAATTTCAAGGCCTTGAAGTTGCATTTTTCGCAACTGGTTCCGGTTTGGTCTCAAAAGGTATATATTCCAACACTCGAAATTTTCCTTCACCATAAATCCTTAGAACATGTAGTTTAATCGAGTGAAATGCCAAATATTACTTGTAATATACCCAGAATCTTATCCCGGCATCACCGCCACCATATATACAGAACTCTTGACTAGGCACTCGGCAACGGCTTCCGTAGCTCAGTGGTCAGAGCACTGCACTATAGCATCGCAGGGTCGCGGGTTCTATTCCAGCCGGTAGGCCTTGAAGTTGCATTTTTCGCAACTGGTCCCGGTTTGGTCTTAAAATGTATATATTCCAACACTCGAAATTTTCCTTCACCATAAATCCTGAGATTAATACGGTATACGTCTGGTTCATTACATCATAGTTTGTTTGTGTCATAATTAGTGTGAGTGGGTGTTACGTCATGCGTTAAGCCTGGGCCAATATTGTTCCTCTAATTATAGGTTGCTCTAATGATACTACATCTAATGATAGGTTCAAACCAAATTTGTTTTATAAATAAGTGAGGAAATGATGTACATTATACAGAAGAAAATTACTGTTGGTTGACCTACATGTATGATTACATATAAATATAATATATTGCGAGCTTATTAGCTATTTATTAACCATTTGTTAATAATAAGGGACACATCCGTGGGTAATCGTAATTTAATTTTGGCTTCAAATTACATCTGAATGACACCTAAAAAGAGAAGTAACAGTCATTAAATGTTTTGTATTTTTCAATCTCTCCACCATTTTTCGTTTCGTTTCTTAATGATGCATATTTCTCTTAACATTATAATTTGTTTCCCTCATAGTAAAAGCTCACATGATCTTTATGCTTTTTATACAAAACTGGAACGCGGAGATGACGATGCTTTGGTGGCTGTGGCTGGTAAACTAAACAGACGATCTGATGAAATTATTAAGGTAAGGAGGTGTAAGGAAAATGCTTGTGTATGACAAAACCACCAAGCCCTTACCACCAGTGCTACCAGGCATCGAACGAAAAGAGTGGCTAAAACTTCTTGGAGTTACTTTTCAAGAAGACCCCTGTCACTGGGACATTCATATTGATAATTTGTTGCATATGCAAATTTTACAAATATACAGAGACGAGCATAGCAGACTTTGATTCATTAATGTCACTCTTTCTTTATGGATTGGAAGTATGGGGCACCGCGTTCCAAAGCAAATACCTAGACAGTATTGATCGATTTATTAAACGAGCCTTTCGATTTGGATATACTACTCGGAATATTAGGATATCAGATGTAATTGAGGAAAGAGACAGAGACCTGTTTAATAGAATAACTGGTGATAGCGAACATGTGTTGCATGATTTACTCCCTCAGAAAAGAGGGAGAGTTCTTCGAAAGCGAGGACGCGAGTATGTTCTCCCAAAAGTGAACACGATTTAAACGATCTTTCATCAATAGATGTCTTTTTAAATTTGTTAAATTGGTATAATTGTATAAATAATTTGATTGTACAGTATATGCTATGTAATTATTGATTGACTGTAAAGATACACGTTTGATGTATTTAATAAATACCATTATTATCACGTACCTTAATTTAATTTATTAGATGTGTGAAGTTGATCGTCCAGGTTGTTGTAGTCTTGATAAAGACTGTTGTTGGTGACTGACGTTTCGACGGCCTCAGCGGCGGTCATCTTCAGAGTCAAGTAAAGCGTGTTTGTCAGGTTCATTACGTCATCGTTTGTTTGTGAGTGGGTGTCGCGTTAAGCGTGTGCCAATATTGTTTGTAAGCGTGTGCCAATATTGTTTGCCATGTGTTAAGCGTGGGTATATCGTTTGTCGGTAGGTCTATTGTTCGTTGGTGCGTGCGAAGAAGTCTTTTGTTGGTTTATGTTCCAAGTTGGTATACCAACTTTCTAATGTAAGTCGCTGTTTGTAGTTTGTGTTAAAGGCGATACATTCAGCCGAGTCCCAGTCAATATCGTGTTTTGTTTGTACGTGGTGTTCAGCGATGTGATTAGTCACACCCCGTTTCTAGTAGCTCGTTTGTGTTCAGCTAGTCTGATTTTTGGGTTTCTGCCGGTTTCGCCAATATAAGTGTCCTGGCAGTCGGCGCATTTGATCTTGTGAACTGCACCTTGTCTTTCGTGAGGCTGTTCTTTGTCTTTCACGTTAGTCAGTATATGTCGCAAAGTAGTCATAGGTTTGTGGGCTACACGTATGTTGTAAGGTCGTAAAATACGTGCTATAGTCTCTGATGAACCTGTAAATTTAATTTATGTTAACAAAGTAAACAATGTTAACTGTTACGATGTTATTACAGGTGATTTAAGGTTGCAAAGCATTCTGGTAAAATGTACAGCCGCCATCTTTTTCTGTACCATAATTTGTCATAGCGCCGTAACGACTGGCTGCTTTTTTCTGAGCTCCTGATACTTCTAATATCTTACACGTTTTTTTGGATACGTTTTCTGCTGGTCAGTATTGTCAGTGGTTAATACTCTTATTAACACATTGCGATGATCAATTACTCAAGAAAATCGTTGCTAGCCTTACGCTTTTGGTGGAAACCTACTTTCAGTCTGGTAAAGTCGACCACTTCGGATGCGCCGTGACTTCAGTGAAACCTCTGCCCGTTCGAACTTGGTCAACGCTTAAACTCTACAGTCTTCTAGAGAAGAAACGAGGAACACGAGCTGGTCTCCATCGACTAAATTCTTCTAAACAGGTTTTAACTTTCAAGCATCTTCGTTCTCTTCTAACTTATTAAATATTCAAGGTGAAGCTTCTTCGAGTCACACAACAATACAAACTAGTGAAAATGCAAATCGGAGTCCATCGCTCTTCGCAGTGAACAATAGAAACGCCATCCCCGTGAGGATTACTAACAATATATTTGACGTGCACCGTAATAAACCTTCAAAACAACATTTCACTCAGCGAAACCTTATACATATTCAGCAATCTAATTCTGGTATTCAAGGGCGCGGGAATACACTTTCATCGCTTCCTAGTATTTGCCTGTTGAACTCCCGATCGCTTTTGCCCAAGATTGATGAGCTCTCTCTCTCTTTCTTTCGCAGCGCCACACACCGACATTGCTGTAATTACTGAATCGTGGCTGAAACCCGATATTGATAGCGATCTCCTATCTATTGTGGGTTAAATAGATTGTGTGTGTTTATATCTAATACGATCCCATGTAAGCGCCGAGGTGTGTGTGTGTTTACATCTAATACGATCCCATGTAAGCGCCGAGGTGTGTGTGTGTGTTTACATCTATAATACGATCCCATGTAAGCGCCGAGGTGTGTGTGTTTACATATAATACGATCCCATGTAAGCGCCGAGGTGTGTGTGTGTGTTTAGATCTAATACGATCCCATGTAAGCGCCGAGGTGTGTGTGTGTTTACATCTAATACGATCCCATGTAAGCGCCGAGGTGTGTGTGTGTGTGTTTACATCTATAATACGATCCCATGTAAGCGCCGAGGTGTGTGTGTTTACATCTAATACGATCCCATGTAAGCGCCGAGGTGTGTGTGTGTTTACATCTAATACGATTCTATGTAAGCGCCGTGTGGACCTAGAATGTCCTGAGTTTGAGTGCGTATGGCTCTTGCTCCGTCCCCATCGCTTGCCAAGACCTTTGTCTAGTATCGACCTGCCCAAGAACAGAAAGATTTGTGTGATTATATTGTAAGAGTATCGGATTCTATTCGCATTCGATATCCTGATTGCGGGCTAGTTATCCTAGGCGACTTCAACAAACTGGATATCTCTAATATTACCGCTGACCTCGACCTAAAACAGGTTGTTGATAGCCCCACAAGAGGTACCAACATCTTAGACCTCATAATTTGTAATAATTACAATTACTACCAGAAGCCTGTAATACTTGCTCCTTTAGGTATTTCAGACCACAATATTGTACACTGGTCTCCTAAAGCTCGGCATGCGAACTCAAATACTAAGAGTTTTTCTAGGCGTTATTCGCGCACTTTTCCGCGGTCGGGGCTTGATGCTTTTGGTCGTTGGATTTGCGGCCTTAACTGGTACGGTTTGCTGACCTGGATCAACCCATTGTCAACGAACTGTCCAACTCCTTGTACACTAACATCTGCTATTGACTCATTCTTTCGTTTAAAGTCTGTCAGGCTATCCTGGTAGCCGGTATCAGAAGATGGTGACCTCAGACCAAGGTCTCATTTTCAGCCTGTCTTTCTATAAGGTGTAGAAGAATTTGTAGTAAATTGGGTTATTTCAGATATTAGTCACAAAATCGATCCACAACAGTTTGGCTGCCTTAAAGGCAGTTCTACCACATATTGTCTTCTTGACATGATTCACAATTGGCTAAAACATCTTGACAATCCTGGGAAATATCTTCGTGTCAGCTTCCTAGACTTCAGTAAAGCGTTCGACCAGATTGACCATAACATCGTCATCACGAAGCTCATCAATATCGGTGTGCGCAGGTTGCTTCCTGTCCGGTAGAATGCAGTCTGTTAGGGTTGGTCAGTTCACCTCTAACTGGGCCCATGTCACTGCTGGTGTCACGCAAGGTACCAAACTTGGGCCTGTCCTATTTTTGATTATGGTTAACGACCTAGTCAGCCATTCTTCTTTGATGTCAAGTACTTGGATGTACGTTGACGACCTGACAATTTCTCAGTCTATTCACCGAAACTCAACTCCATCCATACAAGACGACCTCCACACAATCTCTTGCTGGTCCGCTGCTAACAATATGAAACTAAACCACAAGAAGTGTAAGGACTAAGGTAGTACGGCAAGAGCGTACACTGAAAATTTCAAGTGAATCTGCTGCATAGTCTTCGAGTTATCAACTCTCAAAGTTTGGCATGGCGAAATGTTTTTGGTGAAATCTGAAACGCGCGGTTTCATTGTCTTGTGACGTATGCAGGTTTTATGCAGATGTACTTACTATGCATATAAGAGCAATGGATTTGAACATTAATGATCCACCTGCATACGTCATATACCACATATATTGAATCCCAGTCTTTCCCTATTTTGTAACATTAAACTATGCCAATGGACAAACTTTGAGTGTTGGTAGCTCGAAGAATATGCAGCCGATTCACTTGAAATTTTCAGTGAACGATCCTGCCGTGCTACTTTGTTCGTTAGAGCAAAAAAAATGCTAGCGATTTTTCACTTCATAGACACTTTAAGAACGCGATAGAAGGACTTAATTTTTTCTTAAACAAACAAAAGTAGACGGCGAACATTTAGCAAGTACAGTAGACGGCGAACTTCGTCAGTCACCGGCTCCTAATGAGAACCCTGAAATACATGACTTGGTAAAGTCATGTATTTCAGGGTTCTCATGGTTCTAACCCTGGCACTTTAAGTACTGTAAGGCCCGGGTCAAACGTCACTCCTAGGTGGATAATATTAAAGTGCTACAGAAGTGTGACGTTTGATTTGGTGCAGCCAGAAACGACATTATACGGACACAGAAACTCATCATGATGTACAAAATAACTAAAGGAAAATATCCTGTTTATTTGAATGGTTATGTAACGTATTTAAAGGAGACGCACAATTATAGAACAAGAGCATCTACAAACAATAACATAGCTATCCCAAGATGTAGAAATGACTCTGGTCTGAGAACATTTCATGCAAGTGGTGTTCATTTATGAATTCTGCTGATACGAAATTAAGAACAGCAAGTTCTCTTAAAAGTTTTAAAAGTTTATTGCATAATGAACTTATGAAGGACAATGGATTTAAAGAACACTTTGACATTGTTAAAACTTATTAGTAATATTCTGTTAATCATAATTTAATTAATTAGTCAGTTAGTTAGTTGGTTCAATGGCCCCAATGAAAACTACTGGTTTATCAGTAATTGTGTTTTTACCCTTAGTATTAAAAAGGTTATCAAACTCTGCACTATCCTCCTTGGGACCTAGTTGGTTTTCATTTGACATTTTGTCAAAATTCCTGTTTCAGCCGGAGTTGAAAAATTTGGTTCGATCTGGCATACCTCACGACCTACGTGGCAAGATGTGACTTAAATTCATCAACAGTCATGTTCAATCTATAAAATGTGTGTCAGGAAAAGGATATTACGAGAGATTACTTGTAGTAAATAAAGACAAAGCCTCTCCTGCTGTTAAACAAATTGGTTTAGACTTGTTAAGGACACTTCCAAGCAATAAATATTACGACAAAAAAGGTGCGGGCGAGGTAAGTACTGTACACTCTGAAAAAATAGGTGCGTACATGCCTCTGCTAATACTCATTATTATATATTCAAACTTCATTCTCGTTTCTTATTGCTCAACATACTCCAGTTAATTCTCAATGTCCAGCAGCTGTGACGTCATTTCCGTCGAATACTATTACTTATTGGATTCCTCTGAGCCCAATATTACAAAATATTTAGTCGAGAATTCAATATTGCGCTAGACCGAAGGTCGAGTATAATATTGCAAATCGAGACTTAAATATTTTGTAATATTGAGCGAAGATGAAATAACAAAATATCTTAAAGTGCATATAACGTCTGTGGGGATTTAACATATTTGTAATCTATGGATTCTCGTGAGATAAATTGTAATATACAGTATCTTGTCAGCCGAAAATTTCATCTTCATAGACTTTTTTGGTGTTAAAGTTGACGGAAGTGATGTTATAGTGGGTATCTGTCTGTATGAAATCCTCTTTACAGATGCCCGCTATGACGTCATTTCCGTCAACTTTAACAGCAAAAAAGTCTATGAAGATGAAATTTTCAGCTGACAAGATATGTTACAATTTTTCTCAGGAGAATCCATAGATTACATATATGTTAAATTCCCACAGACGTTATATGCACTTTAACATAAAGATGTTTCTTCGCACGTAAACAGTCAAAAGGTTACTGGTCATCAAAAAGAATAATAAAAAGACTCGAAATAACACATAACGTTCCGCGAGAAGGTACTTCAACCAATGAAATTTCGCGCGAGTGACGTTGCTTATCACGTGAACAGCCCGTGTAAACAGTCGAAAGATTGCTGCCGAATATGCATGTAGCTGTCCTACATCGAAAATATTGAGATACCACGTGATTCTAATAGAGATAATAATCTAATAGAGTTGATTGGTGGGTTATATGTCAGGGTATAATAATGTGAATTATTGGACGAGGTTGAGCAAAATATCGTGTATGTCCGTGGCAGGCAGGTCAATTATTCCGAGTTCAATAATTGTTTTATCATATTTTTCTAGCAAGATCTATATATATATATATATTTGGTCATCAATAATTTATTTGGTCAGCAATAAGGAAGCTAGTATACCGAATTCAGTGAACATTTTATTCTGCATAGCGACAGTTTACTGAAATAAACTAGTAATTATTGTCATAAAGAAGTGCTGCCTGAAAGGAAAAACTAGGCCAATTCTGGAAAACTGAGATGTTTATGTTGAGTTATAATTTATTAGTTTTAATAGGCATGGAAACTTTTTGATTTTGACTGATATTCTGGCAAACGAACAACAGATGGTAAATGGTTGAGGGATAAAAAATCCCTCGTGTGCGATGTCATCGTTCTCAAAAGCATTGAGATACATAGTGTCTCCTTGAGTTAAAAGGCTGTCTATTGTTGCCGTATTCCACTCGAACACTGGAATGGTCTGTGCTTTTAAAAGCGCTGATAAACACATAAAAGAGCATTGCTTTCCTCGAGACTGGCGACTAAAACTTTCATGGCCTTGATGAATACTTCCACAAGCCACTAGAGACATGATAGAAAATAAATGAGAAACTGATTGTCTTAGCGTAAATTTTCTCCGGTATACGTACGCGTCTCTCAGCTCCTCGACAAAGACCACACCACGTGTAGTGAAAATGCCATCGTGTTTCGTGGTTCCCCCCGTGACCCCCCGGAATTGCGAACCAAAATCCAAGTTTTTAAAAATCGAGATTCACGTCGCCTCTACATAGTTCGCGGACGAGGTCTGGGCATGAGTTGAAGTTGCAAGATTAGTGTGCTGCCTTGAGAGGCAGCAATAAGTAATAAATAAATAAGTTATTTTATCAATAAATAGTGTAGCTTGAAAGCACAGGAATCCCAACCAATGAATCTTTTGGTGTAAAGGTCTCGCGTAGAACTTTCTTAAAACAGCTGCAAGCTTGATTTTCGATAACACTAGCTTATCTTCTTCGAATTTTCTTTTATTTATGTGTTGGCGAAATACATTTAGGGCCATTTTAGTTGCCTTTTATTTTATTAGTTACATTTTTTTTCTAGTAAACACGACAAGTCGTTTTGCAACATCTCGGCAAAACGAGCCATGTTTACAGTTGTTGATAGAATTAACGCGCATGAGCAGAATATTATTTGCAGCAGAGCATCGTTGCTCAGTAATGCGCATGTGCAGCACGTTATTTGTACGCAGTTATTTGCAGCTGACGTAGCCAATCATAATCAAGATAAAGATCAATTGAATGATAATGTGAGGTAAATAAGTCCCCAGTTCGGACCATGTTCGGACATAACGTAATGTTATGTCCGAACTGGGGACTTTTTTAAGCGCGCTAAAATTACAAAATAACAAAATGGCGTGCAGTAGATTTGCCTCTGTTGACGAAGACAACAGTGACGACGAAGACAACAGTGACGACAACGATGAAGACAACAATGACGATGCAAACGACACTGACGATAACGATGAAGACATCAGTGACGATGAAGACAACAGTGACGACAACGATGAAGACAACAATGACGATGAAGACGACAGTGACGACAACGATATGAAGACAACAGTGACGATGAAGACAACAGTGACGACAACGATATGAAGACGACAGTGACGACAATGATGAAGACAACAGTGACGATAAAGACGACAGTGACGATAATGATGTAGGCAACAGTTACGATGAAGACGACAGTGACGATGGAGACAACAGTGACGATAACGATGAAGACAACAGTGACGACAACGATGAAGACAACAGTGACGACAACGATGAAGACAACAGTGACGATAACGATGAAGACAACAGTGATGACAACGATGAAGACAACAGTGACGACAACGACGAAGACAACAGTGACGACAACGATGAAGACAACATCGACGATGAAGACAACAGTGACGACAACGATATGAAGACAACAGTGACGATGAAGACGACAGTGACGATAATCAAAGTTACAGATTTCGACCTTTACGCCGCGTTTATTATGCATGCCGATAGAGGTTATGCAAATTACAACTTATTTATAAAACTGCAACCAAATGCCGTTGGCAAGCTCGCATTTTACATCAAGGCGGTTATCACACGATTCGAACAGATGTCTCGAAGACGTCCTGCAAAACAACTGAACTCGAAGACACTGCATAATTCTCTCAGAGCAAATGTGTTAAGCTTGGTGAGTTGATTAATATATTTTCAGCATTTCCCACGATTATTTGTCAGTAAACATATGAGTAACTCATTTTCCTTTTTAAACAGATTACAAAAGAACTTCATGCGGTTTCTATTAGAACTGTGTGGAGAGTTCAAAATGTGGATTTAGAATTGGCCAAACGACAACTGTGTTCGAAAAGACTGGAACTGGACGATGTGATTTCAAATATCGACGGAGTCCAGTTCTTTTTTTCGTGTCTTACGGCTGTATCGTGCAACGCGAAAACGTCCAACGAGCAACAACAAGATACTATGTATCCAGGCGTTGCCTATTTTATAGTCTATTGGCCCACATCGACATGCAACGAAGACGTGCTATTTTCCAAGCTGCACAACCAGGACGTGGATGTCAACGTTGCTAATATCCGTACCAGTTCAAGGGGAGGATCGCAATGCGAAACGATGGAGAACGCTGCAAGGCAATTTTTCAAGTGGTAAAAGACCATAAAAATGAAATGGTGCAACAAATGTGCGATGAATCCAACGCACATTGTTATGCTGCCGTGTCTTCTGAAACGTCGGCGGAAGTGGGAGCCTTGCAGACACCAAGTCAACCAAACCATTACCCCAACTGTCCATGTCGCGCCGTAGTGGTTGACGAGAGTGAGTTTGCGCTGAAACTGCATGTGGCCACAACTAATCTTGCAGCTGATGGAGTGCGGCTGCAGTTTAACAACCTCGCCAAATATCATCCAACCACGTCAGACGTTACATCGACGAGCGAAATCACCGAGACGCTGCGAAGAATACAAACAATTATGCACATTTCCAACCACGCCCTTCATCTCGGCTACGTCTACGCGAAGCCCCCGCAGGCACAAATTACTTTCGCCAAAATGATGGACGTAGATAGTTACCTGCAGAAGCTCTTGACCAATGATGCCATCAGGGACAATGTTCTTAAACACATGAATCGCCTGAGTAAAATTCTTTCGCACCCTACCTGCGAGATTATTCAGCAACTGACGATAGACCTGGACCTCATTGAAGTCAGTGAAGGTTACTGTTTCCAAGTGTCCACCCGACGTTTTTTCACGAATCCCTATTCCAGATACAAACCATGGACGCACATCACCCCGAGCATTCGTACCCTATGATTGTACCACGCCACCAACACCTGGGTTCTTTCGAGAAGGAATCCTCAACTCTTTTCCTGACAGAGAAACGAGAGCAAATTTCCTAAATAAATTCTATCAATGTCTGATGGCATCCAAAATGCCGCACAAAGTGCGCAAGTTGGTCGTGGCTGGCCCAAAGGATTCTGGGAAAACATCTTGGGCGTCCATATTTCACCGACTGATCCCGGCCGGGAAAATTGCTTCTGTGACGAGCGAACGGCAGTTTTCCGCAACCATGATCACGGAACACACCCAACTCGTGCTCCTAGATGAATGGTCGGTTGACACGATGCAGTCTGATCTTGCAAAGACTATGTTGCAAGGAGGCTGGATGGTCACAGCTGTCAAGCACGAACCTCCGAGATGCGTATTCAACAACAGCCCGTATTATATAACAACGAACAATGTGCCAAACTTTGGAGCAGAAGATCAAAACATAAAGCGACGCATTAGTCTTTGAGACCACGTCTTTGTCGCAAACCGTGCCAGGCGCGGACAGATGGATGTACGACCACGCCATGGATTGTGTAGCGTGGATCGTTAGCGAAATCGAAGTCAACATCGACGTAGTGGATCGAGAGGAATTGTGGTACCAACCAGGGCGCGCTACTGCCAACACAATCGTAAACGAAGAGGGCGTGAACCTATTCCAATCATCCGCACTACGACAGATTGTTCGTGCCGACCTCGAGGAAGATATTCCAACAATGCGCACTGCAGCCGATCCCATACATGACAGTTTCGCAGTGGAAGCAAACTACAGAAGTTTGGCCAAGGAAAGACGGTTGAGGATCATAACCAATTCTGATGATGATGATGATGATGATAATCATGGTGGTGATAATGGTGGTGGTGATGATGATGATCATAGTGATAATGATGATGGTAATAATGATAATGGTGGTGGTGATGATGATGATCATAGTGATAATGATGATGGTAATAATGATAATGGTGGTGGTGATGATGATGGATCATAGTGATAACGACGATGGTAATAATGATAATGGTGGTGGTGATGATGATGATCATAGTGATAATGACGATGGTAATAATGATGGTAGTTATTATGATGATGATCATTACGATGATAATGCTGATGATGGTAATAATGATGATAACGATGATAATAAAATGATGATGATAACGATGATGGTAATGATGATGGTAATAATGATGATGATAACGATGGTGGTAATGACGATGGTAACGATGATGGTAATGATGATGGTAACGATGGTGGTAATGATGATGGTAACGATGGTGGTGATGATGATGATGATGATAAAGAGGAAACACATGCTGCACACCAAGCAACAATGAAGGTGCCGCAATTGCCCAAGCCTGCAAATCCGTCTGTGTGGGAACTAAACAATGGCATCTATTTGGCTAAAGTGGCATACTTGATCGAAATTGCTTTTGACCCGTATAAAGATTTATCGCGAGTGGACGCCAGATCGTTTTTGGAGCGGCGCAGGAAAGCTCCAGAGCGCGAAAAGGATTTTTCGACAAAAGCGGACCCATACATAGACGCGTGGATGCTGGTGATCGGAGAAAAGCGTCAGGTTTTTGATGTGCACGCGTTAGTGAGGGAGTATCCGCACACCTACAACCACGCCCAACGTGTACGTAAGATGGTAAATGTGCAAGTGCTACCTTGTTCATGCCCCATTTCAAAGGCGATGATAGCAGACAGGGAAACAGCAGTGGAGGAGGAGACAGACGAAGATGTGGACAATGAAGGACAACCCCGTCTTCCATATTTGAGCTCTCAAACATATTGGACCAAGATTAAAAGTTGGAGGCCTTGGTGAAACTGCTTTTTTTCATGTTAAAATTTCTGTAAACATGTTAACTTTGTTTTGTCCTACATGTCCAGTTTTGTTATTAGATTTCTTAAATCGAAAAGGCGAAGGGTCCAAAAAATAGTTGAAACGTCAAGAAAACGTGTGTGTGTGTGTGTGATTACCCGCCTGAATATTACTAACTATTTTATTGATTATATTCTCAACGACGGGTTAGCATTGTTCGGCAGCCCGTCCGTTTAACAAAGTTTCATCTAAAAGTCCGATAGCCCGTGGTTATGAATATTAATAAAGTTTACTTTAATTTGAACGAAATTGAATGTTAGTCAAGTATTGATTTACCAAATATTTAATATAAATGTATAGGTAATATATATATTCCTCGTTCTTTAAAATACCCCGCTTATAAATACAATTCTGAAAGAAAACAGTAATTTAGTGAAGTTTTAACAAGAACGAAAAATATATGTGATAACATTCGATTTTTAAAAACCCCGCGTTAAATATCTGTCTTGATTCGGAAAATTAGGGTTTTTTTAAAGAACGATTCATCACATCACATATAATGGATTGTTTGCAACAACTTCGTCTATATCTCTTGATAGTTGGTGCTTAACTGCATAGTACTTGGTGTTATGTATGTGTTGTGACTCACGGGCTACCGTAGTTCGGTAGCCCGGTAGCCCGTGTTTATGAATATCAATTAACTTTCGAATAATTTGCATATACGATTATATATTCTGTCCCACTGGCTACCATTGTTCGGTATCCCGTGCTTTTAATACGGTATAGTCCGTCCATTTTACAAGGTTTTCATCTAGTAGCCCGGTAGCTCGTGGCTACATATCAATTCACTTTCGTTATCGATTTAAAATAACGTGCGTAGCACTGAACTTGCCGTCTCATTTTGCGGAATAATCCATGCGTTTTTAAAGGAGTAGTCAAGGTTGATGACAACTTGCACTTATATCAAACTAAATAACATGCTTACCTTTCTCCCAAAGTTTGAAAACCCAAAGTTAAATGGAAGTCGAGATATTTAACAAGAAACATACGAAATTGAGCACATTCTGCAATCGCCATTTTGCACATTGCAGCGAACCCGCGATCATACAGCGGTAATGCTTCGTGACGTCACTGCGCGCTTTGGCATTTGGCGCGAAGTAATCCATATTCAAAACACTGTTTACGTTCGATGCAATTTATATTCATAGTACAGGAACTATGCCTCATTGCATAGTGCCTGGTTGCACAAATGGTTCGAGGAAGACTAAAGGGATACCTGTATCGTATCACCGGTTACCTAAAGACAAACAAATGCGGAAAATATGGCTAAATAGAATACGTCGTGACAACCCTCCGCAAGATAAATCGTGCTATGTTTGTAGCATGCATTTTACGCCGGAATGTTTCGAAGCTTCTTTAATGGCTTCCTTTGGAATGAAGTCGAAAACAAGTCTAAAACTTGAAAGCGTTCCATCGATATTTCCATTTCAAGAGCCAAAAAATGAACGTGTGACATCGCAGTCAAGGCTACAAAAACGAAATAAAGTCGAAACCGAAACAGGTTTGTGTTTATATCACTAATAGTATATAATGTTGTGAAATGTACTAGTTAGAGCCATACCTATAATATATTAAAATAGTGGTTGGGCTGTCCCCTAGCAGACCCCCTTCAACACAACTGCTCAGAATAGCCAATTTAGATTAATTTTCTTTGGATTACTAATATAGGAAATAGTCAAATTGCTTCAGTCCAACATGCCCAGTGATGTAAATGTGGTGCCTATAACTGATGATGTTGAGATTACACAAAATAAAGCTACAATGTGTGACCAGATAATTTATAATGATGCTGAAGCTCAGTGTGATAGCATATTAAAAAGAAGTGTAGCAGTACAAACCTTGGCCAAAAGGAAACCAAGAAAACAAAAGCATAAAAGAACAAAACAAAGCCTAAAGAAAAACTGCCAAACACCAATCAGAGTCAAAAGCAAAGAGTTAACAGTGAAACCAACTAAATTATTTGGTAGAGAAGTGAAAGAGCAGCCAAACATTGAGCAGCACAGGCAAGATGATGATGATATTGATGGGCTTGAAGTAAGTGATGATGGTGATAATGATTATGCTGATGATTTGAGTTTTGAAGAAGATGAAAATGATGTAGATTATGTTTATTCAGAATCAGGTGAGAGTAGTGATGAAGATGGTCAGACACCGGTGAATGAAAGAAAATTTATTGTGTTTGAATCGATGCTGGATCAATTATTTATTTCCTGCAAAGAATGTGGATCTCTGTGCGAAATTCAAAAGACTCACACAGGCAGTATGGTAACAATTAGAACACTATGCTGTAACAATCATACTTTTGAATGGAGATCCCAACCTGAATTGAACAAGAGGCCAGCAGGAAATATCTTAATACCATCTGCAGTTGTATTTACTGGTAGTACATATGAAGCTACTAAGCAACTTTTTCATGCACTCACTATGAACTTTGTAAACAAAGATCAATTTTACAAAGTCCAAGACAAAGTCATATTCCCAACCATCAACAAGACTTATAACACACAGCAAAAGGATGTGATTGAAGAGATCAAAAAACAAGATCACATGATTGATCTTTGCGGGGACGGTCGATCAGATAGCCCTGGCCACAATGCCAAATATGGGACCTATTCACTTATGGATGAAAGTTCAGAAAAAATTGTTGATTTTTCCTTGGTGCATGTTGGAGAAGTATCATCTTCCAATGCGATGGAAAATGAAGGTTGCCAGAGATCCCTAAACAATGTGCTGAGTAAAAAAATAAAAATCAGATCCCTCACAACAGATCGCCATACACAAATAACTTCAGAGCTGCGAAAGAAGTACCCTGCTATCATACACCAGTACGATGTTTGGCACCTTTCTAAATGGGTCACCAAAAAGCTTTCTAAAAAAGCAAAGAAGAAGGGAAATGAAGACCTTACCAAATGGATCCAATCTGTTTCAAACCATTTGTGGTGGAGTGCACAAACCTGCAATGGTGATCCAGAGCTGCTACAAGAGAAGTGGATATCCATTCTCCATCATGTTGTGAACAAACACAAATGGAAAAAAGCTAGCAAATTTCATAAATGTGGTCATGGCAAACTATCAAGATCAAAAGCAAGGAAGACAAAATGGCTCAAACCTGGATCACCTGCTCACATTGCCATGGAAGAAGTGGTAATGAATAAAAAATTACTGAAAGACATAAGTAAACTAACTGAGTTCCACCATACTGGAAGTCTTGAGGTCTACCATTCCTTGCTTCTCAAGTATGCCCCAAAACGCCTGCATTTCTCTTACAAAGGAATGATTGCTAGAACCCAACTGGCGGTTATCGATCACAACTCCAATGTAAAAAGGCAGCATGCACTGGTGAAAAAGGGGAAGAACAAGGGTGAAAAACGCTATAATGTTGTATTTCCCAAGGGAAAGAAGAAGTGGGTTGCAAAACCCATAATGGAAGAGAAATCCTACTCCTTTGTGCAAGAGTTGATGAAAGAGGTTCTTGTGTGTAGGAATAATGGCAAAAAAACCAAGTCAACTAAGCCTGCAACTATTCCCAAAAATATCGCATCATTTCCTCTACCAAGCAAAGATGAGATAATAAGCAAGCACAAATCAAGAATGGCCAAAAAAGTAACATAACAATCAACTTTGGCTCTACTTGCAAAATACAACTACATTATCAGCAACCTCTGGGTTGTAAAGGTACACACAAGCCAATAAAAGATCAAAATATCTTCACGACGTTTTGAGCAAAGGCCCTTCGTCATGAAGAACTAGTAGGAAGACATACATAAACAAGCTGCTTTTATAGTAAAACTACAAAGGCAGTCACGTGAAACAAAATAAGCCAATCAAATTAACATAGTCATAACAAAATCAAAACAATATGTAAAATATAACCTGCGCACAGGCGCAATCCAATTTAAAGACTGAAGCCTATACAAAATGACAAAATCGAAAAAGTTGTTGTAAGTATTTGGAAATAATGGAAATAATACATACAGTAAAACCCCGCGTATAAGAACCTAGAATTTTCAAGTTAGCCTAAACAGGTTCTTATGTGAATGGTGCTTGTCAGGAAATTAGGCTAAACAGGTTCTTAAAATAGGTTCTTATTTATTTATATAAATTTTGCACAAATTATCTAAAAATGACAATGTATGCACTCATACCAACCCTATGTGCACTAATTAAAGCTACACCAAATGAAACTTACAACTTAAACAAAACGTAGCATAAAAATGTAAAAATATATACAGTATATACATGTTTTGGTTGAAATTTATCCCTTGTTTAGTTTTATCCATTCTATTGTTCGGCTATACAGTAATCAAATGTCTGGTTTATGTCGAATAAAAGAGAATGGAAAAAACTGAAGTAGGGATAAATTTAAATCACAACATACCTGTATGCACAAGTCAGTGTC
Organism: Chrysogorgia sp. JL179-B06; assembly: GCA_035772405.1. NCBI lineage: Eukaryota > Metazoa > Cnidaria > Anthozoa > Scleralcyonacea > Chrysogorgiidae > Chrysogorgia > Chrysogorgia sp. JL179-B06. The sequence goes on from JAYKKM010000488.1 coordinate 75,535, forward strand.
CTCATCGGTTGTATAGTTCAAGTTCATGTTGTAAAAACATGTGCAGTACAAAAGTCTAAAACTCATAAGACTCTAGTCCTTGGGGTCTAATGCTATTGTCATCAGAGCCATCGGCTGTAATAAGGCAGCCAGTCTTCTGAAACAATCGCTTAAACAGCAATTGATCAGCTGAAAGTTCCTTCCAAGCTGCAGCGGTCCATTTTGTCATCAAGATTCTTCTCTTTTTGGCACTTAGCTTATCATGCCACATCTCTAAGTTTTCATCTTCCTCCAGCCATCTTTCCATCACCTCTCCTATTTTCGTTTTCATAATTTTTCCACACCCAGCATCTATGGGCTGCACTTTGTCGGTGTAGTCGGAGGAAGTCATACACGGTAGATTTTAAATTAAAAACTGTGCAACTTCTGGATAACCTTGGCGAACTGAACACAAAGAAGAAGTGGGAAAAGGTTGCAGAGATGCAAGGAATTAGCAAGTCGCTCGTAGTGAAATGGCACAAGAATAAAGAAAAATTAAAATCGGAACTAAAGATGAACAGAGTAAAGAAGAACGCAGGCAGTATGAAGGAGGCAAGAAAAAGGAGAAAATTGGTATGTGAGAAATCAAATAACAGCGAGAGATATCCATTGGCTGCCGAACGTGTTGTAAGTGAGTTCAAGCTTCGAAGAGCAGGTGGGTGCAAGGTTTCAAAGCTTTGGCTAAGATCGAAGATGAAAGCTAAGATCGAGTTGTATTATGGTAAGGAAGCAGCTGACAAGTTTAAAGGAAGCAAAAATTGGTTTCAACGGTTCAAGAAGAGGCATCGGATTTCATTGAGACGGAGGGCAAACAAGAAAAAGATTTCGGCAAATGATGGAAGAGAAAAAATTCAAAAATTTCACAGGAACTTAAGAAATGCTGTGAATTCAAGACGACGAAGAAGTAACTCGAGTTTGGATGCAAAGTATGGGCGGTGGTTACCAAAGAATCGCTACAACGTGGACCAAGTTCCTCTCCCGTTTGTTGTAGATCAAGATAAAACTTACGATGTTACCGGGAACAAACAGGTATGGGTATCGCAACCTTCCACGGGTTTAGATAAAAGACAGGCCACTCTACAGCTCTGTATACGGGCAGAGGGAGAACAAAACGTAAAGCCTGCAATTGTGTTCAGGGGGAAAGGCAACATTACCAGTGAGGAGAAAGCCTGGTTTTGTGGGAGAAGATAAATAACAGCATTCATTTTCTTTCTGCATACTTGGTGAAATTCCTTATCCTGCTGAAAACCAACATTATCAGCGAAGATAACTTTCTCATCTGGGGAGTTTCCAACCCCAGGTATCAATGTTCCTGACACCCATTCCATGTTCAGGTCAGCATCCATCCATGCACATTTTTGAAAATATACATCCACACCTTTGACGTGCTACATCCCCGTCTTTTCTCAGTTTTGTCAATGGCGGCTGCCTGGCCATGGGACTTTCTAAAGATCTGTTTGGTTATGCCGTCATGAGCCGTTTCTTCGCTGGTTTCTTCTCTTTCTTGCACCTGGGCACACTCAGTTACATCGTTGCCTAGGTTCACAAGATTACAGTTCTCAGAGCTGTTGTGTTTGATTCGCACGTGGGTTTCGAGGTATTTCTTGGCTGCGAAGGATTCCTTGCAAATATCGCATCTTACAGGCTTGCTTGGCAACTTTACTGACCTTGGTAAAGCTGTCGTGACATCAAACAGTTGACCACTCTTCGTTTCAACTTGTTTCTTTATTCCACAGTCGAATAAAGTGCGATTCATTTTCTTATTTTACAAAAGCAAACTTTTATGCACATATCTCACCCCCTAATCCAGCTTTGAACAATTGGCTCAGCAATCCAACGGTCAGCGGTTTTGAAAGACTCGCCTCCATTTTTTATAAACTCAAACTGTGGCAAGCTGTCTCAAGCACATTTCTCGCTCACGTTTCTGTCGTTTGTGCTCGTTAAATTGCAAAGTGAGCTTGATATTCTGTGGATTAGTAATGGCAGAGTATGAAGTGTACATCGAAGCAAGTGTTCGCGGCTACCACGCATATTTCAAGGAAATAACCGTTTGTGTTGGGGAGATCTTGTGGTGCGAAATCGAAGAAAGCAATGAACACGACAAATACGCTGTTGCTGTGAAAAACCAGGAAATGCACACTGTTGGGCATGTACCCATAGAAACTTTCAAAACTCTTTAACAAGTTTCTGGATGATGGTGGGGAAGTGGAAGCTGAGTGTATTGGTCATCGATATAATGCAGGACATGGAAAAGGCCTCGAATTTCCTGTTGACTATAGACTTGTGGGAAGTAAACAGTACCTCGAGAGGCTTCTGAGAAGGCTAAGCAAAAATGAATTTGTTGAAGACCTTAACGTCACTGATATCAAGAAGTGCCAGTCTTGATAATATAATCAACACAGTTGACTGATGTACAGGTACTGCAATGCTGTCAATAATATACTTCATGTAAACAGTCCATGATGCATTGATGCTGGAAACATTGCTTTATAATACAGTCACTAGTAGTTGAGGTTGTTATGTAATATTTTCACTGAAGAAATACAGTTATTTGTTGTCGTGTTCATATAGACATGTTATTATTTTAATGATATTTCTAGAGTTTTGGGTCATTTTACTTACTTTGTGTTAATAGCATAATAGAGTTTTGACTCTATTTGATAAAATAAGAACCTGCTTGAAATTCTAGCCTAAACAGGTTCTTATTTAAAGGGGGTCTAAATAAGAAATTTTAGCCTAACAGGTTCTTAAATTCTAGGTTCTTATACGCGGGGTTTTACTGTATTGTATTATGTAAAAACCAGTTGGATTTTATTAAGCATGTAATTGTAGAATAGTGGTAAAATAGAATAGTGGTAAATTAGAAATATGGACAGATCTCCACAGAGAACTCCAGTTGGGATTGTGCTAATTGTTTACGAAAATATTTTATTTATATATTATTTACTACTATTCATCAGCAAATTTAAAACCATCAAATTCAAAATCTTCTTCTAAGCCTGGAGGTGGAAAATGTGCTCTAATACAAGACACAGCACAGGATGGCAAAGGCACTCGTATATCTTTGCCCAGCACCCCCCAACACCATCTAACCATTTGTCTATAGGCAACATGCCTTTTGTTTTTATGCTCAGGCCCTTCATGTGCTCTTGTGCCATATTGTTGACGGTACTGACTCCATGCAGCCTGTAATACCCACTGATTTAGACACACAGCTTGAAACCCTGCATTGTTAGTAATACAGCCTGGAATTTCGAGCTGTTCAACTTGTGCTACCTCCTCATTTTTCCACATAACCTCTGTGATTTCGTGACAGCAAACACTTTCTTCAACTCTATCCATAATTTGGCAATGTGAACACAAACACCTAGAAAACAATCAACATGTGGGGAATTTACATGAATGCAAATGGCAAATGTGATAGGTCTTGAGAATGATATCTTCAGGTTTCTGTAGCTTAAGCTTTATCCCCAGATGAAATATTTTCTGGGGTCAAATTGAACATTTCATGGTAAGATAAAACACTTGAAGGATTCCCTTTATAGTTTAATAGTCTTTGCAACGTATACTTTACCAATGCAATGATTGAATGATACTCAACATTCCATTGAAAAACTAAACGTTACAATGCCATATCATTTCAAGAAAAACTTGGTATTAGCATTACTAACCAGTCTTTGTTTTGAAGTCGATTTTCATCGTCGGAATGTTCTGATAATTCTTCAACCTCCATTTCCCCCTCTAGCTCAGTATCAGAAATCGTTTCATCAACTGGTTCGAAAGCATACGGCTGTATTTCTCCGTCGAAATATTCTTCATCGCTATTTTCGGAGTCTGAATTAGTATAACCAGAAGACTGTTCACTTGAAGAATCACCGGAGACGCTCATCAGTTTTTAAATTTTCTTTAAATTTTATACAATACTCTCACCAGATATTTAATTTGTCTTGTAAACAGTGCTTGCAACAATAATGCCAAAGCGCGCAGTGACGTCACGAAGCATTACCGCTGTATGATCGCGGGTTCGCTGCAATGTGCAAAATGGCGATTGCAGAATGTGCTCAATTTCGTATGTTTCTTGTTAAATATCTCGACTTCCATTTAACTTTGGGTTTTCAAACTTTGGGAGAAAGGTAAGCATGTTATTTAGTTTGATATAAGTGCAAGTTGTCATCAACCTTGACTACTCCTTTAACATTGTATGCAAATCCGTTCGCATTCCTTCGCGGGAAATACTTTTCTATTGTATACATACTGTAAATGGTTAAAGGAACTCTTTGTTCCGATTGTATTAACAAATGCACGTGTAAAGAAAGAATGCCTTATGCCTACATTTATAAAATACACTGTGAGAAGTTTGACCATTTTGTTTATCAAACTAATCCCAGAGAGGCGTTTAGGATATAAATATACCGTGCAGGCGGCAGTAAAAGAAAAATATAATAAACAACGACGTACGTCGATGGCTCGCTAGTACGTGGACACGTTGCCTTTCGATGGCTCGTTCACACGCCACCGTTGATTGGAAGTCTCTGGACTGCGCTTTTAACAAACCAAGACGACTGCAGCTGCAGAAACATGAAGACGGCCTAGATAATTGCCCAGTTCCTAACTGCGACCACCCAGGGTTCGCTAGTCGCCGAGGCTGTCGAAAGCACGTCAAAGCGAAACATCCTTGGTACGCGTATTTCGACGAAAAACCAAAAATCGTTGTTCACACGGTGGAGCACGTAGACCTGGTTAAATCGAACAGAAGTAGAGTACCCGTGCCTTGTTGCTCAGCAGAAAACGAATTCGCTCGATCTTTCTCCCTTTGGCTACAAAGTACAACGGGAGGAGGAAAGGCGTTAAAGCAAGCGGAAATTTCGGTCACGCGAGCTTTAAAATTCCTCAAATTTTGTTGCGAACAGTCGGGCGAAGAAGAATCGACAGTGTTGTCGAGCGTTCAAATTGTCGATTATTTCCTGGGCTCTTCTAAACTACTGACAGATTTTCTCGACTATCTTGAATCTGGATGGCAGATGGGCCAATCCGGCCGACTCGGCTACGTAACAGCTATTAGGGACCTACTTGACTTTCGTAAGTTCAACTCACCACCTGGCTCCGTGCTTCAAAACTTTTCTGTGTCTGAAGTGTACATCAAACGAGCGAAGAAGTGTTTGAGCAAGCAAATGCGATCCCACTGGACAACCGACCTGGATATCGAAACATTGGAATCGCGCAGAAGCTGGGCGTCCCTAGGCGAGTTGCAGATGGTAGTTCCATTTCACGTAGATCGCTACAAGAAGATTTTAGAAGAGTGCAGGAAAAATTCGAATATTCTAACGCCAAGCGATTTAACATTTGCCACACGATTCCTTGCAGTGTTAATGTTTGTTAAAATAAAGGGTTGTCGGCCGATGACCTATCAACACTTGACGCTTGCGATGTTTGAAAGTGCGAAGAGCAACGGCGGCATGGTCGACCAAACTAGATTTAAAACGGCCAAAAAATATTGTTTTGATTCATTATATTTTGACGAAATAAGTTTGGGTATCGTCGACGACTACGTACGTTTCGTCAGACCCTTACTTGAACCGCAATGTCATTACCTGCTTGTAAACCGAAACGGTGCTTAATTTAAAAAACTCACCGACCTTTTGAGCGTGTTAGTGTTTCAAGCAATAGGAAAGTACATTCATCCTACAAGATACAGACAAATTATAGAGTGGGAAAGTGCCACGATGTTAAATGTCGAAGAACAACAGGTCATTTCAGAAGATCAGAAACACAGTTCGAACGTGGCCAGAGTGCATTACCAGAAACTACGATCTCGAGAGGTGGCATACGAGGACGCAGGTGTATGGAAATAAAAACTGCGTGGAAAAGAAGGCAAAGCGATGGACAATTGCGTGGAGCAATTGAAAGACGAGTACTCGGAATTAGAAAGCGATTCCAAAGAATGGAAACGTAATGCTATAGATGAGCGCAGTTGCGTTGAAAAGACAGCATCCCTAAAGCGTAAAATACCGGTGAAGTTTACCAAACAAGAAGATGATTACATAAGAAGGGGTTTAGCAACATTTGGACCACGCTGGTCACCCATCCTTCGCAACCCAGTCTTCCATTTCGACGAACGGAGAGAAGCAAAAACCCTTCGAGTGAGAGCAGTTGCTTTGAAATTAATTTGAAGTAAAACAGGAGTAAAATACTAGCTACCGCCTGTATACCTGTCATAATAAATAACGCGCTAAATTTACGATCGTTTCAGAATTCAACTTGTTTATTGCGTAAAAATAAAGTGAAAAATAATCTGTCTATATGCCTCATTGTAAATTCTCTTAAAATAAAATAAGAGGAAAGTTAATTGCTATTCATAAGCACGGGCTACCGAACAATGGTAGCCAGTGGGACAGAATATATAATCGTATATGCAAATTATTCGAAAGTTAATTGCTATTCATAAACACGGGCTACCGGGCTACTAGATATAAACCTTGTAAAATGGACGGGCTACCGACGGGCTACCGTATCAAAAGCACGGGCTACCGTATCAAAAGCACGGGCTACCGAACTACGGTATCCCGTGGGTCACAACACGCACATGACACCAAGTACTATGCATTAACCTACAGAAGAGGAGGCCATGAGTTAGTTCATCACCAACTATCAAAAGAGATAGACGAAGTTGTTGCCAAACAACCAATTATATATATGATGTGGTCTTTAAAAAACATAATTTTCTGAATCAAGACAGGTATTTAATGCAAGGTTTTTAAAAAAAACGAATGTTATATATACATATAGTTTTCGTTCTCAGTAAAACCTCATTAAATTTCTGTTTCCTTTCAGAATTTTTTTAAGCGGTGTTTTTTTAAAGAACGAGGAATATCTATTACCTATACATTTGATTTGGTAAATCAATACTAACTAGCCTAAGATTAGAAACTGGGCGAAACGTTCCTTCTCAAGGGGAACAAACAGGTCCTATTTAGAATAATTTAGGAACACCCTTTGCTGATGCGGAACGATTTGTTCCCCAAGTGCCGGCTGCCATAGTTCCTAAATGGGGAACCGATCGAGCTGTTTCTATTCGGTGGGGCGGAACAAATCGTTCTCACGTTGAAAATGAGAACGACATGTTCCTCTTTGATATGTTCCTTTTACGAAAGGAACGAAACGGGTCTGTTCCGAAATCTAGGCGGAACAAACCATTCGCTCGCATATCGTTCCGATTGATCAAAACAAAGGCAAACAGCGTTCGAAGATCAAATGAATTTTGACTCCCATTTGAGCATATGCAGCTTATATGCTTTGTTTAACCGACAATGTTAAAGTAAGTGGACCTCTTGAGGTCTCGTATCGACGATTTTAACACCAAAACAATAGAAATGCTTGCTCTGTAGCCCAAAACATCAACACAAATAAGAACTAGTTTAGGGAAGTGCCGACAACGATGGAGACAACACTGACGATCAAGACAACAGTGACGACAACGATATGAAGACGACAGTGACGACAATGATGAAGACAACAGTGACGATGAAGACAACAGTGACGATAACGATGAAGACAACAGTGACGATGAAGACGACAGTGACGATGAAGACAACAGTTACGACAAACGATATGAAGACAACAGTGACGATGAAGACGACAGTGACGATAACGATGAAGACAACAGTGACGACAACGATGAAGACAACAGTGACAACAACGACGAAGACAACAGTGACGATAACGATGAAGATAACAGTGATGACAACCATGAAGACAACAGTGACGATAACGATGAAGACAACAGTGACGATAACGATGAAGATAACAGTGCTGACAACGATGAAGACAACAGTGACGATAACGATGAAGACAACAGTGACGACAACGATGAAGACAACAGTGACGACAACGACGAAGACAACAGTGATGACAACGATGAAGACAACAGTGACGACAACGATGAAGACAACAGTGATGACAACGATGAAGACAACAGTGACGACAACGACGAAGGCAACAGTGATGACAACGATGAAGACAACAGTGACGATAACGATGAAGACAACAGTGATGACAACGATGAAGACAACAGTGACGACAACGACGAAGACAACAGTGACGATAACGATGAAGACAACAGTGATGACAACGATGAAGACAACAGTGACGATAACGATGAAGATAACAGTGACGACAACGATGAAGACAACAGTGACGACAACGATGAAGACAACAGTGACGACAACGATGAAGACAACAGTGACGGCAACGATATGAAGACAACAGTGACGATAACGATGAAGACAACAGTGACGATAACGATATGAAGACAACAGTGACGACAACGATGAAGACAACAGTGACGATAACGACGAAGACAACAGTGACGATAACGATGAAGACAACAGTGACGATAACGATGAAGACAACAGTGACGACAACGATATGAAGACAACAGTGACGACAACGATGAAGACAACAGTGACGACAACGATATGAAGACAACAGTGACGACAACGATGAAGACAGCAGTATGAAGACAACAGTGACGATAACGATATGAAGACAACAGTGACGATAACGATGAAGACAACAGTGACGACAACGATATGAAGACAACAGTGACGATAACGATGAAGACAACAATGACGACAACGATATGAAGACAACAGTGACGATTAACAATGAAGACAACAGTGACGACAACGATATGAAGACAACAGTGACAATAACGATGAAGACAACAGTGACGATGAAGACAACAGTGACGATAACGTTGAAGACAACATCGACGATGAAGACAACATCGACGATGAAGACAACATCGACGATGAAGACAACAGTGACGATAACGTTGAAGACAACAGTGACGATAACGATGAAGATAACAGTGACGACAACGATATGAAGACAACAGTGACGATAACGATATGAAGACAACAGTGACGATGAAGACGACAGTGACGATGAAGACGACAGTGACGATGAAGACAACAGTGACGTGACAAGACAAGATAACTTGTCAAGACAAAACAAGACAAGACAAGTCAACTTGTCAAGATAAAACAAGACAACTTGTCAAGACAAGAGAAGACAAGACAACTTGTCAAGACAAAACAACTTGTCAAGACAAGACAACTTGTCAAGACAAGACAACTTGTCAAGGCAAGACAACTTGTCAAGACAAGACAAGACAACTTATCAAGATAAAACAAGACAACATGTCAAGACAAGAGAAGACAAGACAACTTGTCAAGACAAGACAACTTGTCAAGACAAGACGACTTGTCAGGACAAGACAAGACAAGACAACTTGTCAAGACAAGACAAGACAACTTGCGAAGACAAGACAAGACAACTTGTCAAGACAAGACAAGACAACTTTACAAGACAAGACAAGACAACTTGTCAAGTCAAGACAAGACAAGACAAGACAACTTGTCAAGACAAGACAGGACCAGACAACTTGTCAAGACAAGACAAGACAAGACAACTTGTCAAGACAAAACAAGACAACTTGACAAGTCAAGACAGGACAAGAGAACTTGACAAGTCAAGACAGGACAAGAGAACTTGTCAAGACAAGACAAGACAAGACACCTTGTCAAGACAAGACAAGACAAGACAACTTGTCAAGATAAGACAACTTGTCAAGACATGACAACTTGTCAAGACAAGACAACTTGTCAAGACAAGACAAGACAACTTGTCAAGACAAGACAAGACAAGACAAGACAACTTGTCAATACAAGACAAGACAAGAAACTTGTCAAGACAAGACAAGACAACTTGTCAAGACAAGGCAAGACAACTTGTCAAGAAAAGACAACTTGTCAAGACAAGACAAGAGAACTTGTCAAGACAAGAAAAATACAAGACAACTTATCAAGACAAGAGAGGACAAGACAACTTGTCAAGACAAGACAAATTGTCAAGACAAGACAAGACAACTTGTCAAGACAAGACAAGACAACTTGTCAAGACAAGACAAGACAACTTGTCAAGACAAGACAAGACAAGACAACTTGCCAAGACAAGATAAGACAACTTGTCAAGACAAGACAAGACAAGACAACTTGTCAAGACAAGACGAGAAAACTTTTGAAAACAAGACAAGACAACTTGACAAGACAAGACTTGTCTTGTCAAGACACGACAAGACAAGACAAGTCAGGACAAGACAAGACATGACAAGACAAGACAACTTGTCAAGACAAAACAAGACAAGACAAGACAACTTGTCAAGATAAAACGAGACAACTTGTCAAGACAAGAGAAGACAAGACAACTTGTCAAGACAAGACAATACAACTTGTCAAGACAAGACATAACAACTTGTCAAAACAAGACAAGACAAGACAACTTGTCAAGACAAGACAAGACGACTTGTCAAGACAAGACAAGACAAGACAACTTGTCAAGACAAGAAAACTTGTCAAGACAAGACAAGAAAACTTGCCAAGACAAGACAAGACAAGATAACTTGCTAAGACAAGACAAGACAACTTGTCAAGACAAGGCAAGACAACTTGTCCAGACAAGACAAGACAAAACAACTTGTCAAGTCAAGACAAGACGACTTGTCAAGACAAGATAAGACAAGACAACTTGTCAAGACAAGACAACTTGTCAAGACAAGACAACTTGTCAAGACAAGACAAGACAACTTGCGAAGACAAGACAAGACAAGACAAGACAACTTGGCAAGACAAGACAAGACAATACAACTTGTCAAGACAAGACAAGACAAGACAACTTGTCAAGACAAGACAATACAACTTGTCAAGACAAGACAACTTGACAAGACAAGACAAGACAACTTTTCAAGACAAGGCAAGACAAAATAACTTGTCAAGACAAGACATAACAACTTGTCAAAACAAGACAAGACAAGACGACTTGTCAAGACAAGACAAGACAAGACAAGACAACTTGTCAAGACAAGAAAACTTGTCAAGACAAGACAAGACAACTTGCCAAGACAAGACAAGACAAGATAACTTGCGAAGACAAGACAAGACAACTTGTCAACACAAGGCAAGTCAACTTGTCAAGACAAGACAAGACAAAACAACTTGTCAAGACAAGACAAGACAAGACAACTTGTCAAGACAAGACAACTTGTCAAGACAAGACAACTTGCCAAGACAAGACAACTTGTCAAGACAAGACAACTTGTCAAGGCAAGACAACTTGTCAAGACAAGACAATACAACTTGTCAAGACAAGACATAACAACTTGTCAAAACAAGACAAGACAAGACAACTTGTCAAGACAAGACAAGACGACTTGTCAAGACAAGACAAGTCAAGACTTGTCAAGACGACAAGACAAGACAAGACAAGACTTGTCAAGACAAGACTTGTCAAGACGACTTGTCAAGACAAGACAAGACAAGACAACTTGCGAAGACAAGACAAGACAACTTGTCAAGACAAGGCAAGTCAACTTGTCAAGACAAGACAAAACAAAACAACTTGTCAAGACAAGACAAGACAAGACAACTTGTCAAGACAAGACAACTTGTCAAGACAAGACAACTTGCCAAGACAAGACAACTTGTCAAGACAAGACAACTTGTCAAGGCAAGACAACTTGTCAAGACAAGACAAGACAACTTATCAAGACGACAAGACAAGACAACTTATCAAGACAAGACAAGATAACTTGTCAAGACAAGACAAGATAAGGTAAGACAACTTGTCAAGATAAGACAAGAGAAGACAACTTGTCAAGATAAGGTAAGACAACTTGTCAAGACAAGACAAGACAAAACAACTTGTCAAGACAAGACAAGACAACTTGTCAAGACAAGACAAGACAACTTGCCAAGACAAGACAAGACAAGACAACTTGTCAAGACAAGACAAGACAACTTGTCAAGACAAGACAAGTCAAGACAACTTGTCAAGACATGACAACACAACTTGTCAAGACAAGACAAGACAACTTGACCAGACAAGAAAACTTGTCAAGACAAGACAACTTTTCAAGACAAGACAAGATAAAACAACTTGTCAAGACAAGACATAACAACTTGTCAAAACAAGACAAGACAAGACAACTTGTCAAGACAAGACAAGACGACTTGTCAAGACAAGACAAGACAACTTGTCAAGACAAGAAAACTTGTCAAGACAAGACAACTTGCGAAGACAAGACAAGACAAGATAACTTGCTAAGACCAGACAAGACAACTTGTCAAGACAACGCAAGACAACTTGTCAAGACAAGACAAGACAAAACAACTTGTCAAGACAAGACAAGACGACTTGTCAAGACAAGATAAGACAAGACAACTTGTCAAGACAAGACAACTTGTCAAGACTAGACAAGACAACTTGCGAAGACAAGACAAGACAAGACAACTTGTCAAGACAAGACATAACAACTTGTCAAAACAAGACAAGACAAGACAACTTGTCAAGACAAGACAATACGACTTGTCAAGACAAGACAAGACAAGACAACTTGTCAAGACAAGAAAACTTGTCAAGACAAGACAAGAAAACTTGCCAAGACAAGACAAGACAAGATAACTTGCTAAGACAAGACAAGACAACTTGTCAAGACAAGGCAAGACAACTTGTCCAGACAAGACAAGACAAAACAACTTGTCAAGTCAAGACAAGACGACTTGTCAAGACAAGATAAGACAAGACAACTTGTCAAGACAAGACAACTTGTCAAGACAAGACAAGACAACTTGCGAAGACAAGACAAGACAAGACAACTTGTCAAGACAAGACAAGACAATACAACTTGTCAAGACAAGACAAGACAAGACAACTTGTCAAGACAAGACAATACAACTTGTCAAGACAAGACAAGACAACTTGACAAGACAAGACAAGACAACTTTTCAAGACAAGGCAAGACAAAATAACTTGTCAAGACAAGACATAACAACTTGTCAAAACAAGACAAGACAAGACGACTTGTCAAGACAAGACAAGACAAGACAACTTGTCAAGACAAGAAAACTTGTCAAGACAAGACAAGGCAACTTGCCAAGACAAGACAAGACAAGATAACTTGCGAAGACAAGACAAGACAACTTGTCAAGACAAGGCAAGTCAACTTGTCAAGACAAGACAAGACAAAACAACTTGTCAAGACAAGACAAGACAAGACAACTTGTCAAGACAAGACAACTTGTCAAGACAAGACAACTTGCCAAGACAAGACAACTTGTCAAGACAAGACAACTTGTCAAGGCAAGACAACTTGTCAAGACAAGACAAGACAACTTATCAAGACGACAAGACAAGACAACTTATCAAGACAAGACAAGATAACTTCTCAAGACAAGACAAGATAAGGTAAGACAACTTGTCAAGATAAGACAAGAGAAGACAACTTGTCAAGATAAGGTAAGACAACTTGTCAAGACAAGACAAGACAAAACAACTTGTCAAGACAAGACAAGACAAGACAACTTGTCAAGACAAGACAAGACAACTTGCCAAGACAAGACAAGACAACTTGTCAAGACAAGACAAGACAACTTGTCAAGACAAGTCAAGACAACTTGTCAAGACATGACAACACAACTTGTCAAGACAAGACAAGACAACTTGACCAGACAAGAAAACTAGTCAAGACAAGACAACTTTTCAAGACAAGACAAGATAAAACAACTTGTCAAGACAAGACATAACAACTTGTCAAAACAAGACAAGACAAGACAACTTGTCAAGACAAGGCAAGTCAACTTGTCAAGACAAGACAAGACAAAACAACTTGTCAAGACAAGACAAGACAAGACAACTTGTCAAGACAAGACAACTTGTCAAGACAAGACAACTTGCCAAGACAAGACAACTTGTCAAGACAAGACAACTTGTCAAGGCAAGACAACTTGTCAAGACAAGACAAGACAACTTATCAAGACGACAAGACAAGACAACTTATCAAGACAAGACAAGATAACTTCTCAAGACAAGACAAGATAAGGTAAGACAACTTGTCAAGATAAGACAAGAGAAGACAACTTGTCAAGATAAGGTAAGACAACTTGTCAAGACAAGACAAGACAAAACAACTTGCCAAGACAAGACAAGACAAGACAACTTGTCAAGACAAGACAAGACAACTTGCCAAGACAAGACAAGACAACTTGTCAAGACAAGACAAGACAAGACAACTTGTCAAGACAAGTCAAGACAACTTGTCAAGACATGACAACACAACTTGTCAAGACAAGACAAGACAAGACAACTTGACCAGACAAGAAAACTTGTCAAGACAAGACAACTTTTCAAGACAAGACAAGATAAAACAACTTGTCAAGACAAGACATAACAACTTGTCAAAACAAGACAAGACAAGACAACTTGTCAAGACAAGACAAGACGACTTGTCAAGACAAGACAAGACAACTTGTCTTGATCAGTTGTCTTGTCTTGTCTTTTCTTGTCTTGACAAGTTGTCATGTCTTGTCTTGACCAGTTGTCTTGTCTTGTCTTGTCTTGTCTTGCCTTGTCTTGAAAAGTTCTCTTGTCTTGTCTTGTCTTTTCCTTGTTTTGACAAGTTGTCTTGTCTTGTCTTGTCTTGACAAGTTGACTTGTCTTGACAAGTTGTTTTGTCTTGTCTTGGCAAGTTGGCTAGTCTTGTCTTGTCTTGGCAAGTTGTCTTGTCTTGTCTTGTCTTGACAAGTTGTCTTGACAAGTTGTCATGTCTTGTCTTGTCTTGTTTTGTTTTGTCTTGTCTTGTCTTGACAAGTTGTCTTGTCTTGTCTTATCTTGTCTTGACAATTTGTCTTGTCTTTTCTTGACAAGTTGTCTTGTCTTGTCTTGACAAGTTGTCTTTTCTTGTCTTGTCTGTTCTTGTCTTGACAAGTTGTCTTGTTTTGACAAGTTGTCTTGTCTTGTCTTGACAATTTTCTTGTCTTGTCTTGTATTATCCTGACAAGTTGTCTTGTCTTGACAAGTTGTCTTGTATTGACAAGTTAACTTGTCTTGTCTTATCTTGACAAGTTGTCTTGTCTTGTCTTGACAAGTTGTCTTGTCTTGTCTTGACAAGTTGTCTTGCCTTGTCTTATCTTGTCTTGACAAGTTGTCTTGTCTTGAGACGTTGTTTTTTCTTGTCTTGTCTTGTGTTGACAAGTTGTCGTGTCTTGTCTTGACATGTTGTCTTGTCTTGTCTTGTCTTAACAAGTTGTCTTGTCTTGTCTTGACAAGTTGTCAAGTCTTGTCTTTTCTGGTCTTGACAAGTTGTCTTATTTTGACAAGTGGTCTTGCCTTGTGTTGACAAATTTATTGTCATGTCTTGTCTTGTCTTTTATTGTCTTGACAAGTTGTCTTGTCTTGACAAGTTGTCTTGTCTTGACAAGTTGTCTTGTCTTGACAAGTTGTCTTGTCTTGATCAGTTATCTTGTCTTGTCTTGACAAGTTGTCTTGTCTTGTCTTGACAAATTGTCTTGTCTTGTCTTGACAAGTTGTCATGTCTTGTCTTGTCGTGACAAGTTGTCTTGTCTTGTCTTGATCAGTTCTCTTGTCTTGTATTGTCTTTCCTTGTCTTGACAAGTTGCCTTGTCTTGTCTTGTCAATTTGTCTTGTCTTGTCTTGACAAGTTGTCTTATCTTGTCTTGTCAAGTTGTCTTGACTTGTCTTTTCTTGTCTTGACAAGTTGTCATGCCTTGTCTTGTCTAGACAAGTTTTCTTGTCTTGTCTTGTCTTGACAAGTTGTCTTGTCTTGTCTTGTCTTGACAAGTTGTCTTGTGTTGACAAGTTGTCTTGTCTTCAGAAGTTAACATGCCTTGTCTTGTCTTGACAAGTTATCTTGCCTTGTCTTGACAAGTTGTCTTGTCTTTTCTTGTCTTGTTTTGACAAGTTGTCATGTCTTGTCTTGTCTAGACAAGTTGTCTTGTCCTGTCTTGTATTGACAAGTTGTCTTGTCTTGTCTTGACAAGTTGTCTTGTCTTGCCTTGTCTTGACAAGTTGTCTTGTCTTGTCTTGACAAGTTGTCTTGTTTTGACAAGTTGTCTTGTCTTGCCTTGACAATTTTCTTGTCTTGTCTTTTCTTGTCTTGTCTTGACAAGTTGTCTTGTCTTGACAAGTTGTCTTGTCTTGTCTTGACAAGTTGTCTTGTCTTTTCTTGTCTGGTTTTGACAAGTTGTCATGTCTTGTCTTGTCTATACAAGTTGTCTTGTCTTGTCTTGTATTGACAAGTTGTCTTGTCTTGTCTTGTCTTGACAAGTTGTCTTGTCTTGCCTTGTCTTG
The DNA here is from genome assembly GCA_035772405.1 of Chrysogorgia sp. JL179-B06. NCBI lineage: Eukaryota > Metazoa > Cnidaria > Anthozoa > Scleralcyonacea > Chrysogorgiidae > Chrysogorgia > Chrysogorgia sp. JL179-B06. Next base: position 91,756 of record JAYKKM010000488.1, read on the forward strand.
ACAAGTTGTCTTGTCTTGCCTTGTCTTGACAAGTTGTCTTGTTTTGACAAGTTGTCTTGTCTTTTCTTGTCTTGTTTTAACAAGTTGTCATGTCTTGTCTTGTCTAGACAAGTTGTCTTGTCTTGTCTTGTCTTGACAAATTGTCTTGTCTTGTCTTGTATTGACAAGTTGCCTTGTCTTGACAAGTTGTCTTGTCTTGTCTTGACAAGTTGTCTTGTTTTGACAAGTTGTCTTGTCTTGTCTTGACAATTTTCTTGTCTTGTCTTGTCTTGTATTGTCTTGACATGTTGTCTTGTCTTGACCAGTTGTCTTGTCTTGACAAGTTGTCTTGTCTTGTCTTGTCTTGACAAGTTGTCTTGTCTTGTCTTGACAAGTTGTCATGTCTCGTCTTCACCAGTTGTCTTGTCTTGTCTTGTCTTGTCTTGCCTTGTCTTGAAAAGTTCTCTTGTCTTGTCTTGTCTTTTCCTTGTTTTGACAAGTTGTCTTGTCTTGTCTTTTCTTGACAAGTTGACTTGTCTTGACAAGTTGTTTTGTCTTGTCTTGGCAAGTTGGCTAGTCTTGTCTTGTCTTGGTAAGTTGTCTTGTCTTGTCTTGTCTTAACAAGTTGTCTTGACAAGTTGTCATGTCTTGTCTTGTCTTGTCTTGTTTTGTTTTGTCTTGTCTTGTCTTGACAAGTTGTCTTGGCTTGTCTTATCTTGTCTTGACAAGTTGTCATGTCTTGTCTTGTCTTGACAAGTTGTCTTGTCTTTTCTTGACAAGTTGTCTTGTCTTGTCTTGACAAGTTGTCTTGTCTTGTCTTGTCTTGTCTTTTTTGTCTTGACAAGTTGTCTTGTTTTGGCAAGTTGTCTTGTCTTGTCTTGACAATTTTCTTTTCTTGTCTTGTCTTGTCTTGTATTATCCTGACAAGTTGTCTTGTCTTGACAAGTTGTCTTGTCTTGACAAGTTAACTTGTCTTGTCTTGTCTTGACAAGTTGTATTGTCTTGTCTTGACAAGTTGTCTTGTCTTGTCTTGACAAGTTGTCTTGCCTTGTCTTATCTTGTCTTGACAAGTTGTCTTGTCTTGAGACGTTGTTTTGTCTTGTCTTGTCTTGTGTTGACAAGTTGTCTAGTCTTGTCTTGACATGTTGTCTTGTCTTGTCTTGTCTTAACAAGTTGTCTTGTCTTGTCTTGACAAGTTGTCTTGTCTTTTTTTTTCTGGTCTTGACAAGTTGTCTTATTTTGACAAGTGGTCTTGTCTTGTCTTGACAAATTTCTTGTCATGTCTTGTCTTGTCTTTTATTGTCTTGACAAGTTGTCTTGTCTTGACAAGTTGTCTTGTCTTGATCAGTTATCTTGTCTTGTCTTGACAAGTTGTCTTATCTTGTCTTGACAAATTGTCTTGTCTTGTCTTGACAAGTTGTCATGTCTTGTCTTGTCGTGACAAGTTGTCTTGTCTTGTCTTGATCAGTTCTCTTGTCTTGTATTGTCTTTCCTTGTCTTGACAAGTTGCCTTGTCTTGTCTTGTCAATTTGTCTTGTCTTGTCTTGACAAGTTGTCTTATCTTGTCTTGTTAACTTGTCTTGTCTTGTCTTGACAAGTTGTCTTGTCTTGTCTTGACAAGTTGTCTTGTCTTGTCTTGACAAGTTGTCTTGCCTTGTCTTATCTTGTCTTGACAAGTTGTCTTGTCTTGAGACGTTGTTTTGTCTTGTCTTGTCTTTTGTTCACAAGTTGTCTTGTATTGTCTTGACATGTTGTCTTGTCTTGTCTTGTCTTAACAAGTTGTCTTGTCTTGTCTTGAGAAGTTGTCTTGTCTTGTCTTGTCTTGACAAGTTGTCTTGTCTTGTCTTGACAAGTTGTTTTGTCTTGTCTTGACAAGTTGTCTTGTCTTGTCTTGTCTTTTCTTGTCTTGACAAGTTGTCTTGTTTTGACAAGTTGTCTTGTCTTGTCTTGACAATTTTCTTTTCTTGTCATGTCTTGTCTTGTCTTTTATTGTCGTGACAAGTTGTCTTGTCTTGTCTTGTCTTGACAATTGTCTTGTCTTGACAAGTTGTCTTGTCTTGACAAGTTAACTTGTCTTGTCTTGTCTTGTCTTGACAAGTTGTCTTGTCTTGTCTTGACAAGTTGTCTTGTCTTGTCTTGACAAGTTGTCTTTTGTCTTGTCTTGTCTTTTCTTGTCTTGACAAGTTGTCTTGTCTTGACAAGTTGTCTTATCTTGACAAGTTGTCATGTCTTGTTTTGTCTTGGATAGTTGTCTTGTCTTGTCTTGACAAGTTGTCATGTCATGTCTTGTCTTGACAAGTTATCTTGTCTTGTCTGATCAGTTGTCTTGTCTTGTATTGTCTTTCCTTGTCTTGACAAGTTGTCTTGTCTTGTCAATTTGTCTTGTCTTGTCTTGACAAGTTCTCTTGTCTTGTTTTGACAAGTTGTCTTGTCTTGTCTTGACAATTTTCTTGTCTTGTCTTGTCTTGCCTTGTCTTGAGAAGTTGTATTGTCTTGTCTTGTCTTGACAAGTTGTCTTGCCTTGTCATGTCTTGACAAGTTTCTTGTCTTTTCTTGTCTTGTTTTGACAAGTTGTCATGTCGTGTCTTGTCTAGACAAGTTGTCTTGTCTTGTCTTGTCTTGACAAGTTGTCTTGTCTTGTCTTGTCTTCTCTTGACAAGTTGTCTTGTCTTGTCTTGTCTTGACAAGTTGTCATGTCTTGTCTTGTATTGACAAGTTGTCTTATCTTGTCTTGACAATTTTCTTGTCTTGTCTTGTCTTGTCTTGTATTCTCTTGACAAGTTGTCTTGTCTTGACAAGTTGTCTTGTCTTGTCTTGTCTTGACAAGTTGTCATGTCTTGTCTCAACCAGTTGTCTTGTCTTGTCTTGTCTTGTCTTGCCTTGTCTTGAAAAGGTGTCTTGTCTTGTCTTTTCCTTGTCTTGACAAGTTGTCTTATCTTGTCTTGTCTTGACAAGTTGTCTTGTCTTGACAAGTTGTTTTGTTTTGTCTTGTCTTGGCAAGTTGTCTAGTCTTGTCGTGTCTTGTCTTGGCAAGTTGTCTTGTCTTGTCTTGACAAGTTGTATTGACAAGTTGTCATGTCTTGTCTTGTCTTGTATTGTCTTGACTTGTCTTGTCTTGTCTTGTATTGTCTTGTCTTGTCTTGTCTTGTCTTGTCTTGTCTGGTCTTGTCTTGCCTTGACAAGTTGTCTTGTCTTGTCTTGACAAGTTGTCTTGTCTTGTCTTGTCTTATCTTGTCTTGACAAGTTGTCTTGGCTTGAGACGTTGTTTTGTCTTGTCTTGTGTTGATAAGTTGTCTTGTATTGTCTTGACATGTTGTCTTGTCTTGTCTTCTCTTAACAAGTTGTCTTGTCTTGTCTTGACAAGTTGTCTTGTCTTGTCTTTTCTGGTCTTGACAAGTTGTCTTATTTTGACAAGTGGTCTTGTCTTGTCTTGACAAATTTCTTGTCATGTCTTGACAAGTTGTCTTGTCTTGACAAGTTGTCTTGTCTTGATCAGTTATCTTGTCTTGTCTTGACAAATTGTCATGTCTTGTTTTGTCTTGAATAGTTGTCTTATCTTGTCTTGACAAGTTGTCATGTCATGTCTTCTCTTGACAAGTTGTTCTGTCTTGTCTTGATCAGTTGTCTTGTCTTGTATTTTCTTTCCTTGTCGTGACAAGTTGTCTTGTCTTGTCTTGTCAATTTGTCTTGTCTTGTCTTGACAAGTTGTCTTGTCTTTTCTTGACAATTTTCTTGTCTTGTCTTGTCTTGCCTTGCCTTGTCTTGAGAAGTTGTCTTGTCTTGTCTTGACAAGTTGTCTTGCCTTGTGATGTCCTGACAAGTTTCTTGTTTTTTCTTATCTTGTTTTGACAAGTTGTCATGTCGTGTCTTGTCTAGACAGGTTGTCTTGTCTTGTCTTGTCTTGACAAGTTGTCTTGTCTTGTCTTGTCTTGACAAGTTGTCTTGCATTGTTTTTTCTTGTCTTTTCTTGTCTTGTCTTGTCTTGTCAATACAAGTTGTCTTGTCTTGTCTTGTCTTGTCTTGACAAGTTGTCTTGTCTTGTCTTGTCTTGACAAGTTGTCTTGTCTTGTCTTGTCTTATCTTGTCTTGACAAGTTGTCTTGTCTTGAGACGTTGTTTTGTCTGTCTTGTCTTGTGTTGACAAGTTGTCTTGTATTGTCTTGACATGTTGTCTTGTCTTGTCTTGTCTTGTCTTAACAAGTTGTCTTGCCTTGTCTTGACATGTTGTCTTGTCTTGTCTTTTCTGGTCTTGACAAGTTGTCTTATTTTGACAAGTGGTCTTGTCTTGTCTTGAAAAATTTCTTGTCATGTCTTGTCTTGTCTTTTATTGTCTTGACAAGTTGTCTTGTCTTGACAAGTTAAGTTGTCTTGTCTTGTCTTGTCTTGACAAGTTGTCTTGTCTTGTCTTGACAAGTTGTCTTGTCTTGTCTTGACAAGTTGTCTTGTCTTGTCTTGTCTTTTCTTGTCTTGACAAGTTGTCTTGTTTTGACAAGTTGTATTGTCTTGTCTTGACAATTTTCTTGTCTTGTCTTGTCTTGTATTATCTTGACAAGTTGTCTTGTCTTGACAAGTTGTCTTGTCTTGACAAGTTGTCTTATCTTGACAAGTTAACTTGTCTTGTCTTGTCTTGACAAGTTGTCTTGTCTTGTCTTGATCAGTTGTCTTGTCTTGTATTGTCTTTCCTTGTCTTGACAAGTTGTCTTGTCTTGTCTTGTCAATTTGTCTTGTCTTGTCTTGACAAGTTGTCTTGTCTTTTCTTGACAATTTTCTTGTCTTGTCTTGTCTTGCCTTGTCTTGAGAAGTTGTCTTGTCTTGTCTTGTCTTGACAAGTTGTCTTGCCTTGTCATGTCTTGACAAGTTTCTTGTTTTTTCTTATCTTGTTTTGACAAGTTGTCATGTCGTGTCTTGTCTAGACAGGTTGTCTTGTCTTGTCTTGACAAGTTGTCTTGTCTTGTCTTGACAAGTTGTCTTGTCTTGTCTTGTCTTGACAAGTTGTCTTGCATTGTTTTTTCTTGTCTTTTCTTGTCTTGTCTTGTCTTGTCAATACAAGTTGTCTTGTCTTGTCTTGTCTTGTCTTGACAAGTTGTCTTGTCTTGTCTTGTCTTGACAAGTTGTCTTGTATTGTCTTGTCTTGTCTAGGATTGTCTTGTCTTGACAAGTTGTCTTGTCTTGTCTTGACAAGTTGTCTTGTCTTGTCTTGTCTTTTCTTGTCTTGAAAAGTTGTCTTATTTTGACAAGTTGTCTTGTTTTGACAATTTGTCTTGTCTTGTCTTGATAATTTTCTTGTCTTGTCTTGTGTTGTCTTGTCTTGTATTCTCTTGACAAGTTGTCTTGTCTTGACAAGTTGTCTTGTCTTGTCTTGTCTTGACAAGTTGTCATGTCTTGTCTTGACCAGTTGTCTTGTCTTGTCTTGTCTTGTCTTGCCTTGTCTTGTCTTGAAAAGTTGTCTTGTCTTGTCTTGTCTTTTCCTTGTCTTGACAAGTTGTCTTATCTTTACTTGTCTTGACAAGTTGTTTAGTCTTGACAAGTTGTTTTGTCTTGTCTTGGCAAGTTGTCTAGTCTTGTCTTGTCTTGGCAAGTTGTCTTGTCTTGTCTTGTCTTGACAAGTTGTCTTGACAAGTTGTCATGTCTTTTCTTGTCCTATCTTGTCTTGTCTTGTCTTGTCTTGTCTTGTCTTGTCTTGTCTTGTCTTGTCTTGACATGTTGTCTTGTCTTGTCTTATCTTGTCTTGACAAGTTGTCATGTCTTGTCTTGTCTTGACAAGTTGTCTTGTCTTGTCTTGATCAGTTGTCTTGTCTTGTCTTTTCTTGTCTTGACAAGTTGTCTTGTCTTGTCTTGACAATTTTCTTGTCTTGTCTTGTCTTGTCTTGTATTATCTTGACAAGTTGTCTTGTCTTGACAAGTTGTCTTGCCTTGACAAGTTAACTGTCTTATCTTGTCTTGTCTTGACAAGTTGTCTTGTCTTGTCTTGACAAGTTGTCTTGTCTTGTCTTGTCTTATCTTGTCTTGACAAGTTGTCTTGTCTTTATACGTTGTTTTGTCTTGTCTTGTCTTGTCTTGTCTTGTCTGGTCTTGTCTTGTCTTGCCTTGTCTTGACAAGTTGTCTTGTCTTGTCTTGACAAGTTGTCTTGTCTTGTCTTATCTTGTCTTGACAAGTTGTCTTGTCTTGAGACGTTGTTTTGTCTTGTCTTGTCTTGTGTTGATAAGTTGTATTGTATTGTCTTGACATGTTGTCTTGTCTTGTCTTGTCTTAACAAGTTGTCTTGTCTTGTCTTGACAAGTTGTCTTGTCTTGTCTTTTCTGGCCTTGACAAGTTGTCTTATTTTGACAAGTGGTCTTGTCTTGTCTTGACAAATTTCTTGTCATGTCTTGTCTTGTCTTTTATTGTCTTGACAAGTTGTCTTGTCTTGACAAGTTAAGTTGTCTTGTCTTGTCTTGTCTTGACAAGTTGTCTTGCCTTGTCATGTCTTGACAAGTTTCTTGTTTTTTCTTATCTTGTTTTGACAAGTTGTCATGTCGTGTCTTGTCTAGACAGGTTGTCTTGTCTTGTCTTGACAAGTTGTCTTGTCTTGTCTTGACAAGTTGTCTTGTCTTGTCTTGTCTTGACAAGTTGTCTTGCATTGTTTTTTCTTGTCTTTTCTTGTCTTGTCTTGTCTTGTCAATACAAGTTGTCTTGTCTTGTCTTGTCTTGTCTTGACAAGTTGTCTTGTCTTGTCTTGTCTTGACAAGTTGTCTTGTATTGTCTTGTCTTGTCTAGGATTGTCTTGTCTTGACAAGTTGTCTTGTCTTGTCTTGACAAGTTGTCTTGTCTTGTCTTGTCTTTTCTTGTCTTGAAAAGTTGTCTTATTTTGACAAGTTGTCTTGTTTTGACAATTTGTCTTGTCTTGTCTTGATAATTTTCTTGTCTTGTCTTGTGTTGTCTTGTCTTGTATTCTCTTGACAAGTTGTCTTGTCTTGACAAGTTGTCTTGTCTTGTCTTGTCTTGACAAGTTGTCATGTCTTGTCTTGACCAGTTGTCTTGTCTTGTCTTGTCTTGTCTTGTCTTGTCTTGCCTTGTCTTGTCTTGAAAAGTTGTCTTGTCTTGTCTTTTCCTTGTCTTGACAAGTTGTCTTATCTTTACTTGTCTTGACAAGTTGTTTAGTCTTGACAAGTTGTTTTGTCTTGTCTTGGCAAGTTGTCTAGTCTTGTCTTGTCTTGGCAAGTTGTCTTGTCTTGTCTTGTCTTGACAAGTTGTCTTGACAAGTTGTCATGTCTTGTCTTGTCCTGTCTTGTCTTGTCTTGTCTTGTCTTGTCTTGACATGTTGTCTTGTCTTGTCTTGTCTTGTCTTATCTTGTCTTGACAAGTTGTCATGTCTTGTCTTGTCTTGACAAGTTGTCTTGTCTTGTCTTGATCAGTTGTCTTGTCTTGTCTTTTCTTGTCTTGACAAGTTGTCTTGTCTTGTCTTGACAATTTTCTTGTCTTGTCTTGTCTTGTCTTGTCTTGTATTATCTTGACAAGTTGTCTTGTCTTGACAAGTTGTCTTGCCTTGACAAGTTAACTGTCTTATCTTGTCTTGTCTTGACAAGTTGTCTTGTCTTGTCTTGACAAGTTGTCTTGTCTTGTCTTATCTTGTCTTGACAAGTTGTCTTGTCTTTATACGTTGTTTTGTCTTGTCTTGTCTTGTCTTGTCTTGTCTGGTCTTGTCTTGCCTTGTCTTGACAAGTTGTCTTGTCTTGTCTTGACAAGTTGTCTTGTCTTGTCTTATCTTGTCTTGACAAGTTGTCTTGTCTTGAGACGTTGTTTTGTCTTGTCTTGTCTTGTGTTGATAAGTTGTATTGTATTGTCTTGACATGTTGTCTTGTCTTCTCTTGTCTTAACAAGTTGTCTTGTCTTGTCTTGACAAGTTGTCTTGTCTTGTCTTTTCTGGCCTTGACAAGTTGTCTTATTTTGACAAGTGGTCTTGTCTTGTCTTGACAAATTTCTTGTCATGTCTTGTCTTGTCTTTTATTGTCTTGACAAGTTGTCTTGTCTTGACAAGTTAAGTTGTCTTGTCTTGTCTTGTCATGACAAGTTGTCTTGTCTTGTCTTGACAAGTTGTCTTGTCTTGTCTTGACAAGTTGTCTTGTCTTGTCTTGTCTTTTCTTGTCTTGACAAGTTGTCTTGTTTTGACAAGTTGTATTGTCTTGTCTTGACAATTTTCTTGTCTTGTCTTGTCTTGTATTATCTTGACAAGTTGTCTTGTCTTGACAAGTTGTCTTGTCTTGACAAGTTGTCTTATCTTGACAAGTTAACTTGTCTTGTCTTGTCTTGACAAGTTGTCTTGTCTTGTCTTGATCAGTTGTCTTGTCTTGTATTGTCTTTCCTTGTCTTGACAACTTGTCTTGTCTTGTCTTGTCAATTTGTCTTGTCTTGTCTTGACAAGTTGTCTTGTCTTTTCTTGACAATTTTCTTGTCTTGTCTTGTCTTGCCTTGTCTTGAGAAGTTGTCTTGTCTTGTCTTGTCTTGACAAGTTGTCTTGCCTTGTCATGTCTTGACAAGTTTCTTGTTTTTTCTTATCTTGTTTTGACAAGTTGTCATGTCGTGTCTTGTCTAGACAGGTTGTCTTGTCTTGTCTTGTCTTGACAAGTTGTCTTGTCTTGTCTTGACAAGTTGTCTTGTCTTGTCTTGTCTTGACAAGTTGTCTTGCATTGTTTTTTCTTGTCTGTTCTTGTCTTGTCTTGTCAATACAAGTTGTCTTGTCTTGTCTTGTCTTGTCTTGACAAGTTGTCTTGTCTTGTCTTGTCTTGACAAGTTGTCTTGTATTGTCTTGTCTTGTCTAGGATTGTCTTGTCTTGACAAGTTGTCTTGTCTTGTCTTGACAAGTTGTCTTGTCTTGTCTTGTCTTTTCTTGTCTTGAAAAGTTGTCTTATTTTGACAAGTTGTCTTGTTTTGACAATTTGTCTTGTCTTGTCTTGATAATTTTCTTGTCTTGTCTTGTGTTGTCTTGTCTTGTATTCTCTTGACAAGTTGTCTTGTCTTGACAAGTTGTCTTGTCTTGTCTTGTCTTGACAAGTTGTCATGTCTTGTCTTGACCAGTTGTCTTGTCTTGTCTTGTCTTGTCTTGTCTTGCCTTGTCTTGTCTTGAAAAGTTGTCTTGTCTTGTCTTGTCTTTTCCTTGTCTTGACAAGTTGTCTTATCTTTACTTGTCTTGACAAGTTGTTTAGTCTTGACAAGTTGTTTTGTCTTGTCTTGGCAAGTTGTCTAGTCTTGTCTTGTCTTGGCAAGTTGTCTTGTCTTGTCTTGACAAGTTGTCTTGACAAGTTGTCATGTCTTGTCTTGTCCTGTCTTGTCTTGTCTTGTCTTGTCTTGTCTTGACATGTTGTCTTGTCTTGTCTTGTCTTATCTTGTCTTGACAAGTTGTCATGTCTTGTCTTGTCTTGACAAGTTGTCTTGTCTTGTCTTGATCAGTTGTCTTGTCTTTTCTTGTCTTGACAAGTTGTCTTGTCTTGTCTTGACAATTTTCTTGTCTTGTCTTGTCTTGTCTTGTATTATCTTGACAAGTTGTCTTGTCTTGACAAGTTGTCTTGCCTTGACAAGTTAACTGTCTTATCTTGTCTTGTCTTGACAAGTTGTCTTGTCTTGTCTTGACAAGTTGTCTTGTCTTGTCTTGTCTTATCTTGTCTTGACAAGTTGTCTTGTCTTTATACGTTGTTTTGTCTTGTCTTGTCTTGTCTTGTCTTGTCTGGTCTTGTCTTGCCTTGTCTTGACAAGTTGTCTTGTCTTGTCTTGACAAGTTGTCTTGTCTTGTCTTATCTTGTCTTGACAAGTTGTCTTGTCTTGAGACGTTGTTTTGTCTTGTCTTGTCTTGTGTTGATAAGTTGTATTGTATTGTCTTGACATGTTGTCTTGTCTTGTCTTGTCTTAACAAGTTGTCTTGTCTTGTCTTGACAAGTTGTCTTGTCTTGTCTTTTCTGGCCTTGACAAGTTGTCTTATTTTGACAAGTGGTCTTGTCTTGTCTTGACAAATTTCTTGTCATGTCTTGTCTTGTCTTTTATTGTCTTGACAAATTGTCTTGTCTTGACAAGTTGTCTTGTCTTGATCAGTTATCTTGTCTTGTCTTGACAAGTTGTCATGTCTTGTTTTGTCTTGAATAGTTATCTTATCTTGTCTTGACAAGTTGTCATGTCATGTCTTGTCTTGACAAGTTGTCTTGTCTTGTCTTGATCAGTTGTCTTGTCTTGTATTGTCTTTCCTTGTCTTGACAAGTTGTCTTGTCTTGTCTTGTCAATTTGTCTTGTCTTGTCTTGACAAGTTGTCTTGTCTTGTCTTGACAATTTTCTTGTCTTGTCTTGTCTTGCCTTGCCTTGTCTTGAGAAGTTGTCTTGTCTTGTCTTGTCTTGCCTTGTCATGTCTTGACAAGTTTCTTGTTTTTTCTTATCTTGTTTTGACAAGTTGTCATGTCGTGTCTTGTCTAGACAAGTTGTCTTCTCTTGTCTTGTCTTGACAAGTTGTCTTGTCTTGTCTTGTCAATACAAGTTGTCTTGTCTTGTCTTGTCTTGACAAGTTGTCTTGTATTGTCTTGTCTTGACAAGTTGTCTTGTCTTGTCTTGTCTTGACAAGTTGTCTTGTATTGTCTTGTCTTGTCTAGGATTGTCTTGTCTTGACAAGTTGTCTTGTCTTGTCTTGACAAGTTGTCTTGTCTTGTCTTGTCTTTTCTTGTCTTGAAAAGTTGTCTTGTTTTGACAAGTTGTCTTGTTTTGACAATTTGTCTTGTTTTGACAATTTGTCTTGTCTTGTCTTGATAATTTTCTTGTCTTGTGTTGTCTTGTCTTGTATTCTCTTGACAAGTTGTCTTGTCTTGACAAGTTGTCTTGTCTTGTCTTGTCTTGACAAGTTGTCATGTCTTGTCTTGACCAGTTGTCTTGTCTTGTCTTGTCTTGTCTTGTCTTGCCTTGTCTTGAAAAGTTGTCTTGTCTTGTCTTGTCTTTTCCTTGTCTTGACAAGTTGTCTTATCTTTACTTGTCTTGACAAGTTATCTTGTCTTGACAAGTTGTTTTGTCTTGTCTTGGCAAGTTGTCTAGTCTTGTCTTGTCTTGACAAGTTGTCTTGTCTTGTCTTGTCTTGACAAGTTGTCTTGACAAGTTGTCTTGTCTTGACAAGTTGTCATGTCTTGTCTTGTCCTGTCTTGTCTTGTCTTGTCTTGTCTTGACTTGTCTTGTCTTGACAAGTTGTCTTGTCTTGTCTTATCTTGTCGTGACAAGTTGTCATGTCTTGTCTTGCCTTGACAAGTTGTCTTGTCTTGTCTTGATCAGTTGTCTTGTCTTGTATTTTCTTGTCTTGACAAGTTGTCTTGTCTTGTCTTGACAATTTTCTTGTCTTGTCTTGTCTTGTCTTGTATTATCTTGACAAGTTGTCTTGTCTTGACAAGTTGTCTTGTCTTGACAAGTTAACTTGTCTTGTCTTGTGTTGTCTTGACAAGTTGTCTTGTCTTGTCTTGACAAGTTGTCTTGTCTTGTCTTATCTTGTCTTGACAAGTTGTCTTGATACGTTGTTTTGTCTTGTCTTGTCTTGTGTTCACAAGTTGTGTTGTATTGTCTTGACATGTTGTCTTGTCTTGTCTTGTCTTAACAAGTTGTCTTGTCTTGTCTTGAGAAGTTGTCTTGTCTTGTCTTGTCTTGACAAGTTGTCTTGTCTTGTCTTGACAAGTTGTCTTGTCTTGTCTTGACAAGTTGTCTTGTCTTGTCTTGACAAGTTGTCTTGTCTTGTCTTGTCTTTTCTTGTCTTGACAAGTTGTCTTATTTTGACAAGTTGTCTTGTCTTGACAATTTTCTTGTCTTGTCATGTCTTGTCTTGTCTTTTATTGTCTTGACAAGTTGTCTTGTCTTGACAAGTTGTCTTGTCTTGATCAGTTATCTTGTCTTGTCTTGACAAGTTGTCATGTCTTGTTTTGTCTTGGATAGTTGTCTTGTCTTGTCTTGACAAGTTGTCATGTCATGTCTTGTCTTGACAAGTTGTCTTGTCTTGTCTTGTCAAGTTGTCTTGTCTTGTCTTGTCTTTTCTTGTCTTGACAAGTTGTCTTGTTTTGACAAGTTGTCTTGTCTTGTCTTGACAATTTTCTTGTCTTGTCTTGCCTTGTCTTGAGAAGTTGTCTTGTCTTGTCTTGTCTTGACAAGTTGTCTTGCCTTGTCATGTCTTGACAAGTTTCTTGTCTTTTCTTGTCTTGTTTTGACAAGTTGTCATGTCGTGTCTTGTCTAGACAAGTTGTCTTGTCTTGTCTTGACAAGTTGTCTTGTCTTGTATTGTCTTGTCTTGACAAGTTGTCTTGTCTTGTCTTGTCTTGACAAGTTGTCATGTCTTGTCTTGTCTTGACAAGTTGTCTTGCATTGTTTTTTTGTTGTCTTTTCTTGTCTTGTCTTGTCTTGTCAATACAAGTTGTCTTGTCTTGTCTTGTGTTGTCTTGACAAGTTGTCTTGTATTGTCTTGTCTTGACAAGTTGTCTTGTCTTGTCTTGTCTTGACAAGTTGTCTTGTATTGTCTTGTCTTGTCTTGTCTTGTCTTGACAAGTTGTCTTGTCTTGTCTTGACAGGTTGTCTTGTCTTGTCTTTTCTTGTCGTGAAAAGTTGTCTTGTTTTGACAAGTTGTCTTGTTTTGACAAGTTGTCTTGTCTTGTCTTGACAATTTTCTTGTCTTCTCTTGTCTTGTCTTGTATTCTCTTGACAAGTTGTCTTGTCTTGACAAGTTGTCTTGTCTATTCTTGTCTTGACAAGTTGTCATGTCTTGTCTTGACCAGTTGTCTTGTCTTGTCTTGTCTTGCCTTGTCTTGAAAAGGTGTCTTGTCTTGTCTTGTCTTTTCCTCGTCTTGACAAGTTGTTTTATCTTGTCTTGTCAAGTTGTTTTGTCTTGACAAGTTGTTTTGTTTTGTCTTGGCAAGTTGTCTAGTCTTGTCTTGTCTTGGCAAGTTGTCTTGTCTTGTCTTGACAAGTTGTCTTGACAAGTTGTCTTGACAAGTTGTCATGTCTTGTCTTGTCTTGTCTTGTATTGTATTGTATTGTCTTGCCTTGTCTTGTCTTGTCTTGTCTTGTCTGGTCTTGTCTTGCCTTGTCTTGACAAGTTGTCTTGTCACGTTGTTTTGTCTTGTCTTGTCTTGTGTTGATAAGTTGTCTTGTATTGTCGTGACATGTTGTCTTGTCTTGTCTTGTCTCAACAAGTTGTCTTGTCTTGTCTTGACAAGTTGTCTTGTCTTGTCTTTTCTGGTCTTGACAAGTTATCTTATTTTGACAAGTGGTCTTGTCTTGTCTTGACAAATTTCTTGTCATGTCTTGTCTTGTCTTGTATTCTCTTGACAAGTTGTCTTGTCTTGACAAGTTGTCTTGTCTATTCTTGTCTTGACAAGTTGTCATGTCTTGTCTTGACCAGTTGTCTTGTCTTGTCTTGTCTTGCCTTGTCTTGAAAAGGTGTCTTGTCTTGTCTTGTCTTTTCCTCGTCTTGACAAGTTGTTTTATCTTGTCTTGTCAAGTTGTTTTGTCTTGACAAGTTGTTTTGTTTTGTCTTGGCAAGTTGTCTAGTCTTGTCTTGTCTTGGCAAGTTGTCATGTCTTGTCTTATCTTTTATTGTCTTGACAAGTTGTCTTGTCTTGACAAGTTGTCTTGTCTTGACAAGTTGTTTTGTCTTGATCAGTTATCTTGTCTTGTCTTGACAAGTTGTCATGTCTTGTTTTGTCTTGAATAGTTGTCTTGTCTTGTCTTGACAAGTTGTCATGTCATGTCTTGTCTTGACAAGTTGTCTTGTCTTGTCTTGTCTTGACAAGTTGTTTTGTATTGTCTTGTCTTGTCTAGGATTGTCTTGTCTTGACAAGTTGTCTTGTCTTGTCTTGACAAGTTGTCTTGTCTTGAATTTTCTTGTCTTGAAAAGTTGTCTTATTTTGACAAGTTGTCTTGTTTTGACAATTTGTCTTGTCTTGTCTTGATAATTTTCTTGTCTTGTCTTGTGTTGTCTTGTCTTGTATTCTCTTGACAAGTTGTCTTGTCTTGACAAGTTGTCTTGTCTTATCTTGTCTTGACAAGTTGTCATGTCTTGTCTTGACCAGTTGTCTTGTCTTGTCTTGCCTTGTCTTGAAAAGTTGTCTTGTCTTGTCTTATCTTTTCCTTGTCTTGACAAGTTGTCTTATCTTTACTTGTCTTGACAAGTTGTTTAGTCTTGACAAGTTGTTTTGTCTTGTCTTGGCAAGTTGTCTAGTCTTGTCTTGTCTTGGCAAGTTGTCTTGTCTTGTCTTGTCTTGACAAGTTGTCTTGACAAGTTGTCATTTCTTGTCTTGTCCTGTCTTGTCTTGTCTTGTCTTGTCTTGTCTTGACAAGTTGTCTTGTCTTGTCTTGTCTTAAGGTACGTTTACACACTACGATTAATCGGGCCGATTTCTGGTTTAGCTGGATGTTAAGTGGAGAAACAGTCAGCGGAGTGTCCCGTGGGCTTATTTGTCTGGCGTCTTCCTTGTCTCTCATTACTTAACATGCATTTAAACCAGAAATCGGGCCGATTAATCGTAGTGTGTAAACGTACCTTTATCTTGTCTTGACAAGTTGTCATGTCTTGTCTTGTCTTGACAAGTTGTCTTGTCTTGTCTTGATCAGTTGTCTTGTCTTGTCTTTTATTGTCTTGACAAGTTGTCTTGTCTTGTCTTGACAATTTTCTTGTCTTGTCTTGTCTTGTCTTGTATTATCTTGACAAGTTGTCTTGTCTTGACAAGTTGTCTTGCCTTGACAAGTTAACTGTCTTGTCTTGTCTTGTCTTGACAAGTTGTCTTGTCTTGTCTTGACAAGTTGTCTTGTCTTGTCTTGTCTTATCTTGTCTTGACAAGTTGTCTTGTCTTGAGACGTTGTTTTGTCTTGTCTTGTCTTGTCTTGTCTGGTCTTGTCTTGCCTTGTCTTGACAAATTGTCTTGTCTTGACAAGTTGTCTTGTCTTGTCTTGTCTTATCTTGTCTTGACAAGTTGTCTTGTCTTGAGACGTTGTTTTGTCTTGTTTTGTCTTGTGTTGATAAGTTGTATTGTATTGACATGTTGTCTTGTCTTGTCTTGTCTTAACAAGTTGTCTTGTCTTGTCTTGACAAGTTGTCTTGTCTTGTCTTTTCTGGCCTTGACAAGTTGTCTTATTTTGACAAGTGGTCTTGTCTTGTCTTGACAAATTTCTTGTCATGTCTTGTCATGTCTTTTATTGTCTTGACAAGTTGTCTTGTCTTGACAAGTTGTCTTGTCTTGATCAGTTATCTTGTCTTGTCTTGACAAGTTGTCATGTCTTGTTTTGTCTTGAATAGTTATCTTATCTTGTCTTGACAAGTTGTCATGTCATGTCTTGTCTTGACAAGTTGTCTTGTCTTGTCTTGATCAGTTGTCTTGTCTTGTATTGTCTTTCCTTGTCTTGACAAGTTGTCTTGTCTTGTCTTGTCTTGTCAATTTGTCTTGTCTTGTCTTGACAAGTTGTCTTGTCTTGTTTTGACAATTTTCTTGTCTTGTCTTGTCTTGTCTTGCCTTGCCTTGTCTTGAGAAGTTGTCTTGTCTTGTCTTGTCTTGACAAGTTGTATTGCCTTGTCATGTCTTGACAAGTTTCTTGTTTTTTCTTATCTTGTTTTGACAAGTTGTCATGTCGTGTCTTGTCTAGACAAGTTGTCTTCTCTTGTCTTGTCTTGACAAGTTGTCTTGTCTTGTCTTGTCTTGACAAGTTGTCTTGTCTTGTCTTGTATTCTCTTGACAAGTTGTCTTGTCTTGACAAGTTGTCTTGTCTATTCTTGTCTTGACAAGTTGTCATGTCTTGTCTTGACCAGTTGTCTTGTCTTGTCTTGTCTTGCCTTGTCTTGAAAAGGTGTCTTGTCTTGTCTTGTCTTTTCCTCGTCTTGACAAGTTGTTTTATCTTGTCTTGTCTTGACAAGTTGTTTTGTCTTGACAAGTTGTTTTGTTTTGTCTTGTCTTGGCAAGTTGTCTAGTCTTGTCTTGTCTTGGCAAGTTGTCTTGTCTTGTCTTGACAAGTTGTCTTGACAAGTTGTCATGTCTTGTCTTGTCTTGTATTGTCTTGCCTTGTCTTGTCTTGTCTTGTCTTGTCTTGTCTGGTCTTGTCTTGCCTTGTCTTGACAAGTTGTCTTGTCACGTTGTTTTGTCTTGTCTTGTCTTGTGTTGATAAGTTGTCTTGTATTGTCGTGACATGTTGTCTTGTCTTGTCTTGTCTCAACAAGTTGTCTTGTCTTGTCTTGACAAGTTGTCTTGTCTTGTCTTTTCTGGTCTTGACAAGTTATCTTATTTTGACAAGTGGTCTTGTCTTGTCTTGACAAATTTCTTGTCATGTCTTGTCTTATCTTTTATTGTCTTGACAAGTTGTCTTGTCTTGACAAGTTGTCTTGTCTTGACAAGTTGTTTTGTCTTGATCAGTTATCTTGTCTTGTCTTGACAAGTTGTCATGTCTTGTTTTGTCTTGAATAGTTGTCTTTTTTTTCATTCATTCATATTTTATTTGATTAGGCAGGTTAAAAGGTCCGTCAACTAGATAGGTGATGTGGACCTGCCATTTAACTATAGTGTAAAATTTACAATAATTATATCCTAATTATAAAATCCATAATTAAAATTTATATCTAAAAGTATATAAAATCATTTTTTTTGTTGTTATTAACAGCTGCTTCTTTCAAGAAGCTTATTTTGTTAAGACTTTCTACATCTTTCCTAAGTTTTAATTTAAAAGTATCTTTGTTTGTTGTTGTTTTAACATCTTCACTTAGCTGGTTCCATGCTATAGGACCTCTATATCGCAAAGAGGTTCGTCCTTTTTCGGTTTTACACCTAACAACATCAAAATTTTGGTTCCTTCTCCCTGTTCTTCCGATCCGTTTGGTGAAAAGTTCTTGCAGTTCTTGTGGAGCTTTCATATAATATATGTCGTGCATTAGAGTTAGGATTCGTCTTTTATAAATAATGTTTAGTGGTTTCCATTTAACCTTTTGTAAAATTTGTTCATCTGTAAGTCCTTCTTGCGTAATATTAAATATCATCTTTGCTGCTCTTACATGGTAATGTTCCAAGTCATTTAACAGCGAAGGGGAGCATGTTCCCCAGACTAATATGCCATATGACACGTTTGATATGATTGATTTGTAGTATATTTCCTCCAACACATGCCTTGGTAGATATTTCATTCTTCTTAATTGTGACAATTTTGCACTAAAAGATTTAGCCACCTTTCTGAGCTGTTCATTCCACGTAAGTTTATTGTCTATTTTAACACCGAGCGATTGCGTGGTTGATACAACTTTTATTTGGATTTCTCCAAATCGTATAGGTAGTATTGGCCCAGTGAATGGTCGTTGTTTTATTATCATAGCTTCTGTTTTATCTAAATTTACCGTCACCTTGTTATTGCTACACCATTGCTGTATTTCACTTGCTATCTTATTTAATTTCCCTATGGTTGCGTCAATGTTGTCCGCAATAACATAAGCAGTAGTGTCGTCAGCGAACATATACAACCATCCTTCAGTGATATTGTCTGGTAGGTCGTCGACATATATTTTGAATAGTCGCGGTCCTAGTAGAGATCCTTGTGGTACTCCATATTTCACAGTCTTGTCTTGTCTTGACAAGTTGTCATGTCATGTCTTGTCTTGACAAGTTGTCTTGTCTTGTCTTGTCTTGACAAGTTGTCTTGTATTGTCTTGTCTTGTCTAGGATTGTCTTGTCTTGACAAGTTGTCTTGTCTTGACAAGTTGTCTTGTCTTGAATTTTCTTGTCTTGAAAAGTTGTCTTATTTTGACAAGTTGTCTTGTTTTGACAATTTGTCTTGTCTTGTCTTGATAATTTTCTTGTCTTGTCTTGTGTTGTCTTGTCTTGTATTCTCTTGACAAGTTGTCTTGTCTTGACAAGTTGTCTTGTCTTGTCTTGTCTTGACAAGTTGTCATGTCTTGTCTTGACCAGTTGTCTTGTCTTGTCTTGTCTTGCCTTGTCTTGTCTAGAAAAGTTGTCTTGTCTTGTCTTATCTTTTCCTTGTCTTGACAAGTTGTCTTATCTTTACTTGTCTTGACAAGTTGTTTAGTCTTGACAAGTTGTTTTGTCTTGTCTTGGCAAGTTGTCTAGTCTTGTCTTGTCTTGGCAAGTTGTCTTGTCTTGTCTTGTCTTGACAAGTTGTCTTGACAAGTTGTCATTTCTTGTCTTGTCCTGTCTTGTCTTGTCTTGTCTTGTCTTGTCTTGTCTTGACAAGTTGTCTTGTCTTGTCTTGTCTTATCTTGTCTTGACAAGTTGTCATGTCTTGTCTTGTCTTGACAAGTTGTCTTGTCTTGTCTTGATCAGTTGTCTTGTCTTGTCTTTTATTGTCTTGACAAGTTGTCTTGTCTTGTCTTGACAATTTTCTTGTCTTGTCTTGTCTTGTATTATCTTGACAAGTTGTCTTGTCTTGACAAGTTGTCTTGCCTTGACAAGTTAACTGTCTTGTCTTGTCTTGTCTTGACAAGTTGTCTTGTCTTGTCTTGACAAGTTGTCTTGTCTTGTCTTATCTTGTCTTGACAAGTTGTCTTGTCTTGAGACGTTGTTTTGTCTTGTCTTGTCTTGTCTTGTCTGGTCTTGTCTTGCCTTGTCTTGACAAATTGTCTTGTCTTGTCTTGACAAGTTGTCTTGTCTTGTCTTGTCTTATCTTGTCTTGACAAGTTGTCTTGTCTTGAGACGTTGTTTTGTCTTGTTTTGTCTTGTGTTGATAAGTTGTATTGTATTGACATGTTGTCTTGTCTTGTCTTGTCTTAACAAGTAGTCTTGTCTTGTCTTGACAAGTTGTCTTGTCTTGTCTTTTCTGGCCTTGACAAGTTGTCTTATTTTGACAAGTGGTCTTGTCTTGTCTTGACAAATTTCTTGTCATGTCTTGTCATGTCTTTTATTGTCTTGACAAGTTGTCTTGTCTTGACAAGTTGTCTTGTCTTGATCAGTTATCTTGTCTTGTCTTGACAAGTTGTCATGTCTTGTTTTGTCTTGAATAGTTATCTTATCTTGTCTTGACAAGTTGTCATGTCATGTCTTGTCTTGACAAGTTGTCTTGTCTTGTCTTGATCAGTTGTCTTGTCTTGTATTGTCTTTCCTTGTCTTGACAAGTTGTCTTGTCTTGTCTTGTCAATTTGTCTTGTCTTGTCTTGACAAGTTGTCTTGTCTTGTCTTGACAATTTTCTTGTCTTGTCTTGTCTTGTCTTGCCTTGCCTTGTCTTGAGAAGTTGTCTTGTCTTGTCTTGTCTTGACAAGTTGTATTGCCTTGTCATGTCTTGACAAGTTTCTTGTTTTTTCTTATCTTGTTTTTGACAAGTTGTCATGTCGTGTCTTGTCTAGACAAGTTGTCTTCTCTTGTCTTGTCTTGACAAGTTGTCTTGTCTTGTCTTGACAAGTTGTCTTGTCTTGTCTTGTATTGACAAGTTGTCTTGTATTGTCTTGTCTTGACAAGTTGTCTTGTCTTGTCTTGTCTTGTCTTGACAAGTTGTCTTGTATTGTCTTGTCTTGTCTAGGATTGTCTTGTCTTGACAAGTTGTCTTGTCTTGTCTTGTCTTTTCTTGTCTTGAAAAGTTGTCTTGTTTTGACAAGTTGTCTTGTTTTGACAATTTGTCTTGTCTTGTCTTGATAATTTTCTTGTCTTGTGTTGTCTTGTATTCTCTTGACAAGTTGTTTTGTCTTGACAAGTTGTCTTGTCTTGTCTTGTCTTGACAAGTTGTCATGTCTTGTCTTGACCAGTTGTCTTGTCTTGTCTTGTCTTGTCTTGTCTTGTCTTGCCTTGTCTTGAAAAGTTGTCTTGTCTTGTCTTATCTTTTCCTTGTCTTGACAAGTTGTCTTATCTTTACTTGTCTTGACAAGTTGTCTTGTCTTGACAAGTTGTTTTGTCTTGTCTTGGCAAGTTGTCTAGTCTTGTCTTGTCTTGGCAAGTTGTCTTGTCTTGTCTTGTCTTGACAAGTTGTCTTGACAAGTTGTCATGTCTTGTCTTGTCCTGTCTTGTCTTGTCTTGTCTTGTCTTGACAAGTTGTCTTGTCTTGTCTTGTCTTATCTTGTCGTGACAAGTTGTCATGTCTTGTCTTGCCTTGACAAGTTGTCTTGTCTTGTCTTGATCAGTTGTCTTGTCTTGTCTTGTATTTTCTTGTCTTGACAAGTTGTCTTGTCTTGTCTTGACAATTTTCTTGTCTTGTCTTGTCTTGTCTTGTATTATCTTGACAAGTTGTCTTGTCTTGACAAGTTGTCTTGTCTTGACAAGTTGTCTTGTCTTGACAAGTTAACTTGTCTTGTCTTGTCTTGACAAGTTGTCTTGTCTTGTCTTGACAAGTTGTCTTGTCTTGTGTTATCTTGTCTTGACAAGTTGTCTTGTCTTGATACGTTGTTTTGTCTTGTCTTGTCTTGTGTTCACAAGTTGTCTTGTATTGTCTTGACATGTTGTCTTGTCTTGTCTTGTCTTAACAAGTTGTTCTTGTCTTGAGAAGTTGTCTTGTCTTGTCTTGTCTTGACAAGTTGTCTTGTCTTGTCTTGACAAGTTGTCTTGTCTTGACAAGTTGTCTTGTCTTGTCTTGACAAGTTGTCTTATCTTGTCTTGTCTTTTCTTGTCTTGACAAGTTGTCTTATTTTGACAAGTTTTCTTGTCTTGACAATTTTCTTGTCTTGTCATGTCTTGTCTTGTCTTTTATTGTCTTGACAAGTTGTGTTGTCTTGACAAGTTGTCTTGTCTTGACAAGTTGTCTTGTCTTGATCAGTTATCTTGTCTTGTCTTGACAAGTTGTCATGTCTTGTTTTGTCTTGGATAGTTGTCTTGTCTTGTCTTGACAAGTTGTCTTGTCTTGTCTTGTCAAGTTGTCTTGTCTTGTCTTTTCTTGTCTTGACAAGTTGTCTTGTTTTGACAAGTTGTCTTGTCTTGTCTTGACAATTTTCTTGTCTTGTCTTGCCTTGCCTTGTCTTGAGAAGTTGTCTTGTCTTGTCTTGTCTTGACAAGTTGTCTTGCCTTGTCATGTCTTGACAAGTTTCTTGTCTTGTCTTGTCTTGACAAGTTGTCTTGTCTTGTCTTGTCTTATCTTGTCTTGACAAGTTGTCTTGTCTTGAGACGTTGTTTTGTCTGTCTTGTCTTGTGTTGACAAGTTGTCTTGTATTGTCTTGACATGTTGTCTTGTCTTGTCTTGTCTTAACAAGTTGTCTTGTCTTGTCTTGACATGTTGTCTTGTCTTGTCTTTTCTGGTCTTGACAAGTTGTCTTATTTTGACAAGTGGTCTTGTCTTGTCAAAGGGGGTTAGGCGAATGCGAAAATGTATACATTTTTGGGTGAAAACATGGTAACGAGGCTTATGCGCTTAGCGTCGCTTGGATGCACGCTAAGCGCATAAGCCTCGTTACCATGTTTTCACCCAAAAATGTATACATTTTCGCATTCGCCTAACCCCCTTTGTCTCGCTTTTGAGGTGGAAGCGGGTTTTCCAACGAAGACACTTCATGACGGTGATGTTACGTTGAAGAGAATCATCCCACCAAAACACCCCGTTTGAGAAATATACCGACTATCCCCGCTCACCTCCATGAATACCTCTCCCTCACAATTCACCCATCCAGCCCTCAAATCGCCATATATAGCCGAAATTGTGACCCGCTGCATGCGAAGTTAAAGTAAATTTAAAAGTTAAAATTAAAAGTTAAAGCAAAGTTAAAATAAAGTTAGAAGTTAAAGTTAAAAGTTAAAGTAAATTTAAAGTTAAAGTTAAAAGTTTAAACTGCTACGACTGCTACCTCTAGAGGACTGCTACCTCTGTCCTACTGGCACGAGTACATGGACTTAGTATACATTTTTTAAAGCTTTATATAGTTGGTTCATATGACTCTTACATTTCTATTAATTCCTCCAGCCGTGTTACAAGACGTACAAACCGATCAAATGAATTTGTTTTAAATATCCCTAAAGTGAATAGCGTAACTTTTCAGAACAGTTTCTACTGTAGATCCCCTAGGATATTCAACTCTCTACCGTCACATCTGCGAGCCGTAAGCCTGTTGGAAAAATTTGGCATTGCTTGGGGTATAACTGTTTGGATATTGATGTCAACTGAATAGTTTAATTTACTACATACGATAAGTTTACAAAATGGCCCTGAGGGCCTTTTTCGTGGCCCTTTGTCTGGCGATACATCCTTCAAAATGGCCCTGGGGGCCTTTTTCGTGGCCCTGTGGCCCGTTTGAGAAATATACCTACTATCCCCGCTCACCGCCATGAATATTCACCCATCCACCCCTCAAATCGCCATATACATGTATAGCCGAAATTGTGACCCGCTGCATGCGAAGTTAAAGTAAATTTAAAAGTTAAAATTAAAAGTTAAAGCATAGTTAAAGTAAAGTTAAAGTAAAGTTAAAAGTTTAAACTGCTACGACTGCTACCTCTAGAGGACTGCTACCTCTGTCCTACTGGCACGAGTACATGGACTTAGTATACATTTTTAAAGCTTTAGTTCGTTCATATGACTCTTACATTTCTATTAATTCCTCCAGCCGTGTTACAAGACGTACAAACCGATCAAATGAATTTGTTTTAAATATCCCTAAAGTGAATAGCGTAACTTTTCAGAACAGTTTCTACTATAGATCCCCCATAGGATATTATTCAACTCTCTACCATCACATCAGCGAGGACGTAAGCCTGATGGAAAAATTTGGCATTGCTTGGGGTATAACTGTTTGGCTATTGATGTCAACTGAATAGTTTAATTTACTACATATAACATTTATATCGATAAGTTTACAAAATGGCCCTTTGGCCCTTTTAATTTTAATCACAAAACAAAATTGTTTCCCCTCACCCCATCTAGATACAGGCGTAATAATTATTTAACATATGAATATTATAATAGCTATTGTGGTGATTACCTAGAAGAACTTTACAAAGTTCATGATGCCTCTAGTGTATAAAGTAAGCGATTCCTTGGATAAAGAGATAGGCTTCGGTAAGCTATTCGAAGAACGACAAACGATTTCAAACGTATTGATTTGCCTGTAAGCGAAATAAAAACTCTAGTCCTAGCCCTGAAATAAAAAGAATACTATAACCCTACTTTTAAACTAGAGATTTCAATTATGTAATACACGAAGTAAGGGCCCCATTTTGACTATTTGCGATATTCGCCTATTTGCGTATAGCATTTGAGGAAATTTCTAGCGGGGAATTCATAATAGGGCTTTTTGGCAATGTTGAAAGACAGATATCTCGGACACGAATGGACAGTCCATTCTCGACAAAATCGAAAACCGTAAAAGAACTTATCAGCTATTTTTGCGTCCTCTATATAGAGAGAACTAAAATTTATGGAGGGTTTATATGATCGAGCTTTAAATTTGGCTGAGTTCATTTTCAAAGTTATTGTGTGCCTAAAAACCTGTATAGAGGAACATCAAAGATTGTTCAACGGTATAAGTGTCCGAATAGCTGGATTAAATCTTTAACGCGTTTATGATAAAATGAAACCTAGCGACTTTAACGTATAACCTAAGGGATTCTCTGGACGAAGAGAAGCTGTACGAAGAACGACAAACGATTTCAAACGTATTGATTTGCCTGTAAGCGAAATAAAACTTTATCAAAATTGCTTATCTACGGTAGATGCAATCGAAACAAATGTTTAACACGGTTAACTATATATCGGTTTGGTTTATGTGGCTGACTTCACTAATGTTGTCATGCATTTTGTTAGGTTGCTAAGACTGATACATTTGAATAATTTTGACTAAGAGCACATGTTACAGACAAAGAAACGGTCATTAAGAGGTCGTTAGTGTCACAACTCACATTTATTTTGAATATATCCGGAGAAAATCTGATTAAAGCCTTTAAGAAGATATGTAAGAAAGGCAGACGTCCCGAGAAACTTCATACCGATAAAGGAACTGAATTTACCAATTGCTTGGGGTGTTTCGGGGTGTATTTGGTGTTTCCGGGGCATTTGGGGGTGCATTCGGGGTGTTCGTAAGGAGATGGGGCGCTTGGGGTGTTTGGGGGTGCATTTGGTGTTTCTGAGGGACGGAAGTAAGCCTCTTTCACCTTTACGATCCCTAACCCTAGTCTCGTGTACCTTTGGGACCCCCCATCGTATACTTAGACGGCGCTCTGTCTGTGTATTAGGCCCGTTTAGGCCCTATCTGGCCTTCTTTGGCCCGATAAGGCCTTTTGGCCCGTTCGTAGGAGGGAGTTTATACGGTCATCACGCTCCCTTCACGCTATTCAGCGTTCGATTGAACCTGTGTTTTTCACCGCTAAGAGATGAACCCTAATAATTTTGGCCGTATTATGGTTATCTCGTTTTAGTGTCACAATTCCTCCACTAAAACTAGCTTGGTGTTTCAAGAGGCAGATTTGGATCAAGTCT
Organism: Chrysogorgia sp. JL179-B06; assembly: GCA_035772405.1. Taxonomy (NCBI): domain Eukaryota; kingdom Metazoa; phylum Cnidaria; class Anthozoa; order Scleralcyonacea; family Chrysogorgiidae; genus Chrysogorgia; species Chrysogorgia sp. JL179-B06. The sequence goes on from JAYKKM010000488.1 coordinate 116,072, forward strand.
ATGAAATTCTAATGTTTCGAGCGCCCCTTCTGTAAAGTGAAATATTATGAACTGAGTGATTATTTCATTTTACGTGGCTCTCTGACGAAGGGCCTTCGCCACTCGAAAGTTACAAGTTATTTCGGCAGTGCATAAACCTTTTCTGATATTTGATTTGTATTTCTACACTGCCCACACAGCACAACACGTATTATCACTTATTTAAAAGCATCTATGACTAAGTAAGTGACTTTACGAATGTTCTATAGCAAATGCAGAAATGCTTAATAGTTTCAGTCGACAAATGTATTTTGTCAGTCCACATATATATATAGTCCACAAGTATACTTCGCAGCATACGTTGTTGCGATTGTTATTTCGAAATCCCGAATAACGTCATTAATTGCCTTTTGGAAATACGTTGTGACTATCGGTCACAAAATCGAATTTACTGGTCCAGGATTGAAAGTTTATTATGTATTCATCTGCATGAACGCTCTTCGCCACGTGCGCGTATAAATATACTAAATATTTACATATTTTGAAATAATGTTGGTTGATTAACGAGCGTTTTGCGAATGTTACACTTTTTTTTTCACGGCAAACACTGATACCGCGTTGACTCGTTCGATTCAATGGTTTAAATACACTCGCTTCGTTGTTCATGTGGTCGTTCTAGTAACCAAATCTAAGCGATCATTGCTCACAGATATTATCGTAAATAGACGAATTGGTTTTGGTTCATGTAGAATCTGTATAGAGGACTCAAAAATAGCTGATAAGTTCTTTTACGGTTTTCGATTTTGTCCATTCGTGTCCGAGATATCTGTCTTTAAACATTGCCAAAAAGCCCTATTTTGAATTCCCCGCTAGAAATTTCCTCAAATCCTATACGCAAAAGGCGAATATCGCAAATAGCCGCTTCTTTGTTTCAATCCTTAATGATCTTTTAATCACCCTCCCACACGCGTGCTCGAAGGCGAAATATCAGCCGCAGGATAAGTTGGCTTAGCAACGCTTTGAAAGCATTGCCTTCCATACGTTTTAAATACTTAACAGTTGTTCACACTGCTTCCTGAAGTATTTCATCGACATAGGAATTGCTTAATCAATAAACGAAGGCCAGATATGTGATAATTCTCCCGAAATGATTACTCGGCGTAACAAAATGCATGACAAGGAGCGAGACTAAAGATTATCGCATAGTTTATAACAAACGGGTTATACGGGTTATTTATAACAAATAGGTTCGATAAAATGAGGGATCAGGTGAGGGTATGGAATGATTTAGGGGTAAGGGGCGACCGGGCACATCAAGACGTATTTGTCAAAAGGGCCACAGGGCCCCAAAAAAGGCCCCCGGGGCCAATTTTGAAGGGCGTATCTTAGAGATAGGGTCAAAGGACCATGGAAATAGCCCTTGTAAACTTAATTCATATAAATTCTATGTAGAGAACTAAACTATTCAGTTGAGTTGAATATGGTTAAATGGTTGAAGGGCGTATCTTAGAGATAGGGCCAAAGGACCATGGAAATAGCCCTCGTAAACTTAATTCATATAAATTCTATGTAGAGAACTAAACTATTCAGTTGAGTTGAATATGGTTACCCTTTCGCTATAATCACTTTCTTTCGACGCAACGTATTTTTACTATGGCAACACCAATTTTCCGTTTGAATTTGCCCGCTTACTCTATCCTGTTTATGACCCTCATTATCCCATATTCACTAATGTTTACCCATAAAATCCTAATGTATACCTCAAGTAAATAATTATTCCCAAGTCATGCAAATATTTGTCAGTTGCACCACTAATGACTCTTAACGACCCACGCGCATTCAGCCTTCGCATCGTTTGACAAGTCAATCTCTTGAATAATCTAATAGCTATTATAATATATACCAATGTCTATAGATGCATAGTAAAGTTTGATTTCGCTTAGGCAAATCAATACGTTTGAATTCGTTCATCGTACGGCTTCTCGAATGGTTTGATAATCTAAAGAAAAGTAAAATCGTAAAGCCGTAAAGTCCGGTACATTCGTAAAAGCCGTTATGATGAGTCATCAAGTTTAACCAAGACGTTTATATTTATATTTTTCAATATGTTTGAGATCTTGAACAGTTCTTCGAACTGTTTCCCGAAGTGTTTCTTCATCATAGGAATTGTGTACACTAAAACGAGATAAGTCATAATACGGCCAAAATTATTAGGGTTCATCTCTTTGTATGTATATGCGGTGAAAACGCAGGTTCAGTCGAACGCTAAGATATATAGGCTCAGCCGAACGCTTAGGCAATCGCACAACTCCTGATGAGAGTCAAGGAGTCGGAATTGAAATCGGTGATATTCCATGCAATTTAGGGTTACGAAGGTGGAATGGGATTGGATGTCTACGAGGCTTACTTTCGTTCGCAACACAGAGACAGCATACGATGGGGGTTCCAAAGGTACACGAGACTAGGGTTAGGGATCGTAAAGGTGAAAGAGGCTTCGAGGTAATTACTTCCGTCCCTCACATGTGCTACGCGTTCGCTACGCTAACAATACTAATTACTTTTTGTACGCAACGTTCTTTCTTCTGCCTCGGAAAACGCGCGAAGAGGGAGATGTCTTCGCAGAGGTCCGACTGAAAATTCACCAATGAGGTTCAAGTTAGAATATCCGTTAATCACCCAAAAGTGATCCGTCTTAATGACTTTTTAACGAGGCGGCATCCCTTTGGTCCTTGTGGGGGGGGGGGGGGTATCTACTCTTATTACTTTTACTCTTTGATTATCTTGCGTTTAGGCCAGAAGAATTGATAAAGTGCACCCTTGCCCTTTAATGGGTTAAGAAAGTTTTTTGTAGAATATTTCTGACCAAAATGTGAATGAAATATCTTACCTTTTTGACCTTCTTTCAAATTATATGCAAGCCATTGAGCACGTGCTCCCAAACTCTTTTTAGAAGCATGCCTTTTGTTCACATGTATATGGGTATAAAAGCTGTATATATTTTTGGTTATCCTATTTATAAAGTATTGTGCTTATTGACCTAATATTTGGGGGTTGGAATACTGTGTTTTTGTATTTTAACATTTTCAGCTGTCAACATTTCGTAAAAGTCTATCATTTCAAGAAGAAAGGTGAGACATTCTTAGTTTTATTTTAAGTAAACTCCTGTGTTGTGAAGGCTTGTGTTATTTTTTATAGTTGAAATTCAAATACTGTACTTAGGTGTCCTGTGTGAAAAAGCGGTTGAAACCGGTTTGGGGCTGCGGTACCAAGCGTGGCGCAACTAGTTTACTATATGTTTTCCCTCACCAAACTAACATATATGTCAAATATCTGTAAGTATCTGTCACATATCTGTCACAGTACTGCATGATATCTGTCTGGTGTTTTGGTATATCTGCAAAATATCTGTAGGAAATATGCAGACATTTTACAGATACGTGGATTGTCTGTCAACATATCTGTACCCTGTCTGTATATTGTTTACAGTTACTTGACAGATATGTTAGAGCTCAGACTATTTTTTCTTCATATAATTTTAGATTACAAATAGTTGTTATGGATTTGTTGTCAATTTCAATACAAAACAAAGGCGATCACCTTCTGAATAAGACACCTGGTCAATTTGAAATTAAAGTTCTTAAATAATGGTACATTTTTCAGGTTCCTCCCTTACGAAAATGTTCTATAGAATCCAATAGAATATTCTGTTGGAAATCTAAATCCAATGGAATATTCTGTTGGATATTCTGTAGTATGACACTTAAAGTGTCAATAGAATATTCTATTGAATTTTCTATAGCATATTGGTTTTTCTTCCAACAGATTATTATCTTAGATTTTCTATACGACACATTATGGGTGCCAATAGAATATTCTATAGAATATTCTAAATATTCTATAGAATATTCTATTCGAGTTTTTATTCATCTGTATGTTATACCATTGGGCTTCAAATGATTTTCCAAGTTTAGCATTTGTCATATTTAGGTTTTTATTGCAACAGCCAATAGAATATGCTATAGGTAGGTTATACCCGAACGAGGATTTATTTGCTGTAGAGTTAACAAAAGGTTTCCTTTTATATTTTTTATTATTTTTCTTTTTGCGACAAATAAAGTTCCTCGAACATCCTATATACCAAATAAGTTCCATTTTCCTGTTGTTATTCTGTTATATATATTTAACAATATCAAGATCAAAGATCAATACAAAACAAGCCACGACGTAATAGACCATTTGCACAATAAGGGATAACTCAAAAGGACCTGTCCAGTCCTTTCGCGGCTTTTCCAAAATTCGTCAAATTTGTTTTTCCAAATTTGTCGTCAAGTTTTAGCGAGTCTCAAGATTTTAGCAATCTTTTGGATATGTTTATATCTTTTGGATATATTTTGGAAAAGCCGCGAAAGGACTGGACGAGTCCTTTTGAGTTATCCCTTTTAGCTGAAACCCTAGAATACTTGCAAAGCTGTAGTCACCCAAGGCTATCTCACGTCATCATGCAAATGGCTTATTAGCTTGTAATACTGTTATATTCAGTTATATTCAGATGAATAAGACCATGTTACTATTAAACGTCATATGTGCGCATGTGTGCTCTACATATTTTCACATACTGTAACATATTTTCCCTTCTGATTAAGTTATATATCTCTTACAGAGAACAACCAGAGGTGACTAAAGAACCACAGTTCCACAAAGGAGATCTTGGGTGTCCTGTGTATTTGCCCTGTGCCCCATTTTTCTCTTCCAATGAGGCATGTGAAATCATTCTCAATCCTGGCGAGAACGTTTGCACCAACATTCCACTAGGTTGCAGAAGGACCGCTACATTTGTCTTAGACACTTCCTGTTTTGATCATGCTGATGATTTTAAGGCAGATGATAACGGCTCGTTCCGTCACCATGGCACCAAATTCGAATTCATCGAAATGAATGATGACGGAGAAGTTACACGCATCGATAAACCAGAAACACTCGAACCAGGGCAGTACAAATTATCTCGGACTTACTGGGTACACAACTCCACGAAGACTTTTAAAAGAAGAACCATCACATTAGATCATGCAGGTGACGTCTGGCCTGTAACAATTCTTCAGTATTCGAATACCGGCAAGGAAGAAGATGTCGTAAATAGCAAGTGTCTTACAACAGAGGTAATATAATACAAAATAAAAATAACGACATTCATGATTCTATCACAGTACAGAGACACAAAAGACATTTTCTCAAAGAAAAATCGTCAGCCGTATTATGCTACCGCGACCAGTATAAAACAACGTATAGAAGAGAAAGCCAAGACCTCCATGGGACCATCAACGATCTTTGATGAGTTGTACGAAAGAGGTGGTGGGATTGTAAAGGGTACTTCGTTTGCATCAGTACCACGGGGTATCAGCCAGGTAAAGTATGAGAGGAAAAAACTGAGACAGCAGCATTCAAACGATGTATTGGCTGAACTAATATGTAAGTATAAAGAGTCGAAGGGCGAATTCCTTCATTCGTTGCAAGTCAGCCCTGACGTGAGAGTGGTCCTAGCTACAAAAGCGCAGATTGCAGATTTGGTGAAATTCTGTTGTGATCCGGACAAATTTTCAATACTAGGCATTGACGTCACGTACGATATTGGCAAATTCTTCGTCACGACAACAACATATAGACACCTGATGCTGCTTGACAAAGAATCTCAAGCCCATCCAAATTTCCCTGGACCGATGATGATACATACTGACGAGGGATCTGAAGCGTTTCACTATTTCATGAGCACGCTAAGGGAACTGAACAGAGAGGTTGAGAACATACTTTTCGTTGGATGCGATCGTCAAAAGGCAATTGTAAACGGCCTGTCAGCACAACTACCAATTGCGCGTTTCTTGGCCTGTAAGAAGCACGTGGAAGATAACATCAAACGCAAGATGAGCTCTTTATTCATCCCGTGGAGGCCAAAGCACAATTCTTAATTGATATTTTTGGTGACAGGACCAGCAAAGGCTTGATCGACAGCGACTCCACAGGAGATTTTGACGCCAGACTCTTGTCTCTGGAAGAAGCCTGGGACGAAAGAGAGAGCAAAGCCACTTGCAAGAAGCCACAATTTTCCAGCTACTTTGTGGCTTACATCGCCCCAGATATGAAAGAAAAGATGCTTCTTCCTGTAAGAAGAGTCGCTGGTCTCGGCGATAATTTCTATTTTAACAACTGCCCGGAGAGCATGAACAGTTGTTTGAAAAAGGAAATCGACCATCAGAAGAAGTCTTCCAGTCCTGGTAAATCATCACAGTGCTCATACGGTGAATTCACGGACATAGCTGAAAAGTTTGTCGGAAAATACCATTGTCCATAGAGCCATTGTTGGTGATTCTCCATACACACTGGCGCCAGAATACATCGATCTCGAAGTGTGTAAAGAGGAGTGGGGGGTTCTTTCAAATGATGAGAAAATTGCTAGAATTGCACTTTTGGATGAATGCGGAGCCAAAGATTATGAAGAATCCTCTACACTTTCTTCCACCTCTGCACTACATCCATCAGGTCAGATCTTACCCGACTTCCAGCGCAGCGGTCTGCCTGGAAACATGCAGCAATCTTGGGCAAACGCGGAAACCATCCTTCAAAAGAATGGCGTTACCAGAGTACAAGGATCCACGGGCATGTTTGTGGTTATCTCTACAAAGTGCTAATCAAGTACACATCGTAAAGAAAATCAATAACAGCATTACATGTGACTGTGAAGGTTTGAAAAGTCACAATATATGCTCCCACTTGATCGCTACTTGTCAAGAAGAAGGTACACTAAAATAATTTATTGCGAAATGGCAACCCAACCTGTCCAACCTGGTGGAGTCATCCATTCCCAAGAAATCAGGACAGAAGCCAGGACCAAAGAGAGTTCGTTTTACTCATGCCCCAGAGCAACGCGATGTCGACCATCTAGAAGATCCCTTGGAAGACATTGACGCCTTTCCAACACCGGAAGGTTTACGTATAAGATGGCTTGAAGAATCGAGAATAACAACTTGTTACGGGTGTGAAAACAAGTTCCGTTCTTCCATGCATGCTCCTCCACCTCTCGCTCCTTATGATGTTGTGCTCTGCAGAAAACAAATAAGAGCATACACTCCCAGAGGCTCAATTGGTGTACGTTTCTCTTTGAAACCAGAGAATGTATTCTTTCACCTCAAGCGATCATGTGTGGAACTGAAAAGCTCTGAACGCATAACCGCTGAATCAATCGTGATTTCCGACACTGACAAGGAAAAGCTGAAAATAAGTCACAAGTTAATGCTAAGAAAAGAATTCGGAGTAATTGTGTCACATGATGACTGAGTTATCGTTATGGAAGGTGTGGATCGAGCTTAACGTTTAATTATATCGCTTGTGAAGTATGCGCAATTTATGACGGGCAAAAATATATTTTCTAACTGATCGCTCAAAAGGGGAATTCCTGCCGGAATACCATGTCATTAAGACTGTTAATTGAGCAGAGTAACAAATTTGAGTTGTATAATTCACATTACTCTCCCCCATTAATAGATAAATAATGAATGCTCCTTTAAAAAAAAGTTTGCTAGTTGGGTTTTTTAGTGAGAAGGTGGATTGAAATGAGCGAATGCAAAGGATTAAAAGTTGTAGATTTTTTTGTTTTTAGTTGGCTAGAATTTGTGGACGTCTAGTGAGGTCTTGTACTAATCAGTGACTGTACACGTTCCCATGAAAGCCTGGTGATCAGGAACCAGGTCTACTCACTATCAAAACCGAAGATCCGCTGCGGCAAAGGCAAGAAAAACATGTCATGATTTACTAATTCGTCTGCATTTCCAAGGCTATGAAATTGACACTGATATTAGTAAAATACGATTCATTTTTGTGTTCTTTAGCCAATCTTATTTCACTGATCTAAAACGGATTCGTTAATATTTTCGGAGATTACGACGTGTTTTTGTCACCCTGTGCCGCAGATTATTAGTTTTTGTAATTGGGTTTTGTAAGGTGCTGTTTACATTATAAGGGAACATGTTGATATTTAAAATAAAATTGTTAATTTTTGGAAATGTATTTTCGTGTTCTATTCAGCTAGATTACCGGCGTTTTCCGGTTTCTCTGCATCATTGCCATGTACTATTAAGTACTGAATTTCATTGACTGCAGAGTTTCTGGAACAAAATTATCAAGTTACATCGCCACTTTTCTTGGTCAACAATTACAAAATAATCTAACAGTATCGCTTGGAATACCACGACTACATAGAACAGTTTTGAAAACAAATTGTTCTTGTCGTTCCTGCTGCTATTGTTGTCACTGCAACTGCGAAACACGCACAACTATTTTTTAATCATTTTATCAGGGCCGATCCCATAGCTTCGTAAACGAGGAATCTGGCGGCAATCTCCGCCTTAAAATAAAAAATGTTAATGCCTAGCAGTAAATTTATACTTGTGTCACATGGTCTTGCTGCAGTACCACTGGTCAGCGGTCACTTTTTATAATCAACAAAATAGGTGAGTTTTTTATACCACAGTCTGCATTTTACACCAAGTCTGCAGTTTTAGTCTGCATTTTATACCTATTCTGCATTTTATACTTGGTCTGCAGTCAGCGGTCTGCAGTCTGCAGATTATACTGACCGATAATGGATAGTCATTTGGGTATAGGTATGATCTGAAATGCACTCTTTATATCAGTATAACAGCCGGGTCCCTCGCGTTTTAATAAGCGTATTGCATCAGTAACGTTAGCATACCGCACAAGAATACAGAGGACATGTCTAAAACAAGGAAAAAACAAATATTTTCAAGGAGGTAGAAAATTACCAGTCCTTGCAAGACAAATTGTGTTAGAGCCAGCAAGCTTCCCCACGAAGCACAGAACCACACAAAGCATATGACTGCGCGATTGCATAGGAAATCTACAACTATATAATTATATGTTCCAATGATCGACTTCTAATACTCTTTGGAAGATATTTTCTTCACCACATCGGGTAGCCCAAGAGTTCATTCATAAAATACAGCTTTTCCACGACCATGACGTGCCACTGTGGCAAGCTGAAAACTATTTGGCGACATCTTGTTCTGAATGACTCTGCAAAGCAAAAGAGAACGGCAGAGTCTACTCCTAGATAAGGCTGCTAATTAAACTGCTTAAAAAGCCATGCTTTATCAAGATCTTGCATGGATGAATACTACAGGGGGAGTAGTCGTTTAAATTAACTTGGTTCCTAAATGCAGCACTGTTCATTTGCCTTGAAAGACTGAATACTGCGCCAAGAAACAAGATATACAAGTGTATAGCGGTACAGCTGTATCTTAAAACAAAGTATCAGCTATACATAGGGAAAATAAGCTGCTTTGTTGAAACAATTTACCAACGTTTCAAATTCGAACACTGATTCTCTTAGTTTAACAACAATCCAAACGTATTCGTATCAGGTAGATATGCTTTGTTGAAACAAATCTTTCCTCGTCATTAGAATATGCATGAGTGCACTGTGTAACGCACATATACGGCACTGCCACTGATTTTAATGTTAACAGATGTTTCAGATTCCAAAAAATTCTCTTATACCTACTTTAACAATAATACTTGTTGTGTACGAAGCCTTGAGGACAAGGACAAGCATGCACCGATTAACAGACACAAACCAAAACAATGCCTGATTTATTCGGGAAATTTTCGCAGACTGGCATGTCTGACAATTCACAGTAGCCGCAGCAGCAGCCCTGGATAGCCAAAATTCTGATAATAAATAAACTTTGCCTCAACCAAAACTTGAGGACTTAAAATTGCCTCAACTGAAACTCAAGGACTTAAAATTGCATCAACAAGTAATGTGAGGACAGAACAATACGCTGTAGGTAAAAAACGAGGACAACGCCCCACAATGCATATACCAATATGTATAGCTATATATTTAGCAACATTTAGAGAAGTTATCTAATAACAATTGGATAACTAATATTAGAATAAGAAACTACTGAGGCTGATTAATTTACATGCTATTTAAACTCAACACGTTACAATCAAGTTATAGCGCACGCAACGCTGCCAAAATGGCCCGGCGATAGCTGCGGTACAAATTGTATTGTCCAATACACGATTAAAATGGACACCGTCGGGTAAAAACGGACGTTGCAGATGGAGTTAAAGCTCTTGTTGGCTTGTGAGTCCAACAGCAAAAAGAGGACATGTTGTCCAAAACAACACGTATGTACTGATTTAAAATTTAGAATTATTGTCGCGGGAGTTACATGGCAAACCCCAACACCATGCATACGTACCATTGCACTGCCGTGAAGCCCAAAGTCTACTGAAGCGCGTTTATCGAAGATCGCGTTCAAATGAGATTTAAGGCGCCGAATACGATGCACGAAAATTAAATACGCGCTACATCAGTACTAATAAAATTATCCAACACAAAAACAACGGCACGGCAATAATCGTAAAATACGCCTCGTTTGAATTCGGAAAACAAAATAAAACAGGGTAATCAAATAAACAAAGTTTACCTTTATAACAAACAAATTGTATTTTTGCATGTCTTCACTTGTTCGTGGACGGAGGTGAATGACAACGTATAGTGATATAGACCGCGTTGTTGTACCCATTTCCTCCTGGTTACTGTCTGTCAATGCTCCATGATAATATCTTATTTACAGTATTTGTGGAATTCGTAGTCACTAAATTATAGGTACTTGAAATTTTTTAGGATAACGCACTTGAAGTAATCTCTACTACAAACACCGACAAAACGGAAGACATAAAATTCTCATTCGCGAGCAAATATTTTACATTCCAATGCCTTAGAAAGTTCTGGCCATTCTTCACACTTCATCATTCTGCCTCTATTCTCGACTTTAAGCTTCATTTTGTTATCTTTCCTGCTCTTTTCTATCCGTTTCTGTAAACGTCTTTGTTCGCTGACTGTCATGTCATGGGATGTTTTATGTATATCTTGGAAAACTGCAACATTTCCTTTCAGTTCATCTCTGCACTTCATGATGGCAGTTTTATTCTGTACCCCCTGCATTCTCGATACAAAGTTGACACTTGTGGCTTGCGACCTTTCACAATATCTTTATCCAGTTTTGTGTCCATCATTTGCAAAGCACTACTAAAAATCCCTCCGATTTTTTCATGAATGTTGTCGTTAGACGATTGAATGGAGTCTCACAAATGTTTTGTAACTGCCACACAACAACATCGAAGTTTGATTTATATTCTCCATAATGTACGACTTTCCGTGAAGATAGAATTGCACTATATTAAAGTACTGGCCAAAGGAACTCTCCAAATACGATGAGGTCATTTTACTGTTTACTTTCCAGCTTCCTGAGTAGAACTGACAGCTGTTGACTTAATTAGTTTTCCCACTGCAAGTAAACCTGTAAGCTCTGCTTTCCTTTTGGATGCAGTTGTCCTTGATAACTCTTGCAAAATGTTTTCAATATTCTCTTCTATCGAGCCTTTGGCAGTTCCGAATTTTAATCCTATGGCTGTGTTCTCTTTTAAATTTTCTTGCTTTTCTTTAACAGATGATCGTCCCCAGTTTTTTGAAGCATGTCGACCATGCCTCCCATACCATTTTTTGCTTACTGCCTTTAAGTTTAATTGTAAATCTTTGTTCTCGTCAGACTCGTGATTTGGGTTTGCTTCGGTCATATTTTCTTCATTTAACTTTTTTTCTGGCCATTTATTTATCTTGCTATCAGATTGTGATGACAGATTATTTCCAATGATGGAATGCCATTTTCGAGAAACAGATGGAAAAGATAAGTACATCAGTGATTGGCAGTTTCCATATTTGCTTTCTTCAAACCATTCTTGGCCTTTTTTATCATACCAAGATTGCGAAAGACATTTTGTGGAGAGTTCTGGTATGACTTCATCACTTTCACTCGATAAAGAGCTTTGCTTGTCACCACCAATGTTGTCAACACTGGACTCTTAGGTGAGGCGGAGTATCATGCGAATTTTTAACAGCCTTGTTTTCTATTTTCTTAAACGGAACTTTCTTGGTTGTTTAAAGGAAGAAAATACATCCTTTTTCTGTTGCTGACTTTTGGAATGCAATGGAGGAAATTCGCTTTCTTGCAAGAAGAAACCATCATTGTCATCGTTCATGAACAAAGGACAAAAATGATTCGGTTGAAAAACGACGGCATTTTTGTTGTCAAGGACACTATCTCTGGTGAACATGATCTAAAGATTATCGCTGACACTGTTAGTGGTGGTTGAATCGCATGGACGTATTAGCCCGTGAAACAACGAACGTATAGCTGTTCTTAGCTGTTCTATTGCCTCAGGGTAAACAGGACATGACAAAACAAGTGGTTTGCTATAGATTGTTTCTGCCTCGCTTAATCTATCGTAAAAGATGAATGGCAAAATTATAGGTTAAATTTCTATTTATTCTATACTCTAGAACTGTCACGTAGAAGTGTGCAATTTTTTTCATGTTTCACATGATGTTTCTCAGACTGAGTATATAACTGTGAAACAATACTGTAAGTCCTGAGGAGTAAGGGCTAAGTGGCAGAGTATATAATGACAATGCCTCGTTATGCATTTGTATAACGCCACGGCCCACTGAGTTTGAGTAGCTGGCGTGTCATGGGTGGTGGGTAAAGACTAGTGTCGTTAAAATGCTCTGAAATGCGTTTTTTTCAAGAAAAAAATAAAATAAATTGTATAAAAAAATTCCAGTCGGCGATAAATTTTAATTTGTCATTGGAGTAACTAAAGTTGTTTTGTCATGATACCGTTCTTCTAGTCGCGTTCTCATGCGTGCCATATACAATTGCTTAAAGTGCACCTGACATCAAAAATTTTATTGTCTTATTTGGAAGAACTTTTAAAATGATAAAGTAACTTCTTTTGAAGATTTTCGTTTCTTCGCTTTCTTTTTGAGATATATCAGTTTGTTTGATATGCAAATGTCCGGAATTTACGTCACACATGCATAATGACTTACTGGAGAAATGTGTGTATCTCTTCATTCTCGAACGAAATCTTTTAAAATCAAGAAGTTTGGTGTTGTGGGAGAAACACGGACACGTGTTATTCACACTTTAGTGTTTTCATTTGATGAAGGCAAAGATATATAACATTCTCCAATAACTCATTTGCATGTGTGACGTAAATTGCGGACATTTGCATATCAAATAAACTGATATATCTCCAAAAGAAAGCGAAGAAACGAAAATCTTCAAAAGAAGTTACTTTATCATTTTAAAAGTTCTTCCAAATAAGACAATAAAAAATTTTGATGTCAGGTGCACTTTAACAAATGTTTCTTAAGGTTACAGAACACCTAGAAAGTGAAAATTTTCATAAAATGACATTTTTACATATTCATAAAGCTTAATAATAAGTCATCTGGCAAAAATTTGATTTGATCTGGCAAAAATTCTCTATCCGTGGCAGAAAAGCGTATTATTGTAAACATACATAATCATTATTATTAGTATCAAATTTCATCTTCCAAAATAGAACTCGGAAATGCCTATACCGCTAACTCAAGAGTTTGTAAAAAGAATAAGAGCCCGTTTTGTAAGACCCGAAAGAAATCGGTCACCGTGAACAGTTGCTTATACCCTGTAGCGGGTAAATTGTTCTGTCTTTATTTTCTCCTTGTGTTTTTTCTCCGATTCGTTTACCGGGGCTAGCCCATGGTTGTTACAAATAATGTACCAGTCAATGTGAACCCCGATGGCCCCCAACCACAAGGAATAAGGCAGGGATACATTTGCTGGTTTTAATGAGCTAATTGCCTGCTATGCGAGGCCATTTTAGTTGGTCTAATGCCCGGCCCTTTGTTGCAGTACGCATGTAGAAGATTTATATTAGAGATTTATCAGAATGCTGAATTTTGTTATTTGCACATTGTATAATACTATTATAATATAAAATAAATATCAAAACCTTTTACACAATTCCCTATTTATACTAGTGATAGTATCAACTATTAAACTAGAAATACGCAACAACCCCTCGCCCAATTGCTGTTTGAAACTGACAGTACTTCTTTTAGTTCTAAATTACTTGAATTAGATAATAGCCATTTCATTTGCCAAACTAAATACATTTTCAGTGGACAATATCTCTCAGAGCTCTGTATTGTCTGAATTTAATTGTTTCATAGGACATCAAACTAAATACATGCAGCCCAAACTTTTTAATTTTTGAGTGCAGCCAGCAACATAATAGTGGGAGGTCTACTGCTGTTTCTACCATCAATCACCAAGAAAGAAATTACTTTTATCACAATATTGATGACTCACGAAATAATCAATGCAGTATTTAGTATATAGCATCTCTATCCTACAATGAGTGTCCTTTAAAAAATCAAATTCATTCAAATGTCTACAGATGCATATTGTTCAAATGTATAGGGGTCCATTCAAATTAGATTTACTAAGACGTATTAGGGATTCTACTCCAATTGTTAGTGTGGATAGATTATATCAGTAAGTTGATAATTCTATCCGCATTGGACTACTGTGATGTGGAGCTGGGAGGAATATGGATAGCTAAATATTGATGGTTATAATCAGAGGCCTCTATGCATGTCAGGGAAATTGATCTTTCCTAAGTCGGGACTTGAAACTGATTGGTTAATAGAAATCCTAAGTTTTGTACCTCTTGTATTAGAAGCAAATTACATTGTGTAATGCCAGTTAGGAAATTCCGTGGTATTTTAACATCATATCTACCGGTAAAGAGCTATATTCCATGTTTAAATTAATCTGTTCATACATGTTATAGCACCATTATCTATTGCCTTAATTGACAATATGTGAAGGATATACAACTTTTGAGTTAAAATTAGTTTTTGTAACATTGTACTGTACATTTACGAATATGTGTTGAAATTTGTAACTAATTTGTTAGAAAACAAGACCCCCATATATTGATACCAGTGTTAGCATTGAAGGGGCTATCCTGTATAAATATTGTACAATTATTGTATTATTATTATTATTAATACTACTACTAATAATAATGAATTAACAATAATAATAATCCACTCGCCTGGCGCGAAGCGCCGGCCGAAGGCCGAAGGCCTGAGGGCGAGGGTGATAATATCGACCGGCGTTTAGTCCCTTCCACGGGATGCTGTCAGTGGATGCTTTTTCGTTGCCTTGGTAACAAAAGGAATTTAATAGTACGGCGAATGAAGATTTGTGTTCAAAAAGTTCATGAAAATGCAGTGTTCAAAAGATACAGTACCGTTGGCAGTAGTATAGAAAGTGGGGCTACCAGCGCAGTTTTCAATTTTTCGTGCTTCGCAACTAAAATTGAAAAATTCGCTGTTATCCCCACTTTCGAGACTACTAAAATGATACGAAATAAAATTCGTTAAATAAAATAAAATAAGAGAAATTCTCTAAACAAGACAAAATAGTTTTTCAAATATTAGTACGTAGAAGCCGCAACTCTCTTTTACGACTGGTCATCCTTTTCCCGAATACAGTATGTTTAAACCTCTCGTCTAATAACTAAATAACGAACTGCTCCTCGAGGGAAGTCTTGGGGTAGTGTAGCCATGTCTATGATGTAGAGTAATAATGAACAATGCCAGAGATAGTTATAATCAATTAGGGGAAACCCCTAGTACGTGGCATGTTGAAATTAGAAATAAAACCATGTTGCACCAAAATGTTGCACGAAAAGATCTGGAGCCGGAGCAGATCAAGTATCAGATCAAGTATCAGAAGTAGAAGAGCTTTATTCATGTAAGATTTCTGATGTAACAACTGTCAAGGTTGATTATGTTAAGCAAGTTCATTGTGAATCAAAGCAGATGTTAGAAAATATTGATTAACCAAAATAAAAATTATTGAAGTTGAAAAGCAAAACTCGTCCTATCTTTTTTGTGCTGGTAACATATCAGCCTACATGTACTAATAATATGATTTCCTGCATGTATGCTTGACCACCTGTCACCAGTTACATAATACAGTAAGTTACAGGGGTTTACCATGTCCTGATATATGAGCAGACATGACTGTTTGGAGATGGTTCAGCTTACTCATGTTACTCGTACATTTTGGTAGGATATAATTGATATAACAGAATCATTTGAAAAGCTGTCACCAAGCCCACCCAAAAAAAAGATTAAAGTTGAACAGGTTGGTTAAGCCTCAACATGTCCATTTTCATTACTGTAAGAATTTTTTTAAATTGTTTTAAAGGTGTCTATGTATGCATGGGTCAGTAATTTAAACAATTACCGTACACTTTTTCATATAAAACTTGTACCGAAATACATCACAGAACTTCTATAAAGGCACCGAAATACATCACAGAACTTCTAACGACTTATAAGCATGGACGTTCTCTTAGATCTGTAACTCAAAACTTTCTGGTAGTGCCAACCTCCAACACAAAGACCTATGGTGACAGATCGTTCTCAGTTGCTGCTGCCAAACTTTGGAACTCTCTACCAGTTTATATAAGAACCTCTGACACTCTAACTTTAAGACTTAGAACTATAAAAACTTATCTTTTTACTCAATATTTTAATGTATTATAATAATGTTGTATATAGAATAGTTCTTATTTGACTTATAGAATAGTTTTTATTATTTCGCTTAATTAGGTATTCGCTATTTTATTGTAAAGCATTGAGTCACTGTGTAATGCTCTAACTTATTATTATTATTATTTCGTAAATATTTCTTGAGTGATACCTGAAAGTACATGTTCATGGCAACCATGTAAATATATCTTTTTGTTCAAGTTAGGGCAGATCCATGATTTTTTGAAAAGGGAAGGGGGCATAAAGGAAAGTGCTCGAGGTGTGAGAAATGTCTAAGCTGTGGTTTGTGATTATGTGGGCCTCCAAAATGCTATTTCTAAAATTTCTAACCCATTTGTTATTTAGCAACTTATTAGTAGATACCCCCCCCCCCCCCCCCCCCCCCCCCCACCATAAGGACCAAAGGGATGCCGCCTCGTTAAAAAGTCATTAAGACGGATCACTTTTGGGTGATTAACGGATAGACTAACTTGAACCTCATTGGTGAATTTTCAGTCGGACCTCTGCGAAGACATCTCCCTCTTCGCGCGTTTTCCGAGGCAGAACAAAGAACGTTGCGTACAAAAAGTAATTAGTATTGTTAGCGTAGCGAACGCGTAGCACATGTGAGGGACGGAAGTAATTACCTCGAAGCCTCTTTCACCTTTACGATCCCTAACCCTAGTCTCGTGTACCTTTGGAACCCCCATCGTATGCTGTCTCTGTGTTGCGAACGAAAGTAAGCCTCGTAGACATCCAATCCCATTCCACCTTCGTAACCCTAAATTGCATGGAATATCACCGATTTCAATTCCGACTCCTTGACTCTCATCAGGAGTTGTGCGATTGCCTAAGCGTTCGGCTGAGCCTATATATCTTAGCGTTCGACTGAACCTGCGTTTTCACCGCATATACATACAAAGAGATGAACCCTAATAATTTTGGCCGTATTATGACTTATCTCGTTTTAGTGTACACAATTCCTATGATGAAGAAACACTTCGGGAAACAGTTCGAAGAACTGTTCAAGATCTCAAACATATTGAAAAATATAAATATAAACGTCTTGGTTAAACTTGATGACTCATCATAACGGCTTTTACGAATGTACCGGACTTTACGGCTTTACGATTTTACTTTTCTTTAGATTATCAAACCATTCGAGAAGCCGTACGATGAACGAATTCAAACGTATTGATTTGCCTAAGCGAAATCAAACTTTACTATGCATCTATAGACATTGGTATATATTATAATAGCTATTAGATTATTCAAGAGATTGACTTGTCAAACGATGCGAAGGCTGAATGCGCGTGGGTCGTTAAGAGTCATTAGTGGTGCAACTGACAAATATTTGCATGACTTGGGAATAATTATTTACTTGAGGTATACATTAGGATTTTATGGGTAAACATTAGTGAATATGGGATAATGAGGGTCATAAACAGGATAGAGTAAGCGGGCAAATTCAAACGGAAAATTGGTGTTGCCATAGTAAAAATACGTTGCGTCGAAAGAAAGTGATTATAGCGAAAGGGTAACCATATTCAACTCAACTGAATAGTTTAGTTCTCTACATAGAATTTATATGAATTAAGTTTACGAGGGCTATTTCCATGGTCCTTTGGCCCTATCTCTAAGATACGCCCTTCAACCATTTAACCATATTCAACTCAACTGAATAGTTTAGTTCTCTACATAGAATTTATATGAATTAAGTTTACAAGGGCTATTTCCATGGTCCTTTGACCCTATCTCTAAGATACGCCCTTCAAAATTGGCCCCGGGGGCCTTTTTTGGGGCCCTGTGGCCCTTTTGACAAATACGTCTTGATGTGCCCGGTCGCCCCTTACCCCTAAATCATTCCATACCCTCACCTGATCCCTCATTTTATCGAACCTATTTGTTATAAATAACCCGTATAACCCGTTTGTTATAAACTATGCGATAATCTTTAGTCTCGCTCCTTGTCATGCATTTTGTTACGCCGAGTAATCATTTCGGGAGAATTATCACATATCTGGCCTTCGTTTATTGATTAAGCAATTCCTATGTCGATGAAATACTTCAGGAAGCAGTGTGAACAACTGTTAAGTATTTAAAACGTATGGAAGGCAATGCTTTCAAAGCGTTGCTAAGCCAACTTATCCTGCGGCTGATATTTCGCCTTCGAGCACGCGTGTGGGAGGGTGATTAAAAGATCATTAAGGATTGAAACAAAGAAGCGGCTATTTGCGATATTCGCCTTTTGCGTATAGGATTTGAGGAAATTTCTAGCGGGGAATTCAAAATAGGGCTTTTTGGCAATGTTTAAAGACAGATATCTCGGACACGAATGGACAAAATCGAAAACCGTAAAAGAACTTATCAGCTATTTTTGAGTCCTCTATACAGATTCTACATGAACCAAAACCAATTCGTCTATTTACGATAATATCTGTGAGCAATGATCGCTTAGATTTGGTTACTAGAACGACCACATGAACAACGAAGCGAGTGTATTTAAACCATTGAATCGAACGAGTCAACGCGGTATCAGTGTTTGCCGTGAAAAAAAAAGTGTAACATTCGCAAAACGCTCGTTAATCAACCAACATTATTTCAAAATATGTAAATATTTAGTATATTTATACGCGCACGTGGCGAAGAGCGTTCATGCAGATGAATACATAATAAACTTTCAATCCTGGACCAGTAAATTCGATTTTGTGACCAATAGTCACAACGTATTTCCAAAAGGCAATTAATGACGTTATTCGGGATTTCGAAATAACAATCGCAACAACGTATGCTGCGAAGTATACTTGTGGACTATATATATATATGTGGACTGACAAAATACATTTGTCGACTGAAACTATTAAGCATTTCTGCATTTGCTATAGAACATTCGTAAAGTCACTTACTTAGTCATAGATGCTTTTAAATAAGTGATAATACGTGTTGTGCTGTGTAGGCAGTGTAGAAATACAAATCAAATATCAGAAAAGGTTTATGCACTGCCGAAATAACTTGTAACTTTCGAGTGGCGAAGGCCCTTCGTCAGAGAGCCACGTAAAATGAAATAATCACTCAGTTCATAATATTTCACTTTACAGAAGGGGCGCTCGAAACATTAGAATTTCATAGACTTGATCCAAATCTGCCTCTTGAAACACCAAGCTAGTTTTAGTGGAGGAATTGTGACACTAAAACGAGATAACCATAATACGGCCAAAATTATTAGGGTTCATCTCTTAGCGGTGAAAAACACAGGTTCAATCGAACGCTGAATAGCGTGAAGGGAGCGTGATGACCGTATAAACTCCCTCCTACGAACGGGCCAAAAGGCCTTATCGGGCCAAAGAAGGCCAGATAGGGCCTAAACGGGCCTAATACACAGACAGAGCGCCGTCTAAGTATACGATGGGGGGTCCCAAAGGTACACGAGACTAGGGTTAGGGATCGTAAAGGTGAAAGAGGCTTACTTCCGTCCCTCAGAAACACCAAATGCACCCCCAAACACCCCAAGCGCCCCATCCTTACGAACACCCCGAATGCACCCCCAAATGCCCCGGAAACACCAAATACACCCCGAAACACCCCAAGCAATTGGTAAATTCAGTTCCTTTATCGGTATGAAGTTTCTCGGGACGTCTGCCTTTCTTACATATCTTCTTAAAGGCTTTAATCAGATTTTCTCCGGATATATTCAAAATAAATGTGAGTTGTGACACTAACGACCTCTTAATGACCGTTTCTTTGTCTGTAACATGTGCTCTTAGTCAAAATTATTCAAATGTATCAGTCTTAGCAACCTAACAAAATGCATGACAACATTAGTGAAGTCAGCCACATAAACCAAACCGATATATAGTTAACCGTGTTAAACATTTGTTTCGATTGCATCTACCGTAGATAAGCAATTTTGATAAAGTTTTATTTCGCTTACAGGCAAATCAATACGTTTGAAATCGTTTGTCGTTCTTCGTACAGCTTCTCTTCGTCCAGAGAATCCCTTAGGTTATACGTTAAAGTCGCTAGGTTTCATTTTATCATAAACGCGTTAAAGATGTAATCCAGCTATTCGGACACTTATACCGTTGAACAATCTTTGATGTTCCTCTATACAGGTTTTTAGGCACACAATAACTTTGAAAATGAACTCAGCCAAATTTAAAGCTCGATCATATAAACCCTCCATAAATTTTAGTTCTCTCTATATAGAGGACGCAAAAATAGCTGATAAGTTCTTTTACGGTTTTCGATTTTGTCGCGAATGGACTGTCCATTCGTGTCCGAGATATCTGTCTTTCAACATTGCCAAAAAGCCCTATTATGAATTCCCCGCTAGAAATTTCCTCAAATGCTATACGCAAATAGGCGAATATCGCAAATAGTCAAAATGGGGCCCTTACTTCGTGTATTACATAATTGAAATCTCTAGTTTAAAAGTAGGGTTATAGTATTCTTTTTATTTCAGGGCTAGGACTAGAGTTTTTATTTCGCTTACAGGCAAATCAATACGTTTGAAATCGTTTGTCGTTCTTCGAATAGCTTGCCGAAGCCTATCTCTTTATCCAAGGAATCGCTTACTTTATACACTATAGGCATCATGAACTTTGTAAAGTTCTTCTAGGTAATCATCACAATAGCTATTATAATATTCATATGTTAAATAATTATTACGCCTGTATCTAGATGGGGTGAGGGGAAACAATTTTGTTTTGTGATTAAAATTAAAAGGGCCAAAGGGCCATTTTGTAAACTTATCGATATAAATGTTATATGTAGTAAATTAAACTATTCAGTTGACATCAATAGCCAAACAGTTATACCCCAAGCAATGCCAAATTTTTCCATCAGGCTTACGTCTCGCTGATGTGATGGTAGAGAGTTGAATAATATCCTATGGGGGATCTATAGTAGAAACTGTTCTGAAAAGTTACGCTATTCACTTTAGGGATATTTAAAACAAATTCATTTGATCGGTTTGTACGTCTTGTAACACGGCTGGAGGAATTAATAGAAATGTAAGAGTCATATGAACGAACTAAAGCTTTAAAAATGTATACTAAGTCCATGTACTCGTGCCAGTAGGACAGAGGTAGCAGTCCTCTAGAGGTAGCAGTCGTAGCAGTTTAAACTTTTAACTTTACTTTAACTTTACTTTAACTATGCTTTAACTTTTAATTTTAACTTTTAAATTTACTTTAACTTCGCATGCAGCGGGTCACAATTTCGGCTATACATGTATATGGCGATTTGTGGGGTGGATGGGTGAATATTCATGGCGGTGAGCGGGGATAGTAGGTATATTTCTCAAACGGGCCACAGGGCCACGAAAAAGGCCCCCAGGGCCATTTTGAAGGATGTATCGCCAGACAAAGGGCCAAAGGGCCACGAAAAAGGCCCTCAGGGCCATTTTGTAAACTTATCGTATGTAGTAAATTAAACTATTCAGTTGACATCAATATCCAAACAGTTATACCCCAAGCAATGCCAAATTTTTCCAACAGGCTTACGGCTCGCAGATGTGACGGTAGAGAGTTGAATATCCTAGGGGATCTACAGTAGAAACTGTTCTGAAAAGTTACGCTATTCACTTTAGGGATATTTAAAACAAATTCATTTGATCGGTTTGTACGTCTTGTAACACGGCTGGAGGAATTAATAGAAATGTAAGAGTCATATGAACCAACTATATAAAGCTTTAAAAAATGTATACTAAGTCCATGTACTCGTGCCAGTAGGACAGAGGTAGCAGTCCTCTAGAGGTAGCAGTCGTAGCAGTTTAAACTTTTAACTTTAACTTTAAATTTACTTTAACTTTTAACTTTAACTTCTAACTTTACTTTAACTTTTCTTTAACTTTATTTTAACTTTGCTTTAACTTTTAATTTTAACTTTTAAATTTACTTTAACTTCGCATGCAGCGGGTCACAATTTCGGCTATATATGGCGATTTGAGGGCTGGATGGGTGAATTGTGAGGGAGAGGTATTCATGGCGGTGAGCGGGGATAGTCGGTATATTTCTCAAACGGGGTGTTTTGGTGGGATGATTCTCTTCAACGTAACATCACCGTCATGAAGTGTCTTCGTTGGAAAACCCGCTTCCACCTCAAAAGGGAGACAAAGGGGGTTAGGCGAATGCGAAAATGTATACATTTTTGGGTGAAAACATGGTAACGAGGCTTATGCGCTTAGCGTGCATCCAAGCGACGCTAAGCGCATAAGCCTCGTTACCATGTTTTCACCCAAAAATGTATACATTTTCGCATTCGCCTAACCCCCTTTGTCTCCCTTTTGAGGTGGAAGCGGGTTTTCCAACGAAGACACTTCATGACGGTGATGTTACGTTGAAGAGAATCATCCCACCAAAACACCCCGTTTGAGAAATATACCGACTATCCCCGCTCACCTCCATGAATACCTCTCCCTCACAATTCACCCATCCAGCCCTCAAATCGCCATATATAGCCGAAATTGTGACCCGCTGCATGCGAAGTTAAAGTAAATTTAAAAGTTAAAATTAAAAGTTAAAGCAAAGTTAAAATAAAGTTAAAGAAAAGTTAAAGTAAAGTTAGAAGTTAAAGTTAAAAGTTAAAGTAAATTTAAAGTTAAAGTTAAAAGTTTAAACTGCTACGACTTCTACCTCTAGAGGACTGCTACCTCTGTCCTACTGGCACGAGTACATGGACTTAGTATACATTTTTTAAAGCTTTATATAGTTGGTTCATATGACTCTTACATTTCTATTAATTCCTCCAGCCGTGTTACAAGACGTACAAACCGATCAAATGAATTTGTTTTAAATATCCCTAAAGTGAATAGCGTAACTTTTCAGAACAGTTTCTACTGTAGATCCCCTAGGATATTCAACTCTCTACCGTCACATCTGCGAGCCGTAAGCCTGTTGGAAAAATTTGGCATTGCTTGGGGTATAACTGTTTGGATATTGATGTCAACTGAATAGTTTAATTTACTACATACGATAAGTTTACAAAATGGCCCTGAGGGCCTTTTTCGTGGCCCTTTGGCCCTTTGTCTGGCGATACATCCTTCAAAATGGCCCTGGGGGCCTTTTTCGTGGCCCTGTGGCCCGTTTGAGAAATATACCTACTATCCCCGCTCACCGCCATGAATATTCACCCATCCACCCCACAAATCGCCATATACATGTATAGCCGAAATTGTGACCCGCTGCATGCGAAGTTAAAGTAAATTTAAAAGTTAAAATTAAAAGTTAAAGCATAGTTAAAGTAAAGTTAAAGTAAAGTTAAAAGTTTAAACTGCTACGACTGCTACCTCTAGAGGACTGCTACCTCTGTCCTACTGGCACGAGTACATGGACTTAGTATACATTTTTAAAGCTTTAGTTCGTTCATATGACTCTTACATTTCTATTAATTCCTCCAGCCGTGTTACAAGACGTACAAACCGATCAAATGAATTTGTTTTAAATATCCCTAAAGTGAATAGCGTAACTTTTCAGAACAGTTTCTACTATAGATCCCCCATAGGATATTATTCAACTCTCTACCATCACATCAGCGAGACGTAAGCCTGATGGAAAAATTTGGCATTGCTTGGGGTATAACTGTTTGGCTATTGATGTCAACTGAATAGTTTAATTTACTACATATAACATTTATATCGATAAGTTTACAAAATGGCCCTTTGGCCCTTTTAATTTTAATCACAAAACAAAATTGTTTCCCCTCACCCCATCTAGATACAGGCGTAATAATTATTTAACATATGAATATTATAATAGCTATTGTGGTGATTACCTAGAAGAACTTTACAAAGTTCATGATGCCTCTAGTGTATAAAGTAAGCGATTCCTTGGATAAAGAGATAGGCTTCGGCAAGCTATTCGAAGAACGACAAACGATTTCAAACGTATTGATTTGCCTGTAAGCGAAATAAAAACTCTAGTCCTAGCCCTGAAATAAAAAGAATACTATAACCCTACTTTTAAACTAGAGATTTCAATTATGTAATACACGAAGTAAGGGCCCCATTTTGACTATTTGCGATATTCGCCTATTTGCGTATAGCATTTGAGGAAATTTCTAGCGGGGAATTCATAATAGGGCTTTTTGGCAATGTTGAAAGACAGATATCTCGGACACGAATGGACAGTCCATTCGCGACAAAATCGAAAACCGTAAAAGAACTTATCAGCTATTTTTGCGTCCTCTATATAGAGAGAACTAAAATTTATGGAGGGTTTATATGATCAAGCTTTAAATTTGGCTGAGTTCATTTTCAAAGTTATTGTGTGCCTAAAAACCTGTATAGAGGAACATCAAAGATTGTTCAACGGTATAAGTGTCCGAATAGCTGGATTACATCTTTAACGCGTTTATGATAAAATGAAACCTAGCGACTTTAACGTATAACCTAAGGGATTCTCTGGACGAAGAGAAGCTGTACGAAGAACGACAAACGATTTCAAACGTATTGATTTGCCTGTAAGCGAAATAAAACTTTATCAAAATTGCTTATCTACGGTAGATGCAATCGAAACAAATGTTTAACACGGTTAACTATATATCGGTTTGGTTTATGTGGCTGACTTCACTAATGTTGTCATGCATTTTGTTAGGTTGCTAAGACTGATACATTTGAATAATTTTGACTAAGAGCACATGTTACAGACAAAGAAACGGTCATTAAGAGGTCGTTAGTGTCACAACTCACATTTATTTTGAATATATCCGGAGAAAATCTGATTAAAGCCTTTAAGAAGATATGTAAGAAAGGCAGACGTCCCGAGAAACTTCATACCGATAAAGGAACTGAATTTACCAATTGCTTGGGGTGTTTCGGGGTGTATTTGGTGTTTCCGGGGCATTTGGGGGTGCATTCGGGGTGTTCGTAAGGATGGGGCGCTTGGGATGTTTGGGGGTGCATTTGGTGTTTCTGAGGGACGGAAGTAAGCCTCTTTCACCTTTACGATCCCTAACCCTAGTCTCGTGTACCTTTGGGACCCCCCATCGTATACTTAGACGGCGCTCTGTCTGTGTATTAGGCCCGTTTAGGCCCTATCTGGCCTTCTTTGGCCCGATAAGGCCTTTTGGCCCGTTCGTAGGAGGGAGTTTATACGGTCATCACGCTCCCTTCACGCTATTCAGCGTTCGATTGAACCTGTGTTTTTCACCGCTAAGAGATGAACCCTAATAATTTTGGCCGTATTATGGTTATCTCGTTTTAGTGTCACAATTCCTCCACTAAAACTAGCTTGGTGTTTCAAGAGGCAGATTTGGATCAAGTCTATGAAATTCTAATGTTTCGAGCGCCCCTTCTGTAAAGTGAAATATTATGAACTGAGTGATTATTTCATTTTACGTGGCTCTCTGACGAAGGGCCTTCGCCACTCGAAAGTTACAAGTTATTTCGGCAGTGCATAAACCTTTTCTGATATTTGATTTGTATTTCTACACTGCCTACACAGCACAACACGTATTATCACTTATTTAAAAGCATCTATGACTAAGTAAGTGACTTTACGAATGTTCTATAGCAAATGCAGAAATGCTTAATAGTTTCAGTCGACAAATGTATTTTGTCAGTCCACATATATATATATAGTCCACAAGTATACTTCGCAGCATACGTTGTTGCGATTGTTATTTCGAAATCCCGAATAACGTCATTAATTGCCTTTTGGAAATACGTTGTGACTATCGGTCACAAAATCGAATTTACTGGTCCAGGATTGAAAGTTTATTATGTATTCATCTGCATGAACGCTCTTCGCCACGTGCGCGTATAAATATACTAAATATTTACATATTTTGAAATAATGTTGGTTGATTAACGAGCGTTTTGCGAATGTTACACTTTTTTTTTCACGGCAAACACTGATACCGCGTTGACTCGTTCGATTCAATGGTTTAAATACACTCGCTTCGTTGTTCATGTGGTCGTTCTAGTAACCAAATCTAAGCGATCATTGCTCACAGATATTATCGTAAAGAGACGAATTGGTTTTGGTTCATGTAGAATCTGTATAGAGGACTCAAAAATAGCTGATAAGTTCTTTTACGGTTTTCGATTTTGTCCATTCGTGTCCGAGATATCTGTCTTTAAACATTGCCAAAAAGCCCTATTTTGAATTCCCCGCTAGAAATTTCCTCAAATCCTATACGCAAAAGGCGAATATCGCAAATAGCCGCTTCTTTGTTTCAATCCTTAATGATCTTTTAATCACCCTCCCACACGCGTGCTCGAAGGCGAAATATGCAAATATCAGCCGCAGGATAAGTTGGCTTAGCAACGCTTTGAAAGCATTGCCTTCCATACGTTTTAAATACTTAACAGTTGTTCACACTGCTTCCTGAAGTATTTCATCGACATAGGAATTGCTTAATCAATAAACGAAGGCCAGATATGTGATAATTCTCCCGAAATGATTACTCGGCGTAACAAAATGCATGACAAGGAGCGAGACTAAAGATTATCGCATAGTTTATAACAAACGGGTTATACGGGTTATTTATAACAAATAGGTTCGATAAAATGAGGGATCAGGTGAGGGTATGGAATGATTTAGGGGTAAGGGGCGACCGGGCACATCAAGACGTATTTGTCAAAAGGGCCACAGGGCCCCAAAAAAGGCCCCCGGGGCCAATTTTGAAGGGCGTATCTTAGAGATAGGGTCAAAGGACCATGGAAATAGCCCTTGTAAACTTAATTCATATAAATTCTATGTAGAGAACTAAACTATTCAGTTGAGTTGAATATGGTTAAATGGTTGAAGGGCGTATCTTAGAGATAGGGCCAAAGGACCATGGAAATAGCCCTCGTAAACTTAATTCATATAAATTCTATGTAGAGAACTAAACTATTCAGTTGAGTTGAATATGGTTACCCTTTCGCTATAATCACTTACTTTCGACGCAACGTATTTTTACTATGGCAACACCAATTTTCCGTTTGAATTTGCCCGCTTACTCTATCCTGTTTATGACCCTCATTATCCCATATTCACTAATGTTTACCCATAAAATCCTAATGTATACCTCAAGTAAATAATTATTCCCAAGTCATGCAAATATTTGTCAGTTGCACCACTAATGACTCTTAACGACCCACGCGCATTCAGCCTTCGCATCGTTTGACAAGTCAATCTCTTGAATAATCTAATAGCTATTATAATATATACCAATGTCTATAGATGCATAGTAAAGTTTGATTTCGCTTAGGCAAATCAATACGTTTGAATTCGTTCATCGTACGGCTTCTCGAATGGTTTGATAATCTAAAGAAAAGTAAAATCGTAAAGCCGTAAAGTCCGGTACATTCGTAAAAGCCGTTATGATGAGTCATCAAGTTTAACCAAGACGTTTATATTTATATTTTTCAATATGTTTGAGATCTTGAACAGTTCTTCGAACTGTTTCCCGAAGTGTTTCTTCATCATAGGAATTGT
The DNA here is from genome assembly GCA_035772405.1 of Chrysogorgia sp. JL179-B06. Classification (NCBI taxonomy): domain Eukaryota; kingdom Metazoa; phylum Cnidaria; class Anthozoa; order Scleralcyonacea; family Chrysogorgiidae; genus Chrysogorgia; species Chrysogorgia sp. JL179-B06. The sequence continues at coordinate 143,993 of JAYKKM010000488.1, forward strand.
GTACACTAAAACGAGATAAGTCATAATACGGCCAAAATTATTAGGGTTCATCTCTTTGTATGTATATGCGGTGAAAACGCAGGTTCAGTCGAACGCTAAGATATATAGGCTCAGCCGAACGCTTAGGCAATCGCACAACTCCTGATGAGAGTCAAGGAGTCGGAATTGAAATCGGTGATATTCCATGCAATTTAGGGTTACGAAGGTGGAATGGGATTGGATGTCTACGAGGCTTACTTTCGTTCGCAACACAGAGACAGCATACGATGGGGGTTCCAAAGGTACACGAGACTAGGGTTAGGGATCGTAAAGGTGAAAGAGGCTTCGAGGTAATTACTTCCGTCCCTCACATGTGCTACGCGTTCGCTACGCTAACAATACTAATTACTTTTTGTACGCAACGTTCTTTGTTCTGCCTCGGAAAACGCGCGAAGAGGGAGATGTCTTCGCAGAGGTCCGACTGAAAATTCACCAATGAGGTTCAAGTTAGTCTATCCGTTAATCACCCAAAAGTGATCCGTCTTAATGACTTTTTAACGAGGCGGCATCCCTTTGGTCCTTATGGTGGGGGGGGGGGGTATCTACTAATAAGTTGCTAAATAACAAATGGGTTAGAAATTTTAGAAATAGCATTTTGGAGGCCCACATAATCACAAACCACAGCTTAGACATTTCTCACACCTCGAGCACTTTCCTTTATGCCCCCTTCCCTTTTCAAAAAATCATGGATCTGCCCTAACTTGAACAAAAAGATATATTTACATGGTTGCCATGAACATGTACTTTCAGGTATCACTCAAGAAATATTTACGAAATAATAATAATAATAAGTTAGAGCATTACACAGTGACTCAATGCTTTACAATAAAATAGCGAATACCTAATTAAGCGAAATAATAAAAACTATTCTATAAGTCAAATAAGAACTATTCTATATACAACATTATTATAATACATTAAAATATTGAGTAAAAAGATAAGTTTTTATAGTTCTAAGTCTTAAAGTTAGAGTGTCAGAGGTTCTTATATAAACTGGTAGAGAGTTCCAAAGTTTGGCAGCAGCAACTGAGAACGATCTGTCACCATAGGTCTTTGTGTTGGAGGTTGGCACTACCAGAAAGTTTTGAGTTACAGATCTAAGAGAACGTCCATGCTTATAAGTCGTTAGAAGTTCTGTGATGTATTTCGGTGCCTTTATAGAAGTTCTGTGATGTATTTCGGTACAAGTTTTATATGAAAAAGTGTACGGTAATTGTTTAAATTACTGACCCATGCATACATAGACACCTTTAAAACAATTTAAAAAAATTCTTACAGTAATGAAAATGGACATGTTGAGGCTTAACCAACCTGTTCAACTTTAATCTTTTTCTTGGGTGGGCTTGGTGACAGCTTTTCAAATGATTCTGTTATATCAATTATATCCTACCAAAATGTACGAGTAACATGAGTAAGCTGAACCATCTCCAAACAGTCATGTCTGCTCATATATCAGGACATGGTAAACCCCTGTAACTTACTGTATTATGTAACTGGTGACAGGTGGTCAAGCATACATGCAGGAAATCATATTATTAGTACATGTAGGCTGATATGTTACCAGCACAAAAAAGATAGGACGAGTTTTGCTTTTCAACTTCAATAATTTTTATTTTGGTTAATCAATATTTTCTAACATCTGCTTTGATTCACAATGAACTTGCTTAACATAATCAACCTTGACAGTTGTTACATCAGAAATCTTACATGAATAAAGCTCTTCTACTTCTGATACTTGATCTGATACTTGATCTGCTCCGGCTCCAGATCTTTTCGTGCAACATTTTGGTGCAACATGGTTTTATTTCTAATTTCAACATGCCACGTACTAGGGGTTTCCCCTAATTGATTATAACTATCTCTGGCATTGTTCATTATTACTCTACATCATAGACATGGCTACACTACCCCAAGACTTCCCTCGAGGAGCAGTTCGTTATTTAGTTATGCCTTATTCACAAACTATTCTAACATCTACCTAACATTTATCCGCCCTGAGTGCAATATTTGCATCAAGCGCTCGAACTAGAACGTTAACATTGTTGCCGGATAGACGCTCCATCGGTTGAATCCACCAGGTCAAAGTCGGAACAATCAACATAACCACGGCACTCAAGGACTCTCGCTTAGAAGAATACCAAGGCCAAGGCTCCAAAAGTGTTGAAACTACCAACGGTGACGGCAAATCAGCCAAGTTCGAATTCCACTGGGCAGGCCACAAGTCAAAACCCAAACATGGTTCCCTGGCCGGCATCGCTCTACTCATTCGAACTGGCCGCGCAACAACAGTGGAAGTCATTGAATTTTGTGCACATATAGATGCCCAAAAGTATGGGCATCTCCTTTGTGTACCGGACACACAATGGACACAGACTACGTCATGGACATAAAGGTTATTTTCTCAAGATTCAGAAGCTTTACAAGAACAAAAACCCAACCCTGAAATAAAGGAATACTAACCCCACAAACTAAATATTTCAATGATGTAATATTTCAATGATGTAATACGCGATCAAGAGCATCTTAGAGGACCACCCAACCTCCACCATCAGCAAAAGGTGCAATAATCTGATTGAGAGCAACCTAAGGATAAGGTCAACGTGCCCAAAATCCTAGCCAATCAACGAAAAGATCAAACACGCACTCATATCACTCCAGAATGATCACTTTGCAGCTGAGGCGGCGGAAATCAACTCGTACACAGAAGCGCGCAACATTGAGCGTGCTTTTTGCCATGCAAAGCAGCAAGATTCGACACTGAAAGACGTCCAGAATACTGTGTACAAGATGAACTCACTGCGGGACCACTTCAAACAACACTTCACCTGTGCGCATGACAAGCCTACACCAACCAGTCTCTACATGAAACCACCAGAACACAACATCAACAATGATGCGCCCTCAGCAGATGATCTATGATGCCTGAACTAACAACAGTGAATCGTTCAGAACAGTCTTAAATTTCTTATTTGTTGATGCTGCATTGTTTACCTCTGCTGGCCGCTTGCAGTTGACTTCTCGCGTTGGGACATCTAACTCTTCGATGTCGCGCATATGGCTTCAGGCATATGGCAGGGATCTATAACAAACGAATCACGTTAGGTTGTGAGAACGTTTTTTTTGGACTCCCACGAACGTACTAAAAACGTTGCAATTCAACGTTCGTAGAACGTTGGCACAACGTTCCTAGAACGTTCATGCAAACTTCAGAAAGAACGTGAATCGAGCTTAATTTAAAAATTACGATCGTGTAAGAAAAAGATTTACATTCCCTCAGGGAAAAATGTAGAAAAATAATAAATATATATAATAGAAAGTTATAATAAATATACCAATCAACTCAAAAAACATATCTGCACCTTATATTAAAATTATTCTAGAATTTGCTGTATGAATGTTTGTTTATATTTAGAAAATTAATGTAAATGTCCCAGAATTATTAAATAAATGAACCTATCAATGATGATTGCATATTCACTGGTAAAATTGTAAAATATATCTCAGATTTAAGGCATGCCTGATGGCAAAGCTAAAAGGGCCACAAGTAGGTAATGTTAAAATTCCCAAATCTGATGAAAATGTGTTTAGGGGCTGGTAGTGTTGTAAAACTATTTTAATTCCATTTCCCCCTTCCCCAAGGATAACACATGACTATGCCACTGTCTACCACACCAATTTATCACCCCACCATGCAGTACCTACAATAAATTATTTAAAACATTTACTTGGGATGACATCGGTTGCCTTTGGGGTTTCGATAATGTCACGTTGAACTTCAAAGAATAATTTCATTTCTGGATTTAATGCATTCTCATCAATATTTTGAAACATACTTTTAAAATCTGCATGGTCACCATCCTGGAACACTTTCATTTCTGACATCACTTTATCTTTTGCATATTTCTCCCTTCTTTCTGCATTAATCCTCTTGTTTTTCTTCATGCAGTTTATACCTCAGCTCCTCAGTATTCATAAATGATTCCCCTTTTAACTTTTGTGCTTTATTATCCACAAAAACAGATTTCAATGTCTTATTATAACTATTTGCCTTGATGTTTGCACAATTTATGCACATTGCTGAATGTCCTGTGGCATTTATAACCACGGAACAGTTTTTGGCAGAATGTCTGAGTCAATTAGTTGTTTCATTTTCAGAAGTAATAAATTCCCAATGTTGAGGAAAACCTACGATGTCGCCATATCTGTCATGGGTGTTTTTCTCAGGTTCTACTTCAAATCCTTTGCAAAGAGGCACTACTGTACAAAATTAAAAATAATTATCCAGAAATTATTTTGTTAGAGTAAATGTGTCCGTCCACACCATGACCAAAGGAAACCTTGTACGCAGCTTTTATCTTACTGAGAATCACCCCATGGCAACTTCCTACAAGTCCAGTTCCATGTTCCACCCCACTGTGACCTACCAGGATTCTGCAATTGTGGGAGAAAATGAAATAGGATGATGTTTTCTGTCACAATTGCCAAAAAGTAGGCTGTATTGAATGCAGTCGCAAGAATCCAAAGTACACAAGTGTGGCAGAACTCAAGATTGAACTACGCAAACCAAATTTGAACGTATCTGGTAGAAGGAAACAAATAAATACGCTTTTAATCGAACCTACAGTATTTACAACTTACTCTATAATAGTATGCTAGTCTTATAAAGAAATGGATGTTACAAACAAAGATTAATTATATAAATATAGCAATTTGGTTTACCATACATAATGTGTGCAATGTTTTTTTATTAAAATCATTCAAACTCTTCAATCTTCATCACTATTTACATGCATATAAAATAATATTTAGACTGACTGCCATTATGAAAGATTATTACTATTATTATTATTATTATTACAACAGTGTTATTTTATGTGGATTTAGTGTAGGTAAAAGACTTATAAGAGAGCTTAAACTTTACAAAAACGTAGTTAGCTCTTAAAAGTTGCCATCATTTCCCTGTGTTGTCAATTCTTTACTGCTGCATGTGTAGCTACTTTGGTCTGCAGTGAAATTGTGTTATACCCTACATTATACATGTCATATTGCTTGATAACATGGTAAGGAATTGCATATGGAACTGTCCATGTAGTTACATTAACATTACTAGGGTAAAATAAGCACATTAAATTAAAATACAGCTTGCAATTTTCATCAAGCTCTAGTTACTCAGCTGGTGCTGATAATAACTTATTAAACATGGCAAAGCATATTCCTCATGCTAGCCATTTTAAAGATTGTTCTGGCAATTCATTGTGAAACTGTACATTATCTGCTAAGTGATATGCACAGCATGCAAGTGCAATAGCCTGGTCTAATAAGTCTTGCAGGATTCTTATTGTGCATCTTATTATGATCAGCGTGGTGCTCTTATTTTACAAACAATGTAAAGTAACCCGCAACCAGCAGTTGGTGATGGCGTATTGACCAGAAATTCTGTGTCTACACTTGGTAACTCACTGGGAGGCACATGAGAAGAGGCTGGTAAAGAAGACACAGGGCACCTAAAACATTAATGAAATCATCAAATTAATCCCTTTGAACAGATTCTAAATAGATGATGTTCAAAAGTTACTGCCAAGCATTTATTTCACAATGAAGTGGTTCTGGTCTTTGTCTTTCTGCAAATATACCAATGTGCAGAGGGCCAAGTACGCTAGCTTAGCTGGGATCGATGAGACATATTCACTAACTTTACATGCTTTTCTCTGTTCATTCTCTTTTCTCTAGTCATTAGTGAACGGCTTCCAAGTATGGGTTTTAGCAAATCCAATAGATCCCATTGTTGACATGTTGGCATTGCTCACATTTGCATATGGGAGGGGTGTGTTGCAGCTTGGTTTAACTCATTGCTGGACCAGCTTTGCCATGACATTTCTGTACTTGGTTGTAACACAACAGTACACTGCTTTCCACAAATTGTTAACATATTTCCTTCTAACAATGCCATCTCATCAGTGAGCTGCTTCCAAAGATCGTGTAAAACTTGTTGTTTCTATTCCAAGTTCCACATAGTCAAGCTACCAATGGACACTGTAAGTTCACTCGTCTCTAGAGAACAATCATCTGTAAACTGGAAAATAGAATGATTATCCAGTTCAATTTAACCAAATAAGTTTTTGACCAGATGTTGTGCAAGTCAATAATCATAAAAATGAGGCTAGTGACAGTTCTTGAAACTGCAGGTGCACCAGGTATCTGATCAACATGACCAATGTTCAGATCCTTCTTCACAAACATTTCCTGTCGCAAATCTAATCCCAGGCAGGTGATGTTTCGTGGGAGCCATATTTCCTTCTCAGAATTGAAGTATGATGCTTGGGTTTTACAAACAAGTGTAAACTTTCTTTGGAATAGAAAATTATGGTACTTCAAAGCTAGGGCATGCTTCAGGCGAAAGTTGGTAATCTTTCATGGATTTTTCAAACAATTGTTGGAGGTGTTTTCCTTTCTTGTATCATATAAATAACTCACTGACCAGTTCTTTCTCTGCATTAGCTGCAATGTAGTCCCATGCACCATATAAAGAACCCACCTATAACAATAATACACTTTTATTAAAAACGCACTTTAATAAATAACACTGTAATAATAATAAAAATAGTAATAATAACAGACCTCTTTCATAATGGTGGCCAGTCTAAATACTCTTTTATATGCATGCAAATTAGCCTTTCTGGCCTTGTTACAAAGTGAAGATTCTTTGGAAAATCTAAAGGGGATTCTATATCTAAAGGATAAGCACATGGCAGGTGATATACAGTGACCAGATATTACACTCGGCTAAAAAAAGCCCCCAATATTCAAACTTGGAAAACAGATAGTAATGAGCCCAAGGGCGGGGGGGGGGGGTCAGCCGCCCCCACGAAACCTAAAGTGTGGGGGCATCGCCCCCACGATTGAGCCCAGCCTTATATTCATAATTTATGAGTATACTCACGTGTCTTAATGGCATGACTATATAGGATGGAAAATTAGGCCCAAGACTTCAGGATGTATTAAGAGTACATTGATATACATAAAAGGAAGATTTTATTGAAAACGATTAAAACATCCCCAATAATCAATAAGAAAAGCTGTGCACATATGAAAGCTTGTAATCTATGTAGATTGTAAAATGTTGTGATTTTTTCTCCTTATATTTCCCTGAAAACTGGCCCCAAAACGCAGGAAATCCTGTTTCCGTTTTTCTAATACAAAATTTTCCCAGGCGCCGGTTCCCCTATTACCCTCGCCCCCCTATATTTAAACTGTTCCGCCGCCCTTGAATGAGCCAACGTGAAAACAATACATCTAACGCACGCTATATATCCCCACCCCTCCTGTTCATGAGTACTTCTTCCCTTCCACCCACACAACTCCATTTCAGCACAATGCACTCTCTACCTGCCATTTCTATTCCACATACACAAGCACATGCACCCCACATTGTTTTGCAAACTTCTGCAGCAGTTTTTGTTAGAGTTTTGCAGAGTTAATACATGTTATAAATTACTGTAACAAAGTTCAAATAAATTTTCAATTTCACTATAATTTGAGAGTATAATTGTTATACACATACTTTATATCTTCCATATAGCAAAAAATTTAACTAGTGATGCATATAATATATATATTTTGAACATACTATATCCTACAGTTATTTATTCTTTCATCAGGCAGTAGATACATGTACGCCTAAACGGAACTATTTTTTAATTGGTTAGTTAATTTTTGTCGTCTGTATCGTAGTGCTTGGCTTTAGATAACAACTCGTTTACATCAGTTTGGGTGGAATGAATTTTTGTGCAGTAATGTTTTGTCTATCGGTTTGATATATAAATCAGAAACGAGTTGATGATTGTCGTAGAAGTAAATGGTTGTGTCTATGGAAGTAAATGAAGTAAATTAGTGCATTGTTGCAATATCTGCCTAGCTTCCGTTTTACACAACCAAAACAAATAACAGTGGCGATAAATCTGCACAGGCAAAAGTTTCTTAAAATGTTATTGATATTGGAGAGTTTAGAAGAGGAGATATGTTACCAGCACAAAAAAGATGGAACGAGTTTTGCTTTTCAACTTCAATAATTTTTAGTTTGTTTAATCAATATTTTCCAACATCTGCTTTGATTCATAATGAACTTGCTTAACATAATCAACCTTGACAGTTGTTACATCAGAAATTTTACATGAATAAACCTCTACTTCTGGTACTGGATCTATTGAGGCTCAAAATCTTTTCATGCAACATTTTGCTGTAATAGGGGTGTTACACCACACAATTTTTAGTGCATTGTTGGAATATCTAGTCCCCAAGCTACCGCTTTACACAACCAAAACAAATAACAATGGCGATAATTCTGTGCAGGCAAAAGTTTCTTAAAATGTTATTGATATTGGAGAGTTTAGAAGAGGAGATATGTTACCAGCACAAAAAAGATGGAACGAGTTTTGCTTTTCAACTTAAATAATTTTTATTTTGTTTAATCAATATTTTCCAACATCCAGCTTTGATTCATAATGAACTTGCTTAACATAATCAACCTTGACCGTTGTTACATCAGAAATCTTACATGAATAAAAGTAGTAATATATATATATATATATATATATATCAATGTGTTTGGGATTGGAACCGAGTCCTAAGCCAATCAGAATCAAGAATGATTTGAATGGACCAATCAGAGCACAGTCCAATCCCGTATTTCCAGGGGGGTGTCGTATTTTTAAGGTGTGGTCACCCTGTATAGAGCGACCAGCCATTAAATCAGGGGGGATATGCACCTGGTCGTATACAAGAGGTTTTTTGTATTAAAATTATTCAAAATAAGGTGGTCGCGGTCAAGAGTATATATATCACTTGGGTCGTGTTGTTGTACGACCAGTTTTTTGATAATCCTGAGTTTAACGACCAGAGAGATTGAAGGTCATTCAAGGTGAATAGTGTTAAGCAAGTACTGACGTCATTTGCTATACGGGGTTGAAAGCATTGACGAACAAGGAACAGGATGTTTAAGTCGTAGAATTTAGTGTTTCAAACAACTGATGATCAGTGCGGAAAAGTTCACCGAGAAACCAAACATGTCGAAAGTAAAACTGATTTTACTTTAAACATGTTTGGTTTCTTGGCAAACTTCCCCCCACTGATCATCAATTATTTGGAACACGAAATTCTACGACTAAACATCCTGTTCCTGGTCCATCATTGCTTTCAACCCCATATAGCATCCGTGCCAGCACTTAGACAAATCATCATTCACACTGTGATATATATACTGATACACACACCTTGTTTTGAAAAAAAATACAAAAAATTCTATTATACATAACCATCATACCTCACCCGATGTGATTTATACTTACGTTCACCATCCAAATACCATATTTTTAATTGAAGACTTGTAATGTTTTTTTGGAATAAAAATAATCAGTTTTTGGAAAAACTGTTTTATTTTTATTTGAATGTTTTTAAACACACATTTTGAATTAATCATAGAAATTTCCGTCGTGGAGCTCTTACCTCTACGCCATCTTATGGCCGAATGACTGATATTCTCTAGTTACTGTATTTTTAAAAAGGATCTCAAAATATTTTAAGAGGATATATCTCATAAAAATTATTTCGGGTGTTGCTTCACAAAAAAGTTTTGAGAGAGAAGGGATAGAGTTTGGAGAAACCTCAAAATTTTTAAAAAGGATGTTTCCTTAAAATATTTTAAGAGGATATAGCTCATAAAAATTATTTCGGGTGTTGCTTCCCAAAAAAGTTTAGAGAGAGATGGGATAGAGTTTTGAAAAACCTCAAAATAATTTGAGATGAAATATCCAAAATAAAAATAGTAGAGGTTGTGGTGTAAAAGTGTTTTTAATAATAATATTTTAAGATGATATATCTCATAAAAATTATTTGGATGTTTTTCCTTCTAAAAAGTTTGAGAGATAGTTGAAAAAAAACCTCAAAATAATTTTAGATGAATTATCCAATAAAAATATTAGAGGTGTAAAAGTGTTTAAATAAATTTGGAGGAAAAACCTCAATAAATTTTAAGAGAATTGTAGAGTATATAAGCAGATGTTATTTCATATTTTATCAGTTGTGTGTGTTTTGCTCGCTTGTAAGTTGTGCTTCGGTACAAGACTCTGAATTCTTCCAATGTTCTGTTTTTTATTAAACTGCATTGGTGCGCGATCACCCGTAGTCGAATTTGCGATTCGAATGAGATTGACTCAGGTCCATAGCGACAGTACTGGTCATCCCTTGTTCAATGAATTGCTTATTTTACGCAAGGGTTTGTTCGTTAGCATATGATGAAAGAGTTAGCTATAGTAAAAACACATACACGATGGAGAAGTTGGATGAATATATATTTACACACACGAAACAATAAAACTTTTTACACGTATAAATTGGTGATATCGGTGAAGGGTTTTCTGTGGGGGTATAAAACCCCGCGATATGTCACCCCTACAAATTAAAATATAAATATCAGTTTTTCATTTTTACCATTGTTTTGGTACTTTCAAAGTACATGAACGCCTTACCACGTACCCCCACACGCGAGGGTCATCGTCTTCGTCTTCGGTCGGATTGTAGCTGTCAAACGAGTATTCCGACTCCGGCGGGACCCGGAACGCCCACTCGCTCTCCCCATCGGCGACCAACAGCACTCCGCGTATCTCCTCTTCAAGGGTATCTTCTGTGGGGGGTGGAGGGATGGTTTCTTTCTAAGAGAAATATAAAAAACATAATAAATACATGTCGATTTTACAGACAGTAAAAACATTGCTATCTTACATTTTCTTCTTTTTGGACCGTGTTTGTATCGCACGGTTTCTTGTCTTCAGCTTCGGCTGCGTTTGGCTTGTTGTCTTTGTTGTCCATTGTTTTTTCTTGTTCGTCTTTTGTTTCGTGCCAGTGTGAAAGCGTTTTGGTTTGAGATGTGCCTTCGTGTTTATTTTATAATCACGGTCTACGGCCTATTACAATGGTTTGCGGCTTTAACCAATCAGAGTTTCTATAATCAAACCTCCCCCGTATCTATCCAATCAGAGCTCGTTCATTAAAGCCTTCATGTCAAAACAATTGAATTATTATGGGTAGGAACAATACGTGTTGTTAAACGCTTAGGGATGCGTATATATAATAAGCGTCGTATTCTATTCTCTCCCTTTATGTCAAAACAGTTTGATTAATAATAGGGTAGGAACAATGAATCTTAAGGACGCGACTATATAATAAGCGTTTTGTTCTGATTCCTCCCCTTATGTCAAAACAGTTTGATAAATAATATGGGTAGGGACAATGAATTTACTTGTTGGGATTAGCGGCCATTTTGTTTGTGTACTTGGGTAGCTACGATTTTTTAATGAGTTCTAACCTTAATTACTTGTAGGGATTAGCGGCCATTTTGAAGGGATTAGTCCCTGTGAAATATATATTTCCGTAGGGGTATGTGATTAAATACGTCTATTTCTAGATATTTAAGCATTTTTACACTTATTTAAACACATTTTTATGCTTTTTAGTGCTTTTTAGTGCTTTCATTTCTATGCTTTTCATACAATTTAGTATATATTTTAAGATACCCGTTAAACAAATTTGCTCGATATCGAGGAGAGCGTGTTAATTAATTCATACATGTCAAAACAGATGATAAATGGCTTTTAATGTTTAACGTAATACTTCTGGATTGTTACAACACATTGTTGAAGAGTTAACAAAGAAGATATGCTTGCCCACGAGATCTTTTTGATTTTCCTGTCGATGAATCACAGCAATAATAATTCCAGCTTCGACACCCATTCGGGTATTAAGATGCGAGGTAAGATTAAAATATTTTAGTATTATCCCGCGACGTTCATCTAGCCAAATTTTATCCCGGTCATTTAGCCAATTTTTATTTTCGGACATAAAGTCAACCACATAAAAATCAGAGTCTGGACACATGGTATATAAAAATTCAGAGCTGTATAACTTCACGTTATCAAGTTTAATTTCGTTTATATCTATACTTGTTGTCATGATGAGACTTGTCTAATAAATGTTTTTGGGTAGAGATGTCTATATATATACAAGGGATTAATCTTTTACAATGAATATATATTGATTGGTAAGATACACACTTTTACCAATCTTAGCGTGTTCGGATGTATCGAATTCTATTTTAAAATAATTGTTATATTCATCGTTAAAAAAAAGTTCATACATCTGTGTCGGTTCGCCAGCAGGTTTGGGTATGGGTCTTGAACCAATTAACTGTAGATTTCGTTCACGAGATAGAGCCTTCATAGATATTATATCTATAAATTTTGCTTGATTCATGGTTGATAGGGCGGAGGTTCATCGATTGCTACATTCACAAATTGCCCGATCAATTGGGTAAAATCGTCCGATGAGTAGGTATATATATATTTTTCATCCCATAACAATAGCATCTTATATAGTACTCTATCGGCACGTGCATTGTTTGGTAACATATCCACTTTACGACATTCAACCACTTGATATTCAATGTGTGAAAAATACTTTGCTAAATCGGTCAGTATTACCAACAGAGGATTTTCTTTAGTACCTGCTATCATTTTGAAAGTGATTTAAAAAAAATATGACTTCTAACGTGTGTTTTTATATCTTTCCCTACAATGTTTTATCCGATAAATATTTTGGGGCAATGTGTACTGCATTAAGTCAACAAAAAGATTAAAAAGATTTACATGTATTAGTAATAGTCGGGTAATCGTCTTATAATATTGATTTTATCATTCAACCAATGAGAATACCCCGAATACCCTGAGATACCTTGTTAAAATGCAATCTACTAAAACTCGTATAATCCTTCGCTACTATACACGAGTTATTCTCAACATTGAACTGGGAGAAATGAGGTCACGAAGTTGACTTGTGATTGCACTTGACCTGGAAATTTTCGTGCGATAGATCGTGAAATAGTCTCAACAGTTTTGTCCAAGATTGTAGCATTGGAAGATCTGGTTCCCTGACATTCCCTGCTTTTGATGAAGATATTGTCATGGACATGGATTCTAATTTTTGCAAATCACAACATTATTTAGTTCTGGTCAGCTAAGCCACGTGGGCTAAATTTTGGTTAGCTTGCTTCCTTCTCGAGATATTCAACTTTGTTTAGTAATTAGTATGCAAATACTGGGTAAATAACATCACAGTGCATAATGACGTTTTAAAATATTGAATAAAGTTGAATATCGCGAGAATGACCCAAGCTAAACAAATTCTTCCAAAGAAGTTGTATATATGTTTTGTTTGTATATATAGTCATTTTAAAATGCAAATCAGGATGAATTTCCATCACAGTTTCACTTTAACATGAGATATACAAAGACGCTAGATTTCTATCACGATCTACAATGGTCATGATTAGTGGTTTAGTACATTATTTTAAAAATGCCGTGGATTGGACAGAAATTGCCGTCGAGAGCTGCTGCATTCTACGGCAATTTTTGACGTCATTGCCGTGGAGAGGTTTTAGGGAAATTCCAGGCCTGGAGTGTACTGGTTTTTATTTACTATTAGAGGTAAATTGGGTTGATGTATGAAATGCAAATTAGCAGGAATTTTATTTAAAGTTCGTAAAGACTTTATATAACTTTCATACTGATTAGTATTCATGGATTTTATCAGGTATAAAAGCCTTGCGCCTGACTAAATACGGAAATGTGATTGGACAATTTGGTTAATGAATATTAATGAGTTTTTGAACTTTATATTGAATGTTATATTTCAAGTTTATATTGAATGTTATATTTCAAGTTTATATTGAATGTTATATTTCAAGTTTATATTGAATGTTATATTTCCAGTTTATATTGAATTTTATATTTCAAGTTTATATTGAATGTTATATTTTAAGTTTATATTGAATGTTATATTTCAAGTTTGTTGAATGTTATATTTCAAGTTTATATTGAATGTTATATTTCAAGTTTATATTGAATGTTATATTTGCAGTTTATATTGAATTTTATATTTCAAGTTTATATTGAATGTTATATTTTAAGTTTATATTGAATGTTATATTTCAAGTTTGTTGAATGTTATATTTCAAGTTTATATTGAATGTTATATTTCAAGTTTATATTGAATGTTATATTTCAAGTTTATATTGAGTGTTATATTTCAAGTTTATATTTAATGTTATATTTCAAGTTTATATTGAGTGTTATATTTCAAGTTTATATTGAATGTTATATTTTAAGTTTACATTGAATGTTATATTTCAAGTTTACATTGAATGTTATATTTCAAGTTTATATTGAATGTTATATTTCAAGTTTGTTGAATGTTATATTTCAAGTTTATATTGAATGTTATATTTCAAGTTTATATTGAATGTTATATTTCCAGTTTATATTGAATGTTATATTTTAAGTTTATATTGAATGTTATATTTCAAGTTTGTTGAATGTTATATTTCAAGTTTATATTGAATGTTATATTTCAAGTTTATATTGAATGTTATATTTCCAGTTTATATTGAATTTTATATTTCAAGTTTATATTGAATGTTATATTTTAAGTTTATATTGAATGTTATATTTCAAGTTTGTTGAATGTTATATTTCAAGTTTATATTGAATGTTATACTTCAAGTTTATATTGAATGTTATATTTCAAGTTTAAATTGAGTGTTATATTTCAAGTTTATATTGAATGTTATATTTCCAGTTTATATTGCATTTTATATTTGAAGTTTATATTGAATGTTATATTTTAAGTTTAAATTGAATGTTATATTTCAAGTTTGTTGAATGTTATATTTCAAGTTTATATTGAATGTTATATTTCAAGTTTATATTGAATGTTATATTTCCAGTTTATATTGAATTTTATTTTTTCAAGTTTTTATTGAATGTTATATTTTAAGTTTATATTGAGCACTCAATACAAACTTGAAATATAACATTCAATATAAACTTGAAATATAACACTCAATATAAACTTGAAATATAACATTCAATATAAACTTGAAATATAACATTCAATATAAACTTGAAATATAACATTCAATATAAACTTGAAATATAACATTCAATATAAACTTGAAATATAACACTCAATATAAACTTGAAATATAACATTCAATATAAACTTGAAATATAACATTCAATATAAACTTGAAATATAACACTCAATATAAACTTGAAATATAACATTCAATATAAACTTGAAATAGAACATTCAATATAAACTTGAAATAGAACATTCAATGTAAACTTGAAATATAACATTCAATATAAACTTTAAATATAACATTCAACAAACTTGAAATATAACATTCAATATAAACTTAAAATATAACATTCAATATAAACTTGAAATATAAAATTCAATATAAACTGGAAATACAACATTCAATATAAACTTGAAATATAACATTTAATATAAACTTGAAATATAACATTCAACAAACTTGAAATATAACATTCAATATAAACTTAAAATATAACATTCAATATAAACTTGAAAATATAAAATTCAATATAAACTGGAAATATAACATTCAACAAACTTGAAATATAACATTCAATATAAACTTAAAATATAACATTCAATATAAACTTGAAATATAAAATTCAATATAAACTGGAAATATAACATTGAATATAAACTTAAAATATAACATTCAATATAAACTTGAAATATAACATTCAATATAAACTTGAAATATAACATTCAATATAAACTGGAAATATAACATTCAATATAAACTTGAAATATAACATTCAATATAAACTTGAAATAGAACATTCAATATAAACTTGAAATAGAACATTCAATGTAAACTTGAAATATAACATTCAATATAAACTTTAAATATAACATTCAACAAACTTGAAATATAACATTCAATATAAATTTAAAATATAACATTCAATATAAACTTGAAATATAAAATTCAATATAAACTGGAAATATAACATTCAATATAAACTTGAAATATAACATTTAATATAAACTTGAAATATAACATTCAACAAACTTGAAATATAACATTCAATATAAACTTAAAATATAACATTCAATATAAACTTGAAATATAAAATTCAATATAAACTGGAAATATAACATTCAACAAACTTGAAATATAACATTCAATATAAACTTAAAATATAACATTCAATATAAACTTGAAATATAAAATTCAATATAAACTGGAAATATAACATTCAACAAACTTGAAATATAACATTCAATATAAACTTAAAATATAACATTCAATATAAACTTGAAATATAAAATTCAATATAAACTGGAAATATAACATTCAATATAAACTTAAAATATAACATTCAATATAAACTTGAAATATAACATTCAATATAAACTTGAAATATAACATTCAATATAAACTTAAAATATAACATTCAATATAAACTTGAAATATAAAATTCAATATAAACTGGAAATATAACATTCAATATAAACTTAAAATATAACATTCAATATAAACTTGAAATATAACATTCAATATAAACTTGAAATATAACATTCAATATAAACTGGAAATATAACATTCAATATAAACTTGAAATATAACACTCAATATAAACTTGAAATATAACATTCAATATAAACTTGAAATATAACATTCAACAAACTTGAAATATAACATTCAATATAAACTTAAAATATAACATTCAATATAAACTTGAAATATAAAATTCAATATAAACTGGAAAATATAACATTCAATATAAACTTGAAATATAACATTCAATATAAACTTGAAATATAAAATTCAATATAAACTGGAAATATAACATTCAATATAAACTTGAAATATAACACTCAATATAAACTTGAAATATAACATTCAATATAAACTTGAAATATAACATTCAATATAAACTTGAAATATAACATTCAACAAACTTGAAATATAACATTCAATATAAACTTAAAATATAACATTCAATATAAACTTGAAATATAACATTCAACAAACTTGAAATATAACATTCAATATAAACTTGAAATATAACATCCTCAATACAAACTTGAAATATAACATTCAATATAAACTTGAAATATAACACTCAATATAAACTTGAAATTATAACATTCAATATAAACTTGAAATATAACATTCAATATAAACTTGAAATATAACATTCAATATAAACTTGAAATATAACATTCAATATAAACTTGAAATATAACACTCAATATAAACTTGAAATATAACACTCAATATAAACTTGAAATATAACATTCAATATAAACTTGAAATAGAACATTCAATATAAACTTGAAATAGAACATTCAATGTAAACTTGAAATATAACATTCAATATAAACTTTAAATATAACATTCAATATAAACTTTAAATATAACATTCAATATAAACTTGCAATATAACATTCAATATAAACTTGAAATTTAAAATTCAATATAAACTGGAAATATAACATTCAATATAAACTTGAAATATAGCATTTAATATAAACTTGAAATATAACATTCAACAAACTTGAAATATAACATTCAATATAAACTTAAAATATAACATTCAATATAAACTTGAAATATAAAATTCAATATAAACTGGAAATATAACATTCAACAAACTTGAAATATAACATTCAATATAAACTTAAAATATAACATTCAATATAAACTTGAAATATAAAATTCAATATAAACTGGAAATATAACATTCAATATAAACTTAAAATATAACATTCAATATAAACTTGAAATATAACATTCAACAAACTTGAAATATAACATTCAATATAAACTGGAAATATAACATTCAATATAAACTTGAAATATAACATTCAATATAAACTTGAAATATAACATTCAACAAACTTGAAATATAACATTCAATATAAACTTAAAATATAACATTCAATATAAACTTGAAATATAAAATTCAATATAAACTGGAAATATAACATTCAATATAAACTTGAAATATAACATTCAATATAAACTTGAAATATAACATTCAATATAAACTTGAAATATAACACTCAATATAAACTTGAAATATAACATTCAATATAAACTTGAAATATAACATTCAATATAAACTTGAAATATATTATTGGACAAACTTGAAATATAACATTCAATATAAACTTAAAATATAACATTCAATATAAACTTGAAATATAAAATTCAATATAAACTTGAAATATAACATTCAATATAAACTTGAAATATAACACTCAATATAAACTTGAAATATAACATTCAACAAACTTGAAATATAACATTCAACAAACTTGAAATATAACATTCAATATAAACTTGAAATATAACATTCAATATAATCTTGAAATATAACATTCAATATAAACTTAAAATATAACATTCAATATAAACTTGAAATATAAAATTCAATATAAACTGGAAATATAACATTCAATATAAATTTGAAATATAACTCAATATAAACTTGAAATATAAAATTCAATATAAACTTGAAATATAACATTCAATATAAACTTGAAATTTAACATTCAATATAAACTTGAAATATAACACTCAATACAAACTTGAAATATAACACTCAATATAAACTTGAAATATAATTAACAATTAGACAACGCGCCCGCGTTTTCTATGAGCAGATAGTCAACGAGGAGCGCCGAGTTGACTATCGCGCATAGAAAACAAGGGCGAGTTGTCTAATTGTTTTAGTATAAATTTACCACTTTCTAACCCAAGAAATAACTTTTATTTTGTATTTTTCTTGGGAAAAAAGTAAATATTCTTTCGAAATCAGGCGACTTTTTCCCCAGAGGTTTATATCAGCGGATAGTAACTCCTGCGATAGCCAATCAAAATTGAGGATTTGTGATATAAACTTGTCAATTTATACTAACATTCAATATAAACTTGAAATATAACACTCAATATAAACTTGAAATATAACATTCAATATAAACTTGAAATATAACATTTAATATAAACTTGAAATATAACATTCAATATAAACTTGAAATATAACACTCAATATAAACTTGAAATATAACATTCAATATAAACTTGAAATATAACATTCAATATAAACTTGAAATATAACACTCAATATAAACTTGAAATATAACATTCAATATAAACTTGAAATATAACATTCAATATAAACTTGAAATATATTATTGGACAAACTTGAAATATAACATTCAATATAAACTTAAAATATAATATTCAAAATAAACTTGAAATAGAACATTCAATGTAAACTTGAAATATAACATTCAATATAAACTTGAAATATAACACTCAATATAAACTTGAAATATAACATTCAATATAAACTTGAAATATAACATTCAATATAAACTTGAAATATAACATTCAATATAAACTTGAAATATAACATTCAATATAAACTTGAAATATAACACTCAATATAAACTTGAAATATAACATTCAATATAAACTTGAAATATAACATTCAATATAAACTTGAAATATAACACTCAATATAAACTTGAAATATAACATTCAATATAAACTTGAAATAGAACATTCAATATAAACTTGAAATAGAACATTCAATGTAAACTTGAAATATAACATTCAATATAAACTTTAAATATAACATTCAACAAACTTGAAATATAACATTCAATATAAACTTAAAATATAACATTCAATATAAACTTGAAATATAAAATTCAATATAAACTGGAAATATAACATTCAACAAACTTGAAATATAACATTCAATATAAACTTAAAATATAACATTCAATATAAACTTGAAATATAAAATTCAATATAAACTGGAAATATAACATTCAATATAAACTTGAAATATAACATTTAATATAAACTTGAAATATAACATTCAACAAACTTGAAATATAACATTCAATATAAACTTAAAATATAACATTCAATATAAACTTGAAATATAAAATTCAATATAAACTGGAAATATAACATTCAACAAACTTGAAATATAACATTCAATATAAACTTAAAATATAACATTCAATATAAACTTGAAATATAAAATTCAATATAAACTGGAAATATAACATTCAACAAACTTGAAATATAACATTCAATATAAACTTAAAATATAACATTCAATATAAACTTGAAATATAAAATTCAATATAAACTGGAAATATAACATTCAATATAAACTTAAAATATAACATTCAATATAAACTTGAAATATAACATTCAATATAAACTTGAAATATAACATTCAATATAAACTGGAAATATAACATTCAATATAAACTTGAAATATAACACTCAATATAAACTTGAAATATAACATTCAATATAAACTTGAAATATAACATTCAACAAACTTGAAATATAACATTCAATATAAACTTAAAATATAACATTCAATATAAACTTGAAATATAAAATTCAATATAAACTGGAAATATAACATTCAATATAAACTTGAAATATAACATTCAATATAAACTTGAAATATAAAATTCAATATAAACTGGAAATATAACATTCAATATAAACTTGAAATATAACACTCAATATAAACTTGAAATATAACATTCAATATAAACTTGAAATATAACATTCAATATAAACTTGAAATATAACATTCAACAAACTTGAAATATAACATTCAATATAAACTTAAAATATAACATTCAATATAAACTTGAAATATAACATTCAACAAACTTGAAATATAACATTCAATATAAACTTGAAATATAACATCCTCAATACAAACTTGAAATATAACATTCAATATAAACTTGAAATATAACACTCAATATAAACTTGAAATATAACATTCAATATAAACTTGAAATATAAAATTCAATATAAACTTGAAATATAACATTCAATATAAACTTGAAATATAACATTCAATATAAACTTGAAATATAACACTCAATATAAACTTGAAATATAACACTCAATATAAACTTGAAATATAACATTCAATATAAACTTGAAATAGAACATTCAATATAAACTTGAAATAGAACATTCAATGTAAACTTGAAATATAACATTCAATATAAACTTTAAATATAACATTCAATATAAACTTTAAATATAACATTCAATATAAACTTGCAATATAACATTCAATATAAACTTGAAATTTAAAATTCAATATAAAACTGGAAATATAACATTCAATATAAACTTGAAATATAACATTTAATATAAACTTGAAATATAACATTCAACAAACTTGAAATATAACATTCAATATAAACTTAAAATATAACATTCAATATAAACTTGAAATATAAAATTCAATATAAACTGGAAATATAACATTCAACAAACTTGAAATATAACATTCAATATAAACTTAAAATATAACATTCAATATAAACTTGAAATATAAAATTCAATATAAACTGGAAATATAACATTCAATATAAACTTAAAATATAACATTCAATATAAACTTGAAATATAACATTCAACAAACTTGAAATATAACATTCAATATAAACTGGAAATATAACATTCAATATAAACATGAAATATAACACTCAATATAAACTTGAAATATAACATTCAATATAAACTTGAAATATAACATTCAACAAACTTGAAATATAATTAACAATTAGACAACGAGCCCGCGTTTTCTATGAGCAGATAGTCAACGAGGCGGAGCCGAGTTGACTATCGCTCATAGAAAACAAGGGCGAGTTGTCTAATTGTTTTAGTATAAATTTACAACTTTCTAACCCAAGAAATAACTTTTATTTCGCATTTTTCATGGAAAAAAAGGAAATATTCTTTCGAAATCAGGCGACTTTTTCCCCAGAGGTTTATATCAGCGGATAGTAACTCCTGCGATAGCCAATCAAAATTGAGGATTTGTGATATAAACTTGTCAATTTATACTAACATTCAATATAAACTTAAAATATAACATTCAATATAAACTTGAAATATAAAATTCAATATAAACTGGAAATATAACATTCAATATAAACTTGAAATATAACATTCAATATAAACTTGAAATATAACATTCAATATAAACTTGAAATATAACACTCAATATAAACTTGAAATATAACATTCAATATAAACTTGAAATATAACATTCAATATAAACTTGAAATATATTATTGGACAAACTTGAAATATAACATTCAATATAAACTTAAAATATAACATTCAATATAAACTTGACATATAAAATTCAATATAAACTTGAAATATAACATTCAATATAAACTTGAAATATAACACTCAATATAAACTTGAAATATAACATTCAACAAACTTGAAATATAACATTCAACAAACTTGAAATATAACATTCAATATAAACTTGAAATATAACATTCAATATAATCTTGAAATATAACATTCAATATAAACTTAAAATATAACATTCAATATAAACTTGAAATATAAAATTCAATATAAACTGGAAATATAACATTCAATATAAATTTGAAATATAACTCAATATAAACTTGAAATATAAAATTCAATATAAACTTGAAATATAACATTCAATATAAACTTGAAATTTAACATTCAATATAAACTTGAAATATAACACTCAATACAAACTTGAAATATAACACTCAATATAAACTTGAAATATTATTAACAATTAGACAACGCGCCCGCGTTTTCTATGAGCAGATAGTCAACGAGGAGCGCCTTGTTGACTATCGCGCATAGAAAACAAGGGCGAGTTGTCTAATTGTTTTAGTATAAATTTACCACTTTCTAACCCAAGAAATAACTTTTATTTTGTATTTTTCTTGGGAAAAAAGTAAATATTCTTTCGAAATCAGGCGACTTTTTCCCCAGAGGTTTATATCAGCGGATAGTAACTCCTGCGATAGCCAATCAAAATTGAGGATTTGTGATATAAACTTGTCAATTTATACTAACATTCAATATAAACTTGAAATATAACACTCAATATAAACTTGAAATATAACATTCAATATAAACTTGAAATATAACATTTAATATAAATTTGAAATATAACATTCAATATAAACTTGAAATATAACACTCAATATAAACTTGAAATATAACATTCAATATAAACTTGAAATATAACATTCAATATAAACTTGAAATATAACACTCAATATAAACTTGAAATATAACATTCAATATAAACTTGAAATATAACATTCAATATAAACTTGAAATATATTATTGGACAAACTTGAAATATAACATTCAATATAAACTTAAAATATAATATTCAAAATAAACTTGAAATATAAAATTCAATATAAACTGGAAATATAACATTCAACAAACTTGAAATATAACATTCAATATAAACTTAAAATATAACATTCAATATAAACTTGAAATATAAAATTCAATATAAACTGGAAATATAACATTCAATATAAACTTGAAATATAACATTTAATATAAACTTGAAATATAACATTCAACAAACTTGAAATATAACATTCAATATAAACTTAAAATATAACATTCAATATAAACTTGAAATATAAAATTCAATATAAACTGGAAATATAACATTCAACAAACTTGAAATATAACATTCAATATAAACTTAAAAATATAACATTCAATATAAACTTGAAATATAAAATTCAATATAAACTGGAAATATAACATTCAACAAACTTGAAATATAACATTCAATATAAACTTAAAATATAACATTCAATATAAACTTGAAATATAAAATTCAATATAAACTGGAAATATAACATTCAATATAAACTTAAAATATAACATTCAATATAAACTTGAAATATAACATTCAATATAAACTTGAAATATAACATTCAATATAAACTGGAAATATAACATTCAATATAAACTTGAAATATAACACTCAATATAAACTTGAAATATAACATTCAATATAAACTTGAAATATAACATTCAACAAACTTGAAATATAACATTCAATATAAACTTAAAATATAACATTCAATATAAACTTGAAATATAAAATTCAATATAAACTGGAAATATAACATTCAATATAAACTTGAAATATAACATTCAATATAAACTTGAAATATAAAATTCAATATAAACTGGAAATATAACATTCAATATAAACTTGAAATATAACACTCAATATAAACTTGAAATATAACATTCAATATAAACTTGAAATATAACATTCAATATAAACTTGAAATATAACATTCAACAAACTTGAAATATAACATTCAATATAAACTTAAAATATAACATTCAATATAAACTTGAAATATAACATTCAACAAACTTGAAATATAACATTCAATATAAACTTGAAATATAACATCCTCAATACAAACTTGAAATATAACATTCAATATAAACTTGAAATATAACACTCAATATAAACTTGAAATATAACATTCAATATAAACTTGAAATATAACATTCAATATAAACTTGAAATATAACATTCAATATAAACTTGAAATATAACATTCAATATAAACTTGAAATATAACACTCAATATAAACTTGAAATATAACACTCAATATAAACTTGAAATATAACATTCAATATAAACTTGAAATAGAACATTCAATATAAACTTGAAATAGAACATTCAATGTAAACTTGAAATATAACATTCAATATAAACTTTAAATATAACATTCAATATAAACTTTAAATATAACATTCAATATAAACTTGCAATATAACATTCAATATAAACTTGAAATTTAAAATTCAATATAAACTGGAAATATAACATTCAATATAAACTTGAAATATAACATTTAATATAAACTTGAAATATAACATTCAACAAACTTGAAATATAACATTCAATATAAACTTAAAATATAACATTCAATATAAACTTGAAATATAAAATTCAATATAAACTGGAAATATAACATTCAACAAACTTGAAATATAACATTCAATATAAACTTAAAATATAACATTCAATATAAACTTGAAATATAAAATTCAATATAAACTGGAAATATAACATTCAATATAAACTTAAAATATAACATTCAATATAAACTTGAAATATAACATTCAACAAACTTGAAATATAACATTCAATATAAACTGGAAATATAACATTCAATATAAACATGAAATATAACACTCAATATAAACTTGAAATATAACATTCAATATAAACTTGAAATATAACATTCAACAAACTTGAAATATAATTAACAATTAGACAACGAGCCCGCGTTTTCTATGAGCAGATAGTCAACGAGGCGGAGCCGAGTTGACTATCGCTCATAGAAAACAAGGGCGAGTTGTCTAATTGTTTTAGTATAAAGTTACAACTTTCTAACCCAAGAAATAACTTTTATTTCGCATTTTTCATGGAAAAAAAGGAAATATTCTTTCGAAATCAGGCGACTTTTTCCCCAGAGGTTTATATCAGCGGATAGTAACTCCTGCGATAGCCAATCAAAATTGAGGATTTGTGATATAAACTTGTCAATTTATACTAACATTCAATATAAACTTAAAATATAACATTCAATATAAACTTGAAATATAAAATTCAATATAAACTGGAAATATAACATTCAATATAAACTTGAAATATAACATTCAATATAAACTTGAAATATAACATTCAATATAAACTTGAAATATAACACTCAATATAAACTTGAAATATAACATTCAATATAAACTTGAAATATAACATTCAATATAAACTTGAAATATATTATTGGACAAACTTGAAATATAACATTCAATATAAACTTAAAATATAACATTCAATATAAACTTGACATATAAAATTCAATATAAACTTGAAATATAACATTCAATATAAACTTGAAATATAACACTCAATATAAACTTGAAATATAACATTCAACAAACTTGAAATATAACATTCAACAAACTTGAAATATAACATTCAATATAAACTTGAAATATAACATTCAATATAATCTTGAAATATAACATTCAATATAAACTTAAAATATAACATTCAATATAAACTTGAAATATAAAATTCAATATAAACTGGAAATATAACATTCAATATAAATTTGAAATATAACTCAATATAAACTTGAAATATAAAATTCAATATAAACTTGAAATATAACATTCAATATAAACTTGAAATTTAACATTCAATATAAACTTGAAATATAACACTCAATACAAACTTGAAATATAACACTCAATATAAACTTGAAATATTATTAACAATTAGACAACGCGCCCGCGTTTTCTATGAGCAGATAGTCAACGAGGAGCGCCTTGTTGACTATCGCGCATAGAAAACAAGGGCGAGTTGTCTAATTGTTTTAGTATAAATTTACCACTTTCTAACCCAAGAAATAACTTTTATTTTGTATTTTTCTTGGGAAAAAAGTAAATATTCTTTCGAAATCAGGCGACTTTTTCCCCAGAGGTTTATATCAGCGGATAGTAACTCCTGCGATAGCCAATCAAAATTGAGGATTTGTGATATAAACTTGTCAATTTATACTAACATTCAATATAAACTTGAAATATAACACTCAATATAAACTTGAAATATAACATTCAATATAAACTTGAAATATAACATTTAATATAAACTTGAAATATAACATTCAATATAAACTTGAAATATAACACTCAATATAAACTTGAAATATAACATTCAATATAAACTTGAAATATAACATTCAATATAAACTTGAAATATAACACTCAATATAAACTTGAAATATAACATTCAATATAAACTTGAAATATAACATTCAATATAAACTTGAAATATATTATTGGACAAACTTGAAATATAACATTCAATATAAACTTAAAATATAATATTCAAAATAAACTTGAAATATAAAATTCAATATAAACTGGAAATATAACATTCAATATAAACTTGAAATATAACATTCAATATAAACTTGAAATATAACATTCAACAAACTTGAAATATAACATTCAATATAAACTTAAAATATAACATTCAATATAAACTTGAAATATAAAATTCAATATAAACTGGAAATATAACATTCAATATAAACTTGAAATATAACATTCAATATAAACTTGAAATATAACATTCAACAAACTTGAAATATAACATTCAATATAAACTTAAAATATAACATTCAATATAAACTTGAAATATAAAATTCAATATAAACTGGAAATATAACATTCAATATAAACTTGAAATATAACATTCAATATAAACTTGAAATATAACATTCAACAAACTTGAAATATAACATTCAATATAAACTTAAAATATAACATTCAATATAAACTTGAAATATAAAATTCAATATAAACTGGAAATATAACATTCAATATAAACTTAAAATATAACATTCAATATAAACTTGAAATATAACATTCAATATAAACTTGAAATATAACATTCAATATAAACTGGAAATATAACATTCAATATAAACTTGAAATATAACACTCAATATAAACTTGAAATATAACATTCAATATAAACTTGAAATATAACATTCAACAAACTTGAAATATAACATTCAATATAAACTTAAAATATAACATTCAATATAAACTTGAAATATAAAATTCAATACAAACTGGAAATATAACATTCAATATAAACTTGAAATATAACATTCAATATAAACTTGAAATATAACATTCAACAAACTTGAAATATAACATTCAATGTAAACTTAAAATATAACATTCAATATAAACTTGAAATATAAAATTCAATATAAACTTGAAATATAACATTCAATATAAACTTGAAATATAACATTCAATATAAACCTGAAATATAACATTCAACAAACTTGAAATATAACATTCAATATAAACTTAAAATATAACATTCAATATAAACTTGAAATATAACATTCAACAAACTTGAAATATAACATTCAATACAAACTTGAAATATAACATCCTCAATACAAACTTGAAATATAAATTCAATATAAACTTGAAATATAACACTCAATATAAACTTGAAATATAACATTCAATATAAACTTGAAATATAACATTCAATATAAACTTGAAATATAACATTCAATATAAACTTGAAATATAACATTCAATATAAACTTGAAATATAACACTCAATATAAACTTGAAATATAACACTCAATATAAACTTGAAATATAACATTCAATATAAACTTGAAATAGAACATTCAATATAAACTTGAAATAGAACATTCAATGTAAACTTGAAATATAACATTCAATATAAACTTTAAATATAACATTCAATATAAACTTTAAATATAACATTCAATATAAACTTGAAATATAACATTCAATATAAACTTGAAATATAATATTCAATATAAACTGGAAATATAACATTCAATATAAACTTGAAATATAACATTTAATATAAACTTGAAATATAACATTCAACAAACTTGAAATATAACATTCAATATAAACTTAAAATATAACATTCAATATAAACTTGAAATATAAAATTCAATATAAACTGGAAATATAACATTCAACAAACTTGAAATATAACATTCAATATAAACTTAAAATATAACATTCAATATAAACTTGAAATATAAAATTCAATATAAACTGGAAATATAACATTCAATATAAACTTAAAATATAACATTCAATATAAACTTGAAATATAACATTCAACAAACTTGAAATATAACATTCAATATAAACTGGAAATATAACATTCAATATAAACTTGAAATATAACACTCAATATAAACTTGAAATATAACATTCAATATAAACTTGAAATATAACATTCAACAAACTTGAAATATAACATTCAATATAAACTTAAAATATAACATTCAATATAAACTTGAAATATAAAATTCAATATAAACTGGAAATATAACATTCAATATAAACTTGAAATATAACATTCAATATAAACTGGAAATATAACATTCAATATAAACTTGAAATATAACACTCAATATAAACTTGAAATATAACATTCAATATAAAATTGAAATATAACATTCAACAAACTTGAAATATAACATTCAATATAAACTTAAAATATAACATTCAATATAAACTTGAAATATAACATTCAATATAAACTTGAAATAGAACATTAAATATAAAATTGAAATAGAACATTCAATGTAAACTTGAAATATAACATTCAATATAAACTTTAAATATAACATTCAACAAACTTGAAATATAACATTCAATATAAACTTAAAATATAACATTCAATATAAACTTGAAATATAAAATTCAATATAAACTGGAAATATAACATTCAATATAAACTTGAAATATAACATTTAATATAAACTTGAAATATAACATTCAACAAACTTGAAATATAACATTCAATATAAACTTAAAATATAACATTCAATATAAACTTGAAATATAAAATTCAATATAAACTTGAAATATAACACTCAATATAAACTTGAAATATAACATTCAATATAAACTTGAAATATAACATTCAATATAAACTTGAAATATATTATTGGACAAACTTGAAATATAACATTCAATATAAACTTAAAATATAACATTCAATATAAACTTGACATATAAAATTCAATATAAACTTGAAATATAACATTCAATATAAACTTGAAATATAACACTCAATATAAACTTGAAATATAACATTCAACAAACTTGAAATATAACATTCAACAAACTTGAAATATAACATTCAATATAAACTTGAAATATAACATTCAATATAATCTTGAAATATAACATTCAATATAAACTTAAAATATAACATTCAATATAAACTTGAAATATAAAATTCAATATAAACTGGAAATATAACATTCAATATAAATTTGAAATATAACTCAATATAAACTTGAAATATAAAATTCAATATAAACTTGAAATATAACATTCAATATAAACTTGAAATTTAACATTCAATATAAACTTGAAATATAACACTCAATACAAACTTGAAATATAACACTCAATATAAACTTGAAATATTATTAACAATTAGACAACGCGCCCGCGTTTTCTATGAGCAGATAGTCAACGAGGAGCGCCTTGTTGACTATCGCGCATAGAAAACAAGGGCGAGTTGTCTAATTGTTTTAGTATAAATTTACCACTTTCTAACCCAAGAAATAACTTTTATTTTGTATTTTTCTTGGGAAAAAAGTAAATATTCTTTCGAAATCAGGCGACTTTTTCCCCAGAGGTTTATATCAGCGGATAGTAACTCCTGCGATAGCCAATCAAAATTGAGGATTTGTGATATAAACTTGTCAATTTATACTAACATTCAATATAAACTTGAAATATAACACTCAATATAAACTTGAAATATAACATTCAATATAAACTTGAAATATAACATTTAATATAAACTTGAAATATAACATTCAATATAAACTTGAAATATAACACTCAATATAAACTTGAAATATAACATTCAATATAAACTTGAAATATAACATTCAATATAAACTTGAAATATAACACTCAATATAAACTTGAAATATAACATTCAATATAAACTTGAAATATAACATTCAATATAAACTTGAAATATATTATTGGACAAACTTGAAATATAACATTCAATATAAACTTAAAATATAATATTCAAAATAAACTTGAAATATAAAATTCAATATAAACTGGAAATATAACATTCAACAAACTTGAAATATAACATTCAATATAAACTTAAAATATAACATTCAATATAAACTTGAAATATAAAATTCAATATAAACTGGAAATATAACATTCAATATAAACTTGAAATATAACATTTAATATAAACTTGAAATATAACATTCAAACAAACTTGAAATATAACATTCAATATAAACTTAAAATATAACATTCAATATAAACTTGAAATATAAAATTCAATATAAACTGGAAATATAACATTCAACAAACTTGAAATATAACATTCAATATAAACTTAAAATATAACATTCAATATAAACTTGAAATATAAAATTCAATATAAACTGGAAATATAACATTCAACAAACTTGAAATATAACATTCAATATAAACTTAAAATATAACATTCAATATAAACTTGAAATATAAAATTCAATATAAACTGGAAATATAACATTCAATATAAACTTAAAATATAACATTCAATATAAACTTGAAATATAACATTCAATATAAACTTGAAATATAACATTCAATATAAACTGGAAATATAACATTCAATATAAACTTGAAATATAACACTCAATATAAACTTGAAATATAACATTCAATATAAACTTGAAATATAACATTCAACAAACTTGAAATATAACATTCAATATAAACTTAAAATATAACATTCAATATAAACTTGAAATATAAAATTCAATATAAACTGGAAATATAACATTCAATATAAACTTGAAATATAACATTCAATATAAACTTGAAATATAAAATTCAATATAAACTGGAAATATAACATTCAATATAAACTTGAAATATAACACTCAATATAAACTTGAAATATAACATTCAATATAAACTTGAAATATAACATTCAATATAAACTTGAAATATAACATTCAACAAACTTGAAATATAACATTCAATATAAACTTAAAATATAACATTCAATATAAACTTGAAATATAACATTCAACAAACTTGAAATATAACATTCAATATAAACTTGAAATATAACATCCTCAATACAAACTTGAAATATAACATTCAATATAAACTTGAAATATAACACTCAATATAAACTTGAAATATAACATTCAATATAAACTTGAAATATAACATTCAATATAAACTTGAAATATAACATTCAATATAAACTTGAAATATAACATTCAATATAAACTTGAAATATAACACTCAATATAAACTTGAAATATAACACTCAATATAAACTTGAAATATAACATTCAATATAAACTTGAAATAGAACATTCAATATAAACTTGAAATAGAACATTCAATGTAAACTTGAAATATAACATTCAATATAAACTTTAAATATAACATTCAATATAAACTTTAAATATAACATTCAATATAAACTTGCAATATAACATTCAATATAAACTTGAAATTTAAAATTCAATATAAACTGGAAATATAACATTCAATATAAACTTGAAATATAACATTTAATATAAACTTGAAATATAACATTCAACAAACTTGAAATATAACATTCAATATAAACTTAAAATATAACATTCAATATAAACTTGAAATATAAAATTCAATATAAACTGGAAATATAACATTCAACAAACTTGAAATATAACATTCAATATAAACTTAAAATATAACATTCAATATAAACTTGAAATATAAAATTCAATATAAACTGGAAATATAACATTCAATATAAACTTAAAATATAACATTCAATATAAACTTGAAATATAACATTCAACAAACTTGAAATATAACATTCAATATAAACTGGAAATATAACATTCAATATAAACATGAAATATAACACTCAATATAAACTTGAAATATAACATTCAATATAAACTTGAAATATAACATTCAACAAACTTGAAATATAATTAACAATTAGACAACGAGCCCGCGTTTTCTATGAGCAGATAGTCAACGAGGCGGAGCCGAGTTGACTATCGCTCATAGAAAACAAGGGCGAGTTGTCTAATTGTTTTAGTATAAATTTACAACTTTCTAACCCAAGAAATAACTTTTATTTCGCATTTTTCATGGAAAAAAAGGAAATATTCTTTCGAAATCAGGCGACTTTTTCCCCAGAGGTTTATATCAGCGGATAGTAACTCCTGCGATAGCCAATCAAAATTGAGGATTTGTGATATAAACTTGTCAATTTATACTAACATTCAATATAAACTTAAAATATAACATTCAATATAAACTTGAAATATAAAATTCAATATAAACTGGAAATATAACATTCAATATAAACTTGAAATATAACATTCAATATAAACTTGAAATATAACATTCAATATAAACTTGAAATATAACACTCAATATAAACTTGAAATATAACATTCAATATAAACTTGAAATATAACATTCAATATAAACTTGAAATATATTATTGGACAAACTTGAAATATAACATTCAATATAAACTTAAAATATAACATTCAATATAAACTTGACATATAAAATTCAATATAAACTTGAAATATAACATTCAATATAAACTTGAAATATAACACTCAATATAAACTTGAAATATAACATTCAACAAACTTGAAATATAACATTCAACAAACTTGAAATATAACATTCAATATAAACTTGAAATATAACATTCAATATAATCTTGAAATATAACATTCAATATAAACTTAAAATATAACATTCAATATAAACTTGAAATATAAAATTCAATATAAACTGGAAATATAACATTCAATATAAATTTGAAATATAACTCAATATAAACTTGAAATATAAAATTCAATATAAACTTGAAATATAACATTCAATATAAACTTGAAATTTAACATTCAATATAAACTTGAAATATAACACTCAATACAAACTTGAAATATAACACTCAATATAAACTTGAAATATTATTAACAATTAGACAACGCGCCCGCGTTTTCTATGAGCAGATAGTCAACGAGGAGCGCCTTGTTGACTATCGCGCATAGAAAACAAGGGCGAGTTGTCTAATTGTTTTAGTATAAATTTACCACTTTCTAACCCAAGAAATAACTTTTATTTTGTATTTTTCTTGGGAAAAAAAGTAAATATTCTTTCGAAATCAGGCGACTTTTTCCCAGAGGTTTATATCAGCGGATAGTAACTCCTGCGATAGCCAATCAAAATTGAGGATTTGTGATATAAACTTGTCAATTTATACTAACATTCAATATAAACTTGAAATATAACACTCAATATAAACTTGAAATATAACATTCAATATAAACTTGAAATATAACATTTAATATAAACTTGAAATATAACATTCAATATAAACTTGAAATATAACACTCAATATAAACTTGAAATATAACATTCAATATAAACTTGAAATATAACATTCAATATAAACTTGAAATATAACACTCAATATAAACTTGAAATATAACATTCAATATAAACTTGAAATATAACATTCAATATAAACTTGAAATATATTATTGGACAAACTTGAAATATAACATTCAATATAAACTTAAAATATAATATTCAAAATAAACTTGAAATATAAAATTCAATATAAACTGGAAATATAACATTCAATATAAACTTGAAATATAACATTCAATATAAACTTGAAATATAACATTCAACAAACTTGAAATATAACATTCAATATAAACTTAAAATATAACATTCAATATAAACTTGAAATATAAAATTCAATATAAACTGGAAATATAACATTCAATATAAACTTGAAATATAACATTCAATATAAACTTGAAATATAACATTCAACAAACTTGAAATATAACATTCAATATAAACTTAAAATATAACATTCAATATAAACTTGAAATATAAAATTCAATATAAACTGGAAATATAACATTCAATATAAACTTGAAATATAACATTCAATATAAACTTGAAATATAACATTCAACAAACTTGAAATATAACATTCAATATAAACTTAAAATATAACATTCAATATAAACTTGAAATATAAAATTCAATATAAACTGGAAATATAACATTCAATATAAACTTAAAATATAACATTCAATATAAACTTGAAATATAACATTCAATATAAACTTGAAATATAACATTCAATATAAACTGGAAATATAACATTCAATATAAACTTGAAATATAACACTCAATATAAACTTGAAATATAACATTCAATATAAACTTGAAATATAACATTCAACAAACTTGAAATATAACATTCAATATAAACTTAAAATATAACATTCAATATAAACTTGAAATATAAAATTCAATACAAACTGGAAATATAACATTCAATATAAACTTGAAATATAACATTCAATATAAACTTGAAATATAACATTCAACAAACTTGAAATATAACATTCAATGTAAACTTAAAATATAACATTCAATATAAACTTGAAATATAAAATTCAATATAAACTTGAAATATAACATTCAATATAAACTTGAAATATAACATTCAATATAAACCTGAAATATAACATTCAACAAACTTGAAATATAACATTCAATATAAACTTAAAATATAACATTCAATATAAACTTGAAATATAACATTCAACAAACTTGAAATATAACATTCAATACAAACTTGAAATATAACATCCTCAATACAAACTTGAAATATAAATTCAATATAAACTTGAAATATAACACTCAATATAAACTTGAAATATAACATTCAATATAAACTTGAAATATAACATTCAATATAAACTTGAAATATAACATTCAATATAAACTTGAAATATAACATTCAATATAAACTTGAAATATAACACTCAATATAAACTTGAAATATAACACTCAATATAAACTTGAAATATAACATTCAATATAAACTTGAAATAGAACATTCAATATAAACTTGAAATAGAACATTCAATGTAAACTTGAAATATAACATTCAATATAAACTTTAAATATAACATTCAATATAAACTTTAAATATAACATTCAATATAAACTTGAAATATAACATTCAATATAAACTTGAAATATAATATTCAATATAAACTGGAAATATAACATTCAATATAAACTTGAAATATAACATTTAATATAAACTTGAAATATAACATTCAACAAACTTGAAATATAACATTCAATATAAACTTAAAATATAACATTCAATATAAACTTGAAATATAAAATTCAATATAAACTGGAAATATAACATTCAACAAACTTGAAATATAACATTCAATATAAACTTAAAATATAACATTCAATATAAACTTGAAATATAAAATTCAATATAAACTGGAAATATAACATTCAATGTAAACTTAAAATATAACATTCAATATAAACTTGAAATATAACATTCAACAAACTTGAAATATAACATTCAATATAAACTGGAAATATAACATTCAATATAAACTTGAAATATAACACTCAATATAAACTTGAAATATAACATTCAATATAAACTTGAAATATAACATTCAACAAACTTGAAATATAACATTCAATATAAACTTAAAATATAACATTCAATATAAACTTGAAATATAAAATTCAATATAAACTGGAAATATAACATTCAATATAAACTTGAAATATAACATTCAATATAAACTGGAAATATAACATTCAATATAAACTTGAAATATAACACTCAATATAAACTTGAAATATAACATTCAATATAAAATTGAAATATAACATTCAACAAACTTGAAATATAACATTCAATATAAACTTAAAATATAACATTCAATATAAACTTGAAATATAACATTCAATATAAACTTGAAATAGAACATTCAATATAAACTTGAAATAGAACATTCAATGTAAACTTGAAATATAACATTCAATATAAACTTTAAATATAACATTCAACAAACTTGAAATATAACATTCAATATAAACTTAAAATATAACATTCAATATAAACTTGAAATATAAAATTCAATATAAACTGGAAATATAACATTCAATATAAACTTGAAATATAACATTTAATATAAACTTGAAATATAACATTCAACAAACTTGAAATATAACATTCAATATAAACTTAAAATATAACATTCAATATAAACTTGAAATATAAAATTCAATATAAACTGGAAATATAACATTCAACAAACTTGAAATATAACATTCAATATAAACTTAAAATATAACATTCAATATAAACTTGAAATATAAAATTCAATATAAACTGGAAATATAACATTCAATATAAACTTAAAATATAACATTCAATATAAACTTGAAATATAACATTCAATATAAACTTGAAATATAACAATCAATATAAACTGGAAATATAACATTCAATATAAACTTGAAATATAACACTCAATATAAACTTGAAATATAACATTCAATATAAACTTGAAATATAACATTCAACAAACTTGAAATATAACATTCAATATAAACTTAAAATATAACATTCAATATAAACTTGAAATATAAAATTCAATATAAACTGGAAATATAACATTCAATATAAACTTGAAATATAACATTCAATATAAACTTGAAATATAACATTCAACAAACTTGAAATATAACATTCAATGTAAACTTAAAATATAACATTCAATATAAACTTGAAATATAAAATTCAATATAAACTGGAAATATAACATTCAATATAAACTTGAAATATAACACTCAATATAAACTTGAAATATAACATTCAATATAAACTTGAAATATAACATTCAATATAAACTTGAAATATAACATTCAACAAACTTGAAATATAACATTCAATATAAACTTAAAATATAACATTCAATATAAACTTGAAATATAACATTCAACAAACTTGAAATATAACATTCAATATAAACTTGAAATATAACATTCAATATAAACTTGAAATATAACACTCAATATAAACTTGAAATATAACACTCAATATAAACTTGAAATATAACATTCAATATAAACTTGAAATAGAACATTCAATATAAACTTGAATCTAGCTAATAATTCTCAAACTTTTAGATATAATATATTTTGCATAGCAGCATGTTTTATTTTTTATTGTCCAAAACATAACCCTCATGGTAGAATTGAAAATAATAATTTAACGGATATTGATCTTAATCACATTGTATATAATTTTAGTGCTTCTAGTGATAGAAATCATCATTGTAGGTATAAAAATTGTAAGCAAAATTCCACTTTTTTTTTCGCTAACCCTATAAATGAGTATATTTTTGATACCCAACTTTTGAGATGTGAAAATTTTTTTGATATAGTATTTTCTGAAACGCAAATAATTCATTCATTCCCTGTAACTATAGATTCATCTGATACATTTGGAATGAATTATGACAAATATGGGTTAGAATTATTAGATTATAATTTATTAACACCCTATTTTAAAATATATTTTGATCAAGCTAATATACATCAATATCTAGAAGCTTATCTGATGGGGTATTTACAAAGATATAATTATATTTTTGATTATAGACATTTTAATATAAAATTATATGATGTTGTGACATTATAGTAAATAATCTTGTAATAAAAGTGTAAAAACAAGAAGGAAATGTAAATAAAGGATTTTCTAATAAAATTGTTTTTTTTGAAGTTTTAAAATCTGTAATTGTTAATCTTGTCCAATATTGAATTAGTTCAATTTCTTTATCCCCAACAGGTTTTCCATCGAAAAAAAATGAATTAAACAATAAAACGCAATGATATGTCCTGTTTCATAACGTTCCATTTGTTTATAAACCAATTCCATTTGTTGACTATCGATTTGTAAAACAATGTTTTTCAACATATTCTCTTGATTTGTAATACATTTTTGTATTAAGGGTTTCAATTTTTTGTATTTAATATTATTTCTTGCAAGTTCTTCGAGAATGATATCCATTTTTATTTGGAAATAAAAAACAAATTTCACACACCATACACATATATATATATATATATACAAACGGTTTATTTTCTATACATTTTTTTTTAAATTCCTTTTTTTAAAAATACTTTCATTACGTGTTTTTTCTATTTTCTTAAATATTTTCCGATAGTTTCTTTCTAATAATCTAATTCCTATTCTATTATTTTTATATACATTAAATTTTCTTATTATTCTATCTTTTTCTCTAAATATAAATTTTAATTGTCTATAGGAATCTAAATCTCTAACAATGATATCATTATCCTCATCAGTATTAATATTTATATACGCTACTGTTTCAACACCCGTTAACTTGTGTTTTTTTTTATATATTAACTGTTTTTTAAATTGTTTGATCCTATCAGGTTCTTCTTCATCTTCAATACTCATTACCCGAGGCATAGGTGGCGGGGGTGGAGGAGATAAATGTATAACGTTTGCGGGTAATGAGGGAGGAAAAGATGCGATTAATTGCTGCATCAATAGATTGTCAAGAATTAAATTATCAAATTCAAGGGTGTTTGATAAATCAAATAATGTTGACGCTTCGTCTTGTATGAAGTTTTCGCTTGGTGTTTGTAATGGGAGCATGTTTTCTTCGGGGATATTTATCGCCGGTAAGACTTCGTCGGGGAACGTTTCGGGAATATTTATCGCCGGTACTTGTAAGACATCATCGATATGTTTTTGGGTAGCGGGAGGAGGAGGAGGAGGAGGTAGATCTGGTATCGGTATTTGCTCTAGCGGTGTAAGCGGATAGGGTGATAATGGCGGCGGTGGTGGTGTCGTAGACTCAATGATTCTACAAACATCGTCGATTAATTTTACCTCTTCTTCTTCATCGTCAGACTCTGACTCCGATGATATATCTGAGATGTAAAGCCCCAATTGTTTTTGTAAAATTTCATTGCGTAGTTGCACCATTTGTGAAACACCTTTCCCTTTTGCATAGCTCGATGTTGTTTCTTCGTCTTTGTACGGGATATGTTTGGGTCTACCATATCTGATCCTAGCCATTTGAGTTTTAAAAATGTTTGAAAACCGAGGTTCTTATATATATTTTATAAAATAGTAAAAGTGATTTCATTGGTTTATTTTCAACGTGTTTCATTGGTTTAAAGGTTAAGGTCTTTCAAGGGTTTTGAGAGAGAGCCATATTTTATTTTTAGAAATGTTATCCCAAATTGTTCAAGGTCATGGTCGGCGTTTATTCGTTCAAGGTCATGGAATGTGAAGTATTTTGTTATTAACATTCGCGGTCAAGGTTAAATTTTGGGTTTTTATTTTTAGTAATAGGGTAAAAAACGTAGATGTTTAATATAAAGTTAAAGACTGTTGTGATTCCATTTCGTTTTTATATTATAAAAATAAAATCTGAAACACTATTTTTCGTTAGAACAATGTTGAGGTATGTTGACAGATGTTTTTGTGCACGACTATCCATACCAACACAGCCAATATTATAATCCGCCAAGTGCGTGTATTTTCGGACAGATGTTTTTCGACACGATTTCCCCCTAGCAACTACCCAATATTATAATCCGTTGAGATTTTTAAAAATAAAAGAAAAGCGTCAGGGGTGATCTTATAGAAAGTAAGAGTTCAACTTTTCACATGTATGTCTGATTTATTTGGATTGATTATACAATTTCAGTTTGTGTGCGGTATGTGAAATACGAACCTCTTTGCTAGGATCAATTCATTTCATAAAATATATTTATTTGTCTGTGTGAATTCGTGTTGGTTATATAAATTTTGCTATAAAAGATGACTGATAAACGTTAAACATCAGTATTTTTGAAAAAGATGTATTCCCCAAAGCGAAAGACTTTTGGTTGTCGTACTAAAGAACGCGCCGATCAAATGCTTATAGCAGCGCGAACTATCGGTACACCGTCGTGTGTTCTTAACATGGAAGAAATATCGTTCTTTGAATGTAGTTGTCCTACTGAAAATAGTCGAGGATGTCTTCAAGGGATGGTCATTTTTAAAGACCGGGGTTATGAATATAAAATGTGGAAATGGCTTTTAATACCGACAGAAGTTTGTCGATCTTTTATCGGAGATATATATCACTACGCGGGTCGCACTTATGAGCCTTCAACGCTAATTCAATATGGACGTCGACGCGCTTTAACAGGGAAATGTTGGTATGAAGATAGATGTCGTAAATTAGCCGATAATACAAAATTTAATTGTCGAAAACTACGCAAAAAACAATTGGTTGAAAAAGACAAAAAATATTATTTAAAATGATAGTAGATTTTTTTGTACAAGAAACATAAAAATGTTTTTTATTGTTCAAGAGTTTTTCTTTTTTTTTCTTCTACCACATCCTCCAAGCACTTGTGCATGAGCTTCCCCCACGCGTTTATTTCTTTCACCATCTTTCTTTTGCGGGCTCTGGTGATTGGTGTTGTTGCTTCGGTCTCGTCTTCCTTCGGTCTCTCTTTCAGTAAAAAAACACAAAAGTTCCCACCACTGTAGTACGCCTTCACATCTTTCAGTTGTAGTTCCATATTCATTTTGTCTTATTATTTTTGGTAAATTTTGCGGGTATAACCTTCCTCTATGGGATATGATTGCTTTTAGGGGGTGTAGACCCTTGGGTTGGGTTTTTATATTTGTTTATAGGGAGGGTACAATTATTTTAACCAATGAGCTTTCACGAGTTTAAAATCTACCCAATCATATTTGTTGAAATTGTTTGATTGACAGTTGTTGAATTATTTAACCAATCAGCTTTCATAGCTTAAAATCTAACCAATCATATTTGTTGAAATTTTTTGATTGACGGATTGTTGAACACCAATCACAACTTAATACTATTAACCAATCGACAAATTTTGAATAAATGATATAGTTTTATTAGGAGGAAAAATAGTATAAATATTCGGATAAAAACATTTAAAAAATTTAGTTATGACTTTATACGATGAGTTAACGCGTTTGGATTGTCCCTATAACTCTATTAAAGATAATTCTTTTTTAAAAGAATCAGCGACCCATTATTTGAAAAAAATTACACATGTGATTGATTGTGAAGCTTTTTATTTAAATCATCGATGGATTTATCGCGAGGTATCGGTGATTTGTTTAGAAAATGGATATTTTGAATCTTTCCAATGCTACGATTCATCATGATTTGAATTATTTAGAAAGAAAAACTATTATTTGTCAGAAACGTTTACACGGATTGTATTATGTGAATAAAAAACAACACAACTATTTGGATCAAAAGGAAATGGTTGATCGACTGAAATGGATATATGGATCACACTCTTATGTTTTTGGATATAAAGGTGGAACTTTGGAGTCTATATTATGTGCAAAACTTAAGTTATCATGTGTCAATTTGGAACATTTTAATATTGAAAAATATTCTACATTAATTGAAAAGTATAATATTAAAGAAAAATGCTGTAAATATCATGAATCACAGAATCCTCATTGTTCGTTGTATGAAATAATTTTGTTTAGTGTTCATTATGGAAAAAATAAATAGAGTATGGAAACAACAATGTTTTTTATCACTCTATAAAAGTTTGAAACATTGAACATTAATGTAGTGTTTCAAGAATGGATGTATTGGTCGGTCAAATGGATCCTTCACGATATACTGATGGGTATATTACATGTAGATATATTTGGGATTTTATCGACAGTTTTAGTTCGAATGAAGATGGAATTGAAGCGTACCATGTAGTATTGCAGATTTCAGATACCTATGCTTCTACTATTTACAAGATTAAAATATATTTTTATTTGAAAGAAGAAACCGACGGGAGTTGTTTTTTTGTAATTCAGCTGTTTCAAGATAAAGAAGAAAAACTTGTTCCTGATTGTATATTAAAACATTTTCAATGTTTATTTTCAACGTTTATGGAACATAATTTACTAAACTTCTGTTTTCCTTATTCTAAAGAAACAATTAACGTTTGGTTAAATGACAATTTTCCTGAACAATTTCATTGTTATGATAATCTTACTTCTTATTTTATTTTTTGTATATTTAATGATTATCTATATTGGAGACAAAGACCCATTAATTGTGTAGAAATTGCTTGTACAATACGTAGTTTTTATTTGACAGCAATGACAAATTTTAACATTCTTAATAATGAAAAATTCACACTTAAACGTTGTGAATTGGTTGATGTAAAATAAAAAAATGGAATAAGAATATTTTTTTTTATTTTTTAATATTAATACATTCTTATTTTCTCTAAATATCCACCATATGTACGATGTCGTGGTTGTACTATTCCTCCTTTTTGAGATTTATTTTTAGTGTTTTTAAGATTCCAAAACCTTTATTAATTTCGTTGATGATATTTTTACCTAACGCATTAGTTATTTTAATACCCCCACGTTGTTTTTTAGTTCCTCTAAATCCACCACCTCTTTGTTTTTTTTCCCTTTAAATCCTTTACCTAATAATTTTACATATCTTCTACATTTCCTACACCCCATTATGATTTATCGTTTTTTTCTTTTCCAATAGTTCGAACCATAATCAGCAAAAATTTCTTCATGGGGTTTTATACGTTTTGAACTTTCTAAAAAGTATTTATTATTATTTTTTTTATAAGTAAAGTAGGAATTATTTTTATATTTTGACCCTCTTTTTCCATTATTTGCAAAACGAGCTGCAGAATAAGTACTTAAATCAGAATCCAAACAATTGTTGGGAGTATCACAAATACTATAGTTGGCGTTTACATCTATACCGTGTTTTCGATTTAATTCTGTTTGATTTGTTTTTCGACCCGTGTATTGGATTATTGTTTTTTTTGGATTAAATTGATTTTTCCACGCGAACAATCCCTTTCCAGCATTTGGAATATTTGATTTTTTTACACGTAAGTTATCTTCTTTAGCTAAATGGATCCAACATTTTGGGGTATGAGCGGTACGTTTACGACATCTTATTCTTTTTACAGTATTACTTTTACATTGAAGAACATCCCGTAT
Organism: Chrysogorgia sp. JL179-B06; assembly: GCA_035772405.1. Lineage (NCBI taxonomy): Eukaryota > Metazoa > Cnidaria > Anthozoa > Scleralcyonacea > Chrysogorgiidae > Chrysogorgia > Chrysogorgia sp. JL179-B06. The sequence continues at coordinate 187,430 of JAYKKM010000488.1, forward strand.
ACTTTGTGATTTATTAACACCACGTGAGTTATTATTTCGTTTTTTTACCGATAATTTCGTTCTAACCATAATTAAATATTGTTTTAATTCCAAGATAGGTCGTATTATTTTTTTTAATAAAATTTATAATACACTCAATTTTATATATAATAGATGATGATAATTGATATATATATTTTTTTAAATCTTCTAATCTTTCTTGTATTACTAAATAATTAATATAAATGATTTCCTCATTAGCTTCTGTAAAATTTAATAGACATTCACGAAATATTTCTGGTGAAAATAAAACACAAGCATCATTATCTAAAACTTCATAGGCTATATAAGGTTCGTTATTTTTATTTTTTAAATAAATTTCTATATGTATAGTTTCACACATTTTTTTTAGAAAAAATGGGTAATTGGATGGGTACTGGAGATAAACCGTTGGTGTCCCTTAACTGTATTAGTGTAAAAGAGGCAAATCATATTAATATAGGCGATCTTGTTGATGGAGAGGAAAACCAAAAAAATTAAAAAACCTCATATATTTCTTGTTTTAGAAGAAGAAAAGAACAAAACCATGGAGAATCAACAGAAGAAATTTAAATATAATAACAAAGAAATTGAACGTTTAGTAAGTTTGTTTGAAAGTGAAAAGAAAAAAAATCCTCAAACAAATGAGGATAATATTATTAGTGTTGAGAAAATTAATGAAAAAGAAAATGAAAAATTTAAAGTGAACGAACAAACTTTTTCAATTTCTATTGCTCGTAAATCGGGTGTTAATTTTATAGCTTTTATACAATCGTTGACGTTACTTTTTACTTATTTGATTAATCATACACGTACAAGTGTAAAAAATAATGATGACTATGTGCGATTTATCTTTAGTCATGCCCACAGAATAGGAAATGAACAGAAGGGCCACTCGCGTCGGAACCTTTGATGTTTTTGTCCTCGCGCATGTCGCCTCGCGCATCTCGGCCGCCATCTTCCTAGCCAGTAAAACTCCAGCCAGTTCAACAGTAAAAAATAGAGCGAAAACCGAGGTTGGATGATTGGAACGGCTACATCTCAAAATTTTGATCGATGATTTTCAAACCACTGCTTTAATATCCAAAAGAGAGGTAAGTTTATCTATTTTATTTTGTTAGAAAGTAATTTAACAAATTTCAAACGCGTAATTATGATTTTACTGACTGACACTGTTTCAGTGTTTGTCGCTACGAGTCACGACGGCAGTCAAGTGATGTTTATTTTGCTTTTCGGGCTTTTTTATTGTTTGATTGCCTTAAAATATATTCAAGGTCCAGCAATAATAGTTTTTCTATCCAAAGCTAGAGTCCTAAGGATTATTATTAAAGTGATATACAAAGCATTGATTTAATTATTAAGTTGTTTTACAAATGTGTGACTTTAATATATTTCCTGTCTTTTTTTTTGCGATTTGCAAACTTCAAACTATAATAGATTCCCATTCTTAAAAATAACTTTTGCAGGAATACGAGAGGGAAATCAGGACAACTTTTGAATGGAACAGGAATACTCTGCAATTTGCTCAGGATGCTTTTACCAACATATGCACTCTTTGTATATATGGAGAAATTAGCCACGAAGGCATCCTCAAGTTGTTTAATATACTCCAAGTAAAGTGCTGTTGGTGCATGGAGCCCTCCAAAAAGTTTTTCCCCTGAGTCATATGCTTTGAAGTAGCATAGTAACATTCTGCTATCATCCAGATTCTCCGACACCAGAGTTGCTACAAGTGGAACACTTGTGCCTTTTGAAGCATTTGTGCAGCAGGTACCCAGAAACATAAGCAATTGGATTCTCCTTCATTAAATTTGTGCAGACATTCTGTTCGCTATAATCTGTAGTTCCAATGGCCAAGTTAGGCTGGATTGATGGAGTCACAGGTACCAACACTGGAACATCTGGCTTTTCAGCATGCTGGGCAAGGAGGTGGTCAAAGTCTTCAGCACAGTTCCCCAATGATGAGTTTAAAAATGAGCTGAAAAATAATTTCCTAAAGGCTCGTGTGAACTGAATTGGGGTTGGGTTGTCGCTATTCCCACCTTGTTGGCGAATTGAACCAAAGAAATTTTCTAAAGGGTCAGTGTTTAATCTCCTAGTGAGAAGAAACTTGAAGCCATGGTTTACTCTCAGGTAATCCCAAATTAAAATAATGGCATTAAGGGTAACTAACCATCCCTTAAGACACTTAATCCTACCAGTGACTTCCTTATTTCCTTGAAACACTTTCAACTTGCTTATAAAACTAATGGCTTCCTTTAAAAAAACCAAATGGGGTAGGTTTCACTTATAGCAGATTTCAACTTTTTTGTAGAATGAACTGTTGAACTGTTTACACAGTCAAATATTGAATCGAATTTTGAAAGTAGGTCTGCTGTTCCCATAGCCGATGATGGGAGACCCCCAACACTCACATACATGCATAGGGATGCTGCTACAGTATGACTAAGGATTTGGGTGGCATACTTAACTTTCATTTTACAAAAATTGTTGGGGTGAATGTGCTTTTCTGTTAACTTAGGTGCAGCTCTGATGGGAAGTGCGCTATCCTTCTCATAGAAGTCTTCAATGTCTTTCCACTTTGCAGTGTATTGTCCAAATCTGAAGGGATATTTCATTAGGTTATTGCGTACACACTTCAGCAAATGTGGGGGATCAAACATCAAGAAATACTTCTTGTTGTTGTGCATAAACCATGGGCTTTTTGGGGTAACTTCCAAGTGATTGGCCAGGCTTTGGAAGTTTGATCCCATGTCTGACATAACAACCACAACTTTTAGGCCAATTCCTTCCAACTTGTCAATTGCCTCCTTCAACAGGTCTTTCATTTCATCTCTTGGGCATCCTCCATTGACCAAAACATAACCCAAAGGCTGCTTCCATCTTCCTGAGATGCTACGAGCAAGAAACACAGTGCTGAGTTTGCCACTTTGTTGGTTCTATAGCCACCTCCAAAATCTTCTAGACCTACAATTTTGTCCCCAGGTATGTCATAGAACAAATTGTTCTTTAGTGAAATTTCAGCCATGCATAATGTACATAGCCTTTCTTGTTCACTCATATGAGAAACTTTATTCCTTATTATGTTTAGGGCACCTTGGGATATTCCTGCTGCTGCTGGCATTTTTTATATGTAGCGACGGAGTGATGACTTAGTTGGCAGTATGAATAATTTGGACAGCATTCTGTATGCTTTGCCACTTGCATGGTAGAGAGAGATTGCCAGTGATTTCATTTGTGGTGAATATCTTCTTCCTTTTTGTTACCTGCTGTGCAATTTTAGTTGAATCTTCACAAAATTTGCCAAATTTTCTGGTAACTTTGCTAATGCCTGTTCTAGTGCATTTTCCTGCCTCTTTTGTTTGGTGCATTTCTTCTTATCCAGGGCTTTCTGTAAACGCTTAATTTTCTTTCCTTGTGATTGAATGACTTTTTTCTGTTTGTTTTTCCTAGGAGTGTTCATAGAAAGATGCTGGCTTGTCTGACTACTGGAATCTTGTGTTGTGCACCCGTCATTTGTGACTCCTGTGCTGCTCTGTGGGACTTGTGAAGACACTAAATAATTACAGAACAGTGGATAAGTTCTGGAAATCACATTTGGAAAACACCTACCTCACTCTTAACAACTGCAAACAATGGTATCCAATAAAGATCTTTAAAAGTTTTGGTTGAGATTACCTTTTAGACCTGTATCTGGAATATCAATTGGGGGAGGAGATTCATCCATTATTTCTTCTCTTAAGCTTTCTTGTAAGTTATCTGCATAACAGAAAATTACAGTTACAAATAACTTCTTATAAATTATTTATTTTTAAATTCATATATAAAAATGGTAACATTAATGCATTAATATATATTTAGGTAAAAATCATATAAAATGTATATACAGTCAGGTTAATAAAGAAACAATAAATCCATAAATTATTTCTGTTAACTGTTTTCACATACCATTGTTGGTAACTTTCATTTTTAATCTTTTTCCTGTAATGATTATCAAATTGGAGATTGTATAGTCTGGCTAGAGAATATTACAGTATGCAATATCTGGATGTCATATATTTTATTGTATAATGGTTTACCTGGGCTATGAGTAGATGTCACCTTCTGAATAGTTTTTCGTTTCTGACCAACTTGAGCTGGCGGATTAGGAATGTTAAATAATGTCGGTTTTGCCTCAGAATTTAAACGATTTTTTAGGTCGTTGGAGAACATAACATCTTCGAAATGCTCGGTACATAATTTGCAATTCTTATACAAATATTCGGGGGTTTTGTTCATTAGGTCCTTTCTTCTACAAAGTACAACCCATTCTTTTGATCTAGATGGTTAATGTGTAAAACGATGTTCCTTACAACTGATAACAGTGTTGCTTACTGGATAATTGGATTTCACTGAGATAACGTACCTTTTGGCATCGCGCGGAAAACGGAAAAAACTAAGTTCTGGATGTGAACCTTTACTGTTTGAGCAGTTAACAGCTGAACAAAACGTTCGACATCCACCTTTCCCTTTGCTTTGATTTTCAGGATCAGCCATTTCAGTATTGTAGATTTTTTTAGCAGCAGTAAAAACACAATCTCTCCAAAAACAAGTCTTTATATACGAAAAAATCGCACGTGTTTTTTTGGCGCGAATTGGTTGAGGTATTTTTAATATTATCCCTTTAGGACACCTTCAGTCTTCAGCTACTATTTCTTTGTTATGGCAACCATATCCAAACAATAATGTTTGGGTTTGTTGACTGAGTAAGTCTACAAAGTTTGAGTCAATTTAGTGAAATCAATACAAAGATATGCATGATTTTCAGTTTTGTTACAATCCATGTTCAAATTACATAAAACCATAGTTAACTATGATAAAACGTACTGTAATGACTCAAGAACTGGACGACAAATGAAATAACTGTAAAAGCCATTCTTCATTATTTTAACTGTTCTTGCAAATAGAAATATAAAATGGGGTGAATTTTCATTGCATTAGGCACTGCTTGACATTACATTTTGTTAGTTCTCTTGCTCATTTTTGGGCAAGATAGGGTTCCACCACAACTCATGAAACTCACATCTGATAATTTCAGGTGAAAAAACATGTAAATATACATAAAGTTCTTGTGAAACTGCAGCAACTTCTACATATTTATTGAAAAAAATCTGTTTGGGCATATTGAGAGCTTTTCCAGATAATACATTACAGGTATTTTCACTGCTAAGAGCAAAAGGTGTGATTCAAAATTTGCGATTCTTATATACAGTACTTGAAAATAAGCAAGCATGTAGATTGATATTCTTTACAATTTATTTTCCTTTTATTTTAGTACAACAACAGTGGCGGCACTACGGATGTGCAAACGGTGCCCCAAACTATTAACAGACTGCACGGGTCGTCTTTAGATTTTACTCAAAATGAAGGAAATGCCATTTCAGAGAACTAAATTCTAAAATTTCCCAGCAGATAATCACCCGTGCCCCCTTACATATGCTGTGACTTTGTGGGAGGGGGGCCCACACCCATGTAGTGCTGCCACTGACAGCAGCAGTTCATTACAATATAACAAGTGTTAATCATCAATAAAATAAGTAAATACAATTACCAATTTGAAATATTATATATAAATCTGTGTATATTTAACAAATAGATTCCATTTTGCCATTGTCTGTTCAGTTATAGATGCACAGATGACGTCAGAACGTGGTAATAACAAAAAAGTGGCGTCAAACTACTGTAGATCATGAAGACAAAGACAGATATAAAATATTAATATATAGAAAAGTGTTGTGCTGTGTTAGCCGTAGGAAGTGTTGATATACAATTATTATATCATGGCTTGGCTCGTAAGCGGTATTAACACAGCTTTTCTGCAATCTGAGCTGTCTTTACAAACCGATAAAGACAGGTGATGACAAAAAGTATGATTACGAAAAATTGAAGAAATGTGAGAAATTTAAAAGAGCCATATAATAAAAATATTACCCTTATGAAAACAACTATATTTTATTGCTATTTTAAGTATATTTTATTACTATCACACCTAATTTTATCATATTTTATATAGCGAAAACCCTATTTTAATGCTATCACGATATTTCTAAAAATTAGTGAACTATATTTTAATGAGGTTATGACATAACCAAGGTTAACAACAAGGAAACCGGGTCGCATCACAAGATGGCAGGAACTGGGAGGAGCCTGATAGGACTGGTTTGGCATACATCTCGTCATTAGTACATTGGTATGCAAAGTATACTCACACACGCTCTCCAGCTCGAGTAATCATCGAAAATCGAACATCACATCAAAGAAAGAATAACGGCAGACCCTAGTGGATCCACCAGTGATGCAACCCATTGAGAAGAACTTCCACCGTCACCCGCAATCAACTGGGCCTACAATTCGCCATCGCAATGCTCGGTCAAGGCACAGTTATGGTCAAGGGCATGTTTGGCCCGCGTGACTCAAACGCTGAACGCTCACCACTCGGAAGACTCCATAAACGCTGGCTCAGGTACGTTAATTGCATGGAAGTGCCAATTCATCGCGCTCGCGATGTGTTTTCGGTACAAGCTCGTCGCTTGCGTTTGGAGTACCAATACTAAAACAGCATGGCCCATGCAGTGCTCATTCATCACGCTCGGGATATGTTTTTCGGTACAAGCTCGCGGAGTGGTTTGGTATCGTACTCTTGTGGAGTATCAATACTAAAATAGAATGGATTATGAAGTGCTCATTCATCACGCTCGCGATGTGTTTTTCGGTACAAGCTCGTGGCGTGCGTTCGGCATCGTACTCTTGTGGAGTATCAATGCTAAAATAGAATCGGCCATGATTCATTAAGTGCTCATTCATCGCGCTCGCGATGTGTTTTTCGGTACGGAGTACCAAAATACAAAAATAGCATGGGCCATGAAGTGCCCATTCATCTAGCCTGCGTACAGACGCTCGCGGGCGCAAAAAGGCGGCGCTAAGTAGCGTCTGTGCATCAGAGCCAAATTGTGTGTTCTGTAATTTATGCCGATTATTTGCCGAAACAATTTATTGTTTCATATATATATTAAATATGTATTTCATCTATGATCATGACTATGCAGTACATTCACACATATTTTTGCCTAATAAATCAGGAAACATGTTGCCATCGAATAACCCTGTTTCACTTGATATTTTACCTGTAACTGAGACTCCAAAATGTTCTGGATTATCAGTACAAGTTATTGTTGATGTTAATAAATCCAAGACTCTTCATACGACAAACGAAAGAAGATCTCGTTATGCTAAATTTATTGTGATCGAAGTAAAATACAAGCGCCATGTTGGTCGTCGTGATCGACAACCTAGCAGAATTCCATGTAAAAAAATCTCTCGGCTTTTGAAAAAAAGCAGAAAAATACGTAAGCTGGTTCGAAAGCATATAAAAAAGAATGTACCCAGATCTTCTCATATCCATCGTTTGATTTATGCATTTAGTCATGAACGAAGAAGGCTACTGAATGACCAAGGAAATTATTCTATAAGAAAGCATAAGTCTACCATGCAAAAAAGGTTGAAGAATCGAGAAACCAGTAAGCATGTTTTTAGAAGGTCTGCTCGTATGCCATCTATTATAAACAAGTCGGCTACGAATTACCAATCAGATTTTTTAACCTTTACACCTGCCAATATACGAGACGAAAGCTAAGAGATAGCAGACTTTGGATATGAGCGGGAGGTGGCAAAATTTAGATTCAGTCTTCCGAAAGGACAGCCGAAACATTGTAAACAATTTCGCGACAAGGCATGAATATGTCTGACCGAGCAATTTCAGGCAAAAGGGAGCTGGGTGCTACCTGGCCCAATTTTAAACAATAATTTCCAAGCGTGACCGAAACTTCAACATCATAATTAGGCCAGTTAAACTCAAAAATATTATGAGTAATGACCCGTTCCAATTTGCTAATGGAGAAAATACAATATATAAACGTGTAGGAACGCTACCATTAAACACATCGATTACTTGATGTGAATTTCGTCCTGCAGCTAATGATTCAGTAATACAACGATAATTGGTTGTATAATATAATGTTTCTTTATTATGGGTCATCATTTCTGTATTAATTGCATTTGATAATTGTTTTTTGGGTTTAAATACAGGAATTTTTATTTTAAAATCGTCTAGGGTAATTATAGTATCAGCAACGGGCATATTAGCATGATTGGCACCCATCATTACAATTGTATTTAATGCCCGCGTTAAACGTAATTCAACTTTATACGCTGTAGGAATATATATTTCAGCACCACCTTCGCTAAATAATGAACAATCAATCTCATCTATCAAATACTGTGATTGATTTTGAAATGCCTGTACTTTTTGTCTTCCCCCTGTATTTACGACAGCAGTTCCATTCGTGAAACCAGCGATATCGGTCCTATTTTCGGCTGTATCTAAATATGCTAAATTAAGCTCTTTAGAATCTTTATATCCCGACGGTGTTTGATGCATTATAAATTCTATCCATGATGCAAAATCTGCAAAATTATCTGATGGCGTAATTAAATTTTCATTTGTTTTTAATTCTTTTGTTTTCCACATTGTACGAAGGGGTAATGTAATCATCGAAAACCCCGATGCTGCAGGTGCAATAAGTCCAGCAGCATTTCTAATTGATACTCTAGCCATTATTTTAGCATTACTTGTTTTCATTAATCCAACAGCGTTCCCATGCCTTGTTAACGTGTATACTGACGATTGATTATCGACAGGCGTCGCAATAATTTCAGTTTCACGACATTCAGTAAACGTATCATAGGGTGATGAAGTAAAAAATTGTAAAGCTTCACTAAATAATATGTCATTTTTTTCCACATCTTCAATTTTTTTACTCATTTTATTTTATTTTTAACGTTAATTTTAAGAATTTTTGCAACCGTTCCCAACACTTGAGGAAGAAACATACCCAGTGCCAATGCTCCTCCAAAACCTGCTTTTTGTATTTTTTTTCTACGCTTCTTATTCCTCTTTTGTTTTTTGTTTTTTTTATATATTTATTTTTTTATATATTATTAAGTCATTTATTTTATTTTTAAAAAACAACAATAGCCACAACAATAAAAATAATAATAATATCCACGACATTATGATTTTTTTATATAACTTTTTTTATATGATTTTTTTATTTATACTTTTTTTTACAGTTTATCTATTTTGTAAAAAACGTATTACATTTGGATCTATTTTTTTCTCTTTTTTTTATTATCACTTGTATAATAAGTATCTAAATTTAAATTTGAGGGTAATCCCACACCCTCATTTAATAAAATTTCTTTCTTAGTTGGATTTTCTTTATTTTTTCTTTTCACAACAAAATATGATGAATAATTTTTTCCACGATTTCTACCATTTAACAATTCAGTATAATCTTCTACGGATAGTTCATTTATTTTTTCAGTCATTATTTTTTTCTTAAAATAAATTTAAATATATCTTAATTTCTTCACTTTTAACGGTACGTTATTCTCATAGTTAATAAAGAACTGTAATGATTGTTTAGCCTCTTTATCACTCATAAATAAAAAATAGGGGAATTTTTTTTTTCATCAATATAAAATAATTATTTTATAGTATATATAAAACGTTGTGTTGCATTAGAAATAATAGTAGATGAAGAAACTGAAATCGTTCCATTATTTATTTTTTTTGATTGTGTTATTGCACTGAAATCCATTTTTTTGCACACGTAATTCGAAATGAATTTTTGATATTTTTATATTCAATCGAATTTAAATTCCATAAAAAAATTTTCCACTATTTACTAAAATGTAAAGAGAAAAAGGATAAAATATTTTATATTTTTTTAATTATCATTTCCCCATTTTTTTCTTCAAGAACAATCAAAAGCATTATGTTGAATGTATTAAACAATCAATACTAAGCGTTCCTGAATCAAAAGAAACTAATTTTCCTGTAGTATCTTTAACTTTAATATGAATTTCTCGTATAATGTCTTTTTTTAATTTCTCAATGATTTTCGGGGACTATAACAAAATTAATTGTCCATTCCCCCCACCACCTTGTCGATTCCATTGAATGGGGACTGTTGTTAACAATTCGGCACAACTATCACCAACTAACCCCAGTTCTATTTCATCACAGTATATAAACATTTTATTTAATCCGTCGGATACATCGGGTAAGTAATCAAAATATTTAGAAAAAAGGGTTCGAGGTGTAGGGTTATCTTTTTTTATTTCAAACAAGAGAGGTACGATTTCAAGATCTTTTTCATTTTTTAAACCTAACATAAAAGCTAATTTTTTTGAAAATAATATATTAATCTTTTGATTAAAAGAAGCATATTGAATACCCTTTTTTCTATCGTAGTCTTGTTAGATAATCGAAATTCATTTACCTGTAACCCATCGACTGCTTTACTCGCATTTTCATATACCCAATACTCAATCTCAACATTAACATTAATAATTACTTTCCCATTTGACCCGATGGTAAAAAAAATTTCAAATCCTTCTAAGATATTATTTAAAAATATAATTAATGAAGATAAATCATAAATTCCGTCGGGTATAATAAATTTATCCGATGTAAAAACGAACTCACTGCTTGCGTATACCGTATTATTAATTTCTTCAGGTATAAAATTCTTATAGGTTATGATAAATGAAAATAAACATTCATCACCCACAATATTTTTAGTTGTTTGGGGATAACAAACTTGTAAAACTTCTAAAAAACATTCATTGTTCAAAGCATCAATGGGTTGTGCAATTTTCATTTCAAAATCATTAATCAAATTCTTTTGAAGTCCTCTTGATATTGAATTACTAGCAATGTGTAAATTTTTTTTTTTTTTAAACTTGTAATTCAGCATGATAAAAAATTCCTTTAATTTCTTCACGTTGTTCGTCTTCTAATTGATATATGTAACGGGATCGGTGATAAATACTTTTTTAATAAAAAATATCTCATTAGTCCATCGTCGAAGACTACTTTTTTCAAAAATATTATTTTTTACTCTCACAATACGTACACGAGTACCTTCTTGTATCAGATCTTGAGTGGGAATAGGATAATTTAAATGATCACGTACTATTTTATTTTTTACTTTACGTATTTTTCCTTTTTTTTCTTCGCGATAAATTTCAAAAGGTGTTGCACAGCTAATGCTTTATGTGGGGAATTATTATAACGATTAACAATAAGGGGTAAATATTGAATATAGTCAAATTCTCCAGTCATTGTTAAAACACGACGAACCATTGTTTTTAAAGTTCCAATTACACGTTCCACATGGGATGCTTTTATTTCTCTATTATACGTATGAAATACTTCAAAATTATACTTTTTACTTAATTTCGTACGTATATCTTGAAATTCTGTTCCTTCATCACTTTGAATTTTAAGAGGCGCTATTCCTTCTTCAATAAGAATACTTTCAAATTTATTTTTAACATTATTAGACGTTTTCTTTTTTATTAATTTTACCCAACAAAATCTTGAAAAAATATCAATACACACCAGCCAATAACGATATTGATTATTATATCGGGCTAAATCTTTATTTTCAGCTAAATCAATTTCCCATTGTTCATTATTTTTATTAACAGCATATTTCAAACGTCTATATATTTTTTTACTACTACTATGTAATCTATAATTAGAATAATCCTCATCAGTTAATGTCTCTCCTTTTAATAATCTTGAAGCTTTTTCAATAAAGTCAGCAGAAAATTTAGTTTTTTTCTTTTTACTCATTTCTAAAATAAAGAAATAAAATAAATATAATATTCTTCAAGTTCATCAACGAGTTCTTTATCGCGTAATATCCCCATAAAATCAACTTCTATATTTTTACATGCTAACTCTTTATTTATAGTATTACCGTACAAACATAGTGTATCTTGTATATTTTTACAACATCTAAAACGATAATAAAAAGTTTCTGAAATTACTGTTGGACTTAAACGGTGACAAACCTCATCATCATCACTTTCTACTTTTATTTTCTTAATCTTTTCGACATCGTTGTCGTCGTCATCGTCGACGTCGTCGTCAAAATTGAGTGTGATAAGGGGTTTCTTTTTCTTCAATACTCGTTTTTTGACTGTGGTAGGTGGGGATTTATGACCTGTCGCATGATTATACTTTCTTAGGGCAATAATATATTCATCCAAGGAATCTTTCTTTTTTATATGAAAACTACCCCAGTCATCAGACCATACGATTTCACTTGACGTTGCGTTGTTGTTGTTGCTGGTTGTCGGTGTTGGATCATCGTCAAATTCCATTGCATCGGATAATTCGTTATCTTGATGTTGATAACAAATTTCCAAACCACATATCACAACAGCATATTTCAAACGTCTATATATTTTTTTACTACTACTATGTAATCTATAATTAGAATAATCCTCATCAGTTAATGTCTCTCCTTTTAATAATCTTGAAGCTTTTTCAATAAAGTCAGCAGAAAATTTAGTTTTTTTCTTTTTACTCATTTCTAAAATAAAGAAATAAAATAAATATAATATTCTTCAAGTTCATCAACGAGTTCTTTATCGCGTAATATCCCCATAAAATCAACTTCTATATTTTTACATGCTAACTCTTTATTTATAGTATTACCGTACAAACATAATGTATCTTGTATATTTTTACAACATCTAAAACGATAATAAAAAATTTCTGAAATTACTGTTGGACTTAAACGGTGACAAACCTCATCATCATCACTTTCTACTTTTATTTTCTTAATCTTTTCGACATCGTTGTCGTCGTCATCGTCGACGTCGTCGTCAAAATTGAGTGTGATAAGGGGTTTCTTTTTCTTCAATACTCGTTTTTTGACTGTGGTAGGTGGGGATTTATGACCTGTCGCATGATTATACTTTCTTAGGGCAATAATATATTCATCCAAGGAATCTTTCTTTTTATATGAAAACTACCCCTGTCATCAGACCATACGATTTCACTTGACGTTGCATTGTTGTTGTTGCTGGTTGTCGGTGTTGGATCATCGTCAAATTCCATTGCATCGGATAATTCGTTATCTTGATGTTGATAACAAATTTCCAAACCATCCCACGCATCTGTACGAACAACCAAACGGCATGTTTGCTTTTTCCAATTTTCAAATCTTACCACTTCAAAAAATATCTGCACCAATTTCTCTTGAATGCTAATCTTATTAAGAACATTCAACAATGAAGGAATATGATCATTTTTCACTTCAACAGCGCTATTGTATGTGTACTTGTCACATCTTTTATTTGTAGGATATACTTTTGCGAGAATAGCATTACCGTTGATTTTTTTTTGTGCAATTTTTTTTGTGCAATTATTTTTGCAGACAAATCTGTATACGATTGCATTTTATAAAAATGATCATGTTGTTGTCTCGCATAAAGTTCCACCATCTCTGAATCTGTTCCCGAGTGAAGGGTAAATGATGAATCACTGTAGGGATAGTGCTTATTTTATACCCTCCTCACAATTTAAAAAAAAATTTATAACACTAATAACGTGTATAATTGATTACAACATTTTATATCAAATAAACTATTTTGTTTGCTTTGCATAACTCCTAAAATTTTACATAACTTTCTATGTTGTTTTTTTGTTTTTGTTTTACATTCTATTTTATTTTCTAGAAATGCAACAAGTGCTTTCCCTATTCTTCCATTTCCATCGGAAAAAGGATGAATGGTTTCAAAAATATAATAAATAAAAACTGATATATGTTTTCTTTGATAGTTTTTTACGTAAAATTCATCTAAATGTTCCATATATTGTTGAATATCTAAAGGATCAATCCCCTCATAAAATCCAACAAATCTTTTGTTTTTACTGTAATGTCCAGCATTCGTTAAATGGACCATAGATATTTCATGAATAGTTTTACAACATTCACTTATTTTTAATTTTTTTCCATATAAAATTTTCGAAGGGCAAAACAAAATCTCCCACATCTCATCCAAAACTCTATTTCATTTTCTTCGTCTTCTTCCATTCGTATAACATCATACGCAAACACTTTAAATTTTATACAGTCTTTTAATTCCATTTTCTACATACACGTTTGTTCACTAATACTTTTATAAAAATTATCCCAATTAACATTCGATTCAGTCATTTCATACATTGTTGTTTTTATATACTTTTTTATCATATAAAATAATTATATTACATCTTCCTCAAGCATTATTACATTTGCAAATATTTTCTCTTTACACTTAAATTCACCTATAATCCCCCCATAATCTCGCTTAACAACCACAGAATGATTAACTTGGGTGTGATTTTCATTTAAAACATAATTACTTTTGTTTAAAATACTTAATTTCAAAGGATCAAACTCAAAAAAATAACTTTGACTCTTACAATTTTTATGCCGACATTTATCAAGGGATACTTTACCCTTTTTTATATAATGTATAAAATCCAAAAAAACATATCTAACATTTTGTTCAGAAAGAGCTTTTTTTTGTCTATTGAATAAACTTCCTATAGGGTTATGTTCACGACAATAAAATATAAAACATGAAGTGAACATGATAAGATTTTTAATTGAACTACAATAAGCATAAGAATTGAAAATACTAGGTGTTACCATTAACAAATAAATATTTAAAAAAAGAGCAAAATCACCTTTCTGGCTTTGTATGTACTTAAATTTGCTTACTAAACTTTCTTTTCCAAAACCCAGGGTATAAGATAAGTATTTTCTTTCAAAGGTTAGATTTTCTACAAAATATGTATAATGATACTTATCATTGGTTTTTAAACATTGAAATAAATCTGAGTCGTCGATTTCAAGGGGTAATACAACAAATAATTCTTTAAAACAATCGGGGAATGAAAAAAAACTACAGCATAACGTGTCTGATTCAACTAGTATAGTACGTTGTTCAAGACATGATCTCTTCAAGGAATATTTTCTTTGACTTGCTTGTAAATTCGGGATCATATAAGAGAAACGATCTTTTAGAATAAAATAGGATTCCATTCCACGGTTTCCCTTGATTTTTTTCATATTGACTATATAGCTTTCTTCACCTGGGTGAATGTTTTCGCATTTCATCCAACATGTGATATATTTTCCACGATAATAATCAAATAATCCACATAACCAAAATAAATATCCAATTTCTCCTTGGTTAAAATATTGAAAATAAAGAACAACTCTTAAAATTGTTTCAATCATAATGCTGTGATTTTTGAAATATTTTTTACTCTTTATATAGCTTTTTTCAAATTCAATAAGCTAAATAAACATTAATCTAAATAAAATAAAAAACATTGTGTTTTCTGGTTCATTCTTCAGTTGAATCTCATGCAAGCAATATGTCAAAACCCAAACAGTATGATCTTCACTATCTTAAAGAAAATTGTCGAAATCAAAAATTTATTGTACGTAAATGTGAACAAATCCAAAATCCATGCTTTCCTATGAATCGATTAAATATAAATTTGGAAGTTATGGAGTATGTAGACAATAAAAAGCTTAATTATAAACAATATATAACAACACATGTGGCAGGAGATTGTGGTATACATAATTTCATAGATCAAGAAGTGTATATAAATTCTTTTTTTTAAATAAAAAACGCTTTTTCTCGAATTATTGAACTGTTTTATTTCAAATATTTAATTCATTAAAATTATTACATAATTCCCCACAACAATTTAAATGTACCTGTAATTGCAACATAGATTTATCAAAATGTATTTTATTTATTAATGTTACAATATAATTTCCATTACTGGTACCATAAATCACATTAAGTATAGACAATATATTTTCATCTTTAATAAGAACTAAATAAAGCTCTTGACCATCAAAATTTTCACGTAAATATTTCCGTTAAGACATTGTCCACAGGGATATTTTGAATAGAATAATCTATTATATCGTGCATCCACGGTTTCCATTATATTTTTGTAAAAACCATTTTATTACATTTTTATTTATATCCTACTAAATTTTATTTTATTTTTTATTTTTATTTTAGAATATCTGTCTTTTTTAATTTTAATTTTTCTTTTTATATTTTTTTTTATAAAAAATTATATATAAACGCGTTACCCCTATGTGGCACGTTATTTGTGAATGATGTCGAATTCACATGTACAGTATCGTGATTGTGATGAACATAACGGTAGAAGTTATCAAAGAATAATTGCTGATGACTTTAACCCCTACAAAATTGAAGATGAAAGTAACTAATATCCAAGTCGTTTTCTAGCAAAAGAATTACACCACTTTACCTATGTTGTAAAGAAATGTCAACCTACGGAATTATGCGAATGTATTGAAGATATACCCTATGAAGATATACCCTCAACGCCTCAAACATATTACCTAGCTCTGGCAGTTAAAAAGAAACATGAATATGAAAATGATGAATGGAATTGTTCATGTCTGGGTGAAAACATAACAACAATTGTTGACTATGATGCTTCTGCTCTTTTACAAAAAGAAATTAAACTAATAATAGATTCTAATAATTTCATGAAAGCTGTAGCATATACTCAATAAAAACTTTTTTTTTAAAAAATTCGTGTTTTTTATTTATTATATATATAAGATTACATATTTGATTTAATCATATCTAGAACAAGATGAATCAAGAACAAGATCTCGTGACCTGTGTCAATTATAGGGGTGTAGCATATTATGACTATACTCCTCGTTATTATTCATGTCATTTTCTTCAAAAACATTTTCCTAACTATACATATTTGGTAGAGGATTGTAAACCTGCTATACTATGTAAAGAATGTAATCCCCCATTTTGTTCTCCACCTCAAGTCTACGAACTAACTCTGAAAATTATTAAACAGGGATTACTTGAAGAGAAGGGAATAACCCTAAAAACAATTCTTGATACTAAAAGTGATCATCTCTTGTATAAAACAATTAAACTAATAAATGGTAACTCAATAATTCCACAACAAATTAATTTTTAAACATATTTATTTTTCTTGTAATAAAATTTTTTACAAAAATAAAAACTCGATATTCTGTTTCTAACTTTCAAGGTTTTTTATTTTAAAAACATTACAACGAATAAAATATTTGTTTCCCCCTACCCCTATGGTCAATGAAATTGTAGGGTTTAATATTTAATATAGGTGTTGAGTTTGCTAATTTTACATTATTATTATTAATATTTATATATTTTCCCTTCAATGATGATAAGAGGTTCTGTAAATTATCCTCCGGAGCTCCAAACGAGTCTACTATCATCAATTTGAAATATCGAGGTCCTTGCCAATCTTTCAGATATAAATAATATCCATATCTTAACAACGAGGGAATCACAGGTTCATAGTTTACTAATTGTATGGGTTGAGTTTGATAATAAAATGTAAGATAAGCATGAGATTCACATTCTCCAAAATCAATCATTGAACGCAGCCACATGTTGAAAAAATAATAGAAAAAATATATTTGATACCCTGCTTTTATAGTTTTGCAAAAATCTATAAAAGTAGGTTGTCAAACTATAAAATTTTCACAAAACGTCCAAAAAAATATTGTCAAGATGGTTTATTGCAGTTTCTGTTGTTGTGAAGTGAATTCCTTCTATCATTTTTTCATGCATTACAGATGTAAAGAATGCTTTATAAACCATCATTATTGTTATCCTTGTAAACAGAATTACGGACGACTTATCTATTGTAGAATAGTTGATCTATGTGAATGTGATGGAAAAAAACTTATTTGGATTAATAACATTTTTTTTTAAATACATTGTCTAGCATTTCCAAAATTCATAAAACTTATGATTATAATTCGGATAATCTTTTTTCCATCCTCCTTTTTGAATTTTTTTAGAACGTCGTCGTTTACGTATTCGTTTTTTTATTTTCGTTTTCGCTTTTCTTATACATCTCCTACTCCTACACTTCATTTTTTTTTATGTTGACTAAAGTACGACAAGCAATGGTTTTAAAAAAAACAAGAAAAAAACCATCTATTTATACTATTCTGTTTTTTGATTTTTTTTTAATATCTTTTTCTGAGACACATAATATTTATATAAGATGTTTAAACTAAAAAACTTTATCATTACTGAAAAAATGCCCGTATTACAAAGCCCTTCACAGATATAACGAATTTATATGTATAAATAATTTTATTGTTTCGTGTGTGTAAATATATATATTCATCCAACTTCTCCATCGTGTGTGTGTTTTTACTATAGCTAACTCTTTCATCATATGCTAACGAACAACCCTTGCGTAAAATAAGCAATTCATTGAACAAGGGATGACCGGTATTGTCGCTATGGACCTGAGTCAATCTCATTCGAATCGCAAATTCGACTACGGGTGATCGCGCACCAATGCAGTTTAATAAAAAACAGAACATTGGAAGATGTCAGAGTGCACAACTTACAAGCGAGCAAAACACAACACAACTGATAAAATATGAAATAACATCTGCTTATATACTCTACAATTGTCTTAAAATTTATTTGAGGTTTTTCTCCAAATTTATTTAAAACACTTTTACACCTCTAATATTTTTATTGGATAATTCATCTAAAATTATTTTGAGGTTTTTTTCAACTATCTCTGAAACTTTTTAGAAGAAAAAACATCCAAATAATTTTTATGAGATATATCATCTTAAAATATTATGAGGAAATATCATTTTTAAAAATACAGTAACTAGGGAATATCAGTCATTCGGCTATATATATTCATCCAACTTCTCCATCGTGTGTGTGTTTTTACTATAGCTAACTCTTTCATCATACGCTAACGCACAACCCTTGCGTAAAATAAGCAATTCATTGAATAAGGGATGACCAGATTGTCGCTATGGACCTGAGCCAATCTCATTCGAATCGCAAATTCGACTACGGGTTGAACGCGCGCCAATGCAGTTTAATAATAAACAGAACATTGGAAGATGTCAGAGTCTTGTGCCGAAGCACAACTTACATGCGAGCAAAACACACACAACTGATAAAATATGAAATAACATCTGCTTATAATGCAAGACTTCTAGATCAGTATTTTCATGAAATGTGATTATAAATGATCAAAGTTAAGAGTATAGCTACTGGCAAGGAAACGGCATAGTCACCATGCGCAGACGGGGGAAGGTTATCATGTGACATGATTTGGCGCTCTTCTCTTGCCTTTCGCGTTTGCCTTTCGCCTCAAGTTGCTTTGCCCCACCCACCACTCCTTGACCTGGTGAAGGTCACTACAACTTTGGTCACCCTCATTTTTGCTACAATTGCTTGCTTTACTACCATGGGTAACCGAGATATGTTGTTTTCGCATGAAGTATAATTACACAATTAGTATAACTAGATTAGTTACACAATTAGTTACACGAAGTACTGATTCATTCGTTTGTCAGTTCAAGATAAGTATAACTAGATTTTCAGGGGAATCAGCCCGTTTGGGGGAAAATTATAGAGATTAGAGGTGGAAATTAGTCGGCTACAAAGGGTAAAATATGGGTTGATAATGATAATTACCCTGGCAAAGGGTAAAACGTGAATTGAGGAGAGAGGAAAGCTCAACCATCCACAGCGGTAAAGTGCCTGAAAGTGTTAAACACTTGTCATGCAACTTTGGTCACCCATCCAATTCCTAACACTTGCCAGCCAGGCTTAACTTTTCTTGTGCATTCAGCATACAGACTGGATAAATATTAAACTCTCCTCTTCTTTCATTCTACACTACACTACAAGACAGTACTTACTTCCAGGCTTTTCTCCACCTTGTTCTCATCTTCGGCGCCTTTTTCGGGAAGGGCCTCAGTGAGGACACTGACAAAGAGATCAGCTCGCCCTCGGCCCTTCCCGATTCAAAGAATTTTACCACAACTGTATTGCCTGTAATCTCTGTAATCTGAAAGACGAAAAATTTGGTAATTAGAATAATTCCGCTGGCTCATTCCTCAAACATATTAAACATTGGAACTCGTGTTCTTGAACTAAACTACAATTAGTAGGTTTTTAGACAATATCGGACAAAACCTGTTGTTACACTGCTCTCAAAACCATCCACTCACGGTTTAGATGTTTTTGACACTTTATCAGGAAAAATCCCCTTGTACAGTGAAAAAAAAATCCCGCAATCTAATTACCTTTATAGAGGTTTGAGACAAAAGTGTAATGTCCGTTACGGCCTCTATCAGGGTTCTCGGCGCCGCCCGGCACTCATGCGATAGCGGACCATTCCGCCCGGCACTCAAAGTAAGAAAACCTCATTTTTTTATCTTCAACGAACTTTTATTCAAACAATATTATTCGTTTAAGCGGCAAATTATGCGTGGAAATGGATCAAATGGCTCATTAAAACTTCTTACTGTAAGGTTGTCCGTACAAGCATCCAAGATAACCCGTTATAATATAACATTTTGGCCGGTTACCACGTCAGGTTTTGTCTTTTAACATTAATTTTCGGTAGTTTTCTCAACACATTTCGTCTGCGAAAATTTGGCTTTCCGATGAGAGAACAGTGCCATTGAGAATGGCTTCTTCAGATTTCAGAATAAAAACAACAAATCAATCGATCGTATAGATATGAATTTAATGTGTATATAACGTAATATTCTAGCGAACACTATTACGAAAAAAAACAACTCTTTATTACTATTAATGACGATTAAACAAGCTGTTCATTTTTTTGTGTGATCTTGGTGCACGCAAGTGCGCAACTTCAAGGAAATATCACGACGCTACATACTACAGTTCTAAAAGACGTTTCTCATTATCCTGAGCGCTAGGAAAGACTGAAAGAATCAAGAAGCGAGACAACGTATTTTTCGTACGGTTTCCAACATTAGAGAAATGACCGAAATCGCGGTTCAACGTTCAATTCATTGACGCTTATTCCTCTGAGTTTTTCCTGAGAACTCGCCTACACCTTTACTTGTTACGAGCTTACGGAAGACTTGATACACAATAAAAAACAAAACCAGTTCATTAGCGCGAGTTATTCAGTAAAAACGAAATAAAAACCTTGTCCGCATTTTTGTGATTTTGATGTCAAATTACAATTGCACGCGGATTGGTAAATTCTTGAAGTAATAGATCTCAAATTCATGAATAATTCATGAGTTAATTAACCAATCAGAGTAGGCGAATCAATCAGGTGATTGCGGTTGGATACCCCGGTGAACCATGCCAACACAATACGCGTGACCTGGATATTAGATGAACAACGTTGTTCATCTAATATCTTAATTACGCATGCAAATAATCTTCAAAATTGTAAACTGCAATTTAAATATAACTAATTACTATTGTGTTCAATTGAGATGCTATATGAACAACTCGAGCTCGTGTCCCACCGGGATATCCAAACACTCGAAAACAATTAACAAAAACACTCGCGCTCGTGTTTTCATACATTGTTTTCTCGTGTTTGGATATCCCGGTGAAACACTCGCTCTCGTTGTTCATATATAACATCAAACACGAGAAAGAGTGTTTCATCCGATATCCAGTCACCGAGAAGTAGGTTGAAAAACGAGGCGATAGCCGAGTTTTTTAACCGAATTCGAGGTGACTGGATAGAGGATGGAACACTCTTTCGAGTGTTTGATGTTACATCTCAAACGAATCAGTATTTTAAGAGAAATTTGAGGTAGAAATTGTCAAAATCCTATGCAAATTAAGACCGGGTATCCAGTTGTCCATCTCGGTACTGATTTCCTTTGTTTTCGGCTCATGAATTATTAATGAGTTTGAGATGCCGGTTTCTCAATCACCAAAAGCGAAACGTTATTTGGGAGTTTTCCCTCGCTGCATGTGAGTAATACTGTAATTTTTCCTATACCTTCGAAAGGGAAAAGTATTAAAACGAACTCTTTCGCCAATACGATAAATCGCACGCCTGGACGATTTATGGCGTGCAACCAGGGAAATACTACATCCCGGGCGTTCTTTGTCAGCGCCCGCGATGCAGTCGTCTTTTGGACGATCCTTTTATTATTAGTAAGGAAGCGCATGCGTATAGTAGTCAACTACTACCCCACATGCTTAGTAACCTCTCGTTAGTCGATAAGTTTGGACCCTCAAGTAGGGGAGTGGATGAGTGGGGGCTAGGGATGGCGGAGAATCTCGCTGGGGGTAGTGAGCTGTTTTAGTAGGGTTAGTAAACTAACTAGGCGGGGGGTTAGGATTAGAAAACCTGTTAGGCGGGGGTTAGGATCTTTTGTGTGTTGGGGTTGGGTCTAGCATAAGAAACTAAAATAGATCGTCCAGAATACGGGCGCTGACAAAGAACGCCCGGGATGTAGTAAGACCCGTGCAACCACAGGCCTCGTGTATAATGATGGTTGTATGTTGTAAACAAGCAGGGAGTCACTCTGCAAAGACCAAGTGCCTTTTCACCAAGTGCCTTTGTAGGAGTACATATCCAAAGCTGATTTACTATAGATTTGATGGCTATAATATCACCCAGCAAAACGTAACCACTGACATTTTTTTCATGGGACCCACCTTGGGTCTTTGTCTCGCCTGCTGGACCGCTTTTGACTGTTTGTTTGCACTGGAGCCCTTGAGCTTGGTGCACTGGCAGTAAAAACCCGCGAGTAAGAACCTGCGTTTTCCCAAGTTAGCCTAAACAGGTAATAGCACAAATTGAACTGTATAAACAACATATATACAGTATTTATGTGAAATTACAGCAATAACAATTATATTTGATTTTCAACATTGGCATTTACAAAAAGCTCCAAAATGTTGATCATAGTTCACATCTTTTTTTGATTTTAGAAATTAAGAACCTGTTTCTACCTGACCAAACAGGTTCTTGTATACCTATAGAGGTGGCATAACTGGCAAATTTTAGCCCATTACTGCAGGTGACTGGTGCGAGTGGAAATATATGATTTAGTATGGAATGGAAATGTGTTGAATGAATATGCAGATCGAACAGGTTGTTGTTCGAAATAACGGTCAGAAAATTTGCCTAATTTTGTAGGCTGTTTTTGTAGGTCAAAATTTTTTACCGGCTGTTTGCCATTTTCACGGTACTGTGGCCTGCGGTCTCGTGCTCGCTCGTGCGCGCGCTCCATGCGCTGCAGTGAAGCCGCTGTATAAAGCGAAACGCGGGCACCACTACAACTTACAAAGATGGCGATAATAACAAAGATGGCAGGATCAGGAAAACTGGACAGCGATTCGGATCGTTAGTTTTCGGCCCGGAACTGCAGCTTTCGGAACTGCAGCAACATCACTGCATTTGTGCAAAGGAAAATCACAGCACAAAGTTATGATGATATACACAGAGAAATCAAAACAAATTACCATATTACCATTCAGAAACGGAATAATTTTTATCTTGGCCAAAGCAATTTCAACCAATAACCCAAAGTTGAGTTATATTTTGAAATTAGTTGAAATTAGAAATCGCCGGCAAGGTCCTAAAACTGCCGGCTATCGCCGGGAGCCGGCTGCTATTTCGAACCCTGCCTCTAGGAGTCATTTGTACTCCAATTATGGAGTAATTGTAACACCTATTGGAGTACTTTTCACTCCAGTTTTAGAGTAACGTTTACAATTAAAATTTTGGAGTAAAAAATAACTCCAAAAAAGGAGTACCTTTTTATTTCACTCCACTTTTGGAGTCAAATTGACACCTTGAAATTAAATTGCTTTATTCATCAACAGAGATACTTGGTTATCTCTCCTTGATTGTTGTGTTTCCCAATTCAATTTAGCTATGACTGCTTCAGATGGTGTCTCATTGCTACTGTATCACCTGTTAAGATTTATTCCGTAGTGATTTAGAGCAATTATCCCACACTGGGGCACAGTAATGAAAATGGTAAGACGAGAGCATCATAGGTTATTTTTAAGGTGTTTCCGTGAATCAAATTTTTGGATCTTCGAATAACTCGCTACTTATTTACTCACTTACGTCATCACGAAAACCTTCCACGGCCCCATCTTCTTGTTCTTCTTTCGTATCAAAACTTTTACTTTGTCCGTGAAGACTATTAAATTAAAAAAATGAATCAATTATCAATTAAGGCCTTGTGCACACGGTGTCGTTTTCGGAGCGTTTTTCGTATTGTTTCAAGTGATGAGCTGTTTTTCTCGATTCCCTTGAGTGTAATCGAGAACAATCAGCTCGTTACTTGAAACAATACGAAAACGCTCCGAAAACGACACCGTGTGCACAAGGCCTAACTTCTTTCATATGTATAGATAGATGGTAAATGGGATCGTAGATAACATTGATTGATAGATAGATAGAATAGATAGATAGACTCTGTTGCCATTCTTGTACTTACCAACTGATTGGGTCAACTGAAAAAGATAAAATAAAGTAGGTTAATCACAAGAAGGAAGACTTTGATGAGCATTATACGAATGCGAGGGATGTTGCGTTACTATGAATAGCGACCAAAGCAAAGCAAACAAACCAAAACACAATGATAATTTATTGGAATTTTGCATTGGGGAGAAGGTATATAAGTTGCGGCGCATAAGTTGCGGTGCATAAACCGCAGCTTAGCTTCCAACACCTTCAGTTGAAGCTAGGTTTTTAACTGAGTTCGTTAAATCTGTTTAATAGCGATATTTGCCGACTATACCCTGCAGGTGTTCAAACGACGGCCCCTTTAGCAATCATGCCAAGATTTGTCGCAAAAAAAAAATTGCGCGTTAGGGGCACTTTAAAGGTGCATTTAAACTACAGAAATTTTTTGGTACGGCTCGGATAAAAAGGGTTCGCGAACCCTAAAAAAGTGTTTTGCGAACCCTAAAAAAATTCATCCGTACTCGGACCTGCTGGATAGGTAGTCCGAGCACGGGTAAAACAGGTACGCGTACCAGAAAAACTAACACGGCACGGATAAAATATGCAGTGAAACGATTAGCCGTGCCGAACCATTTTTTTGTTTAAGAGCCCTTTCTTCAGTCGGTAAGCACCATTTATTAGAGCAGGCGTAGTGTGCACCACATCTGACTCAAAATGGCGGGAAAGGATCGTCGCATCGAGGCCGAGGGTGAACCGAAGCAGAAAACATCTCGCGGACAATCGTGGAAAGATGATGATGTAAATCAACTGATTTCTATTATACATATACAGTACTTTATGATATGGAAGATTACATAAAAGTATTGTCGCCATTGCCAAAAACATCCTGTTCCTTCGCTTCTTTCTGGCCAGACGGAGGAAGCCAGTAGTACAGGATTTTCATTTACTCCTGCAAGCTTCTCGTTGGAAGGCACGACACTTATTTATTAAAAGAAACTCTATAAATGTTTCGTCCGCCATGTTGAAACAAAAGAACGTGCACGCGTATTAACGCGAAAGTAATTCTGCTGATCAGCAAGTTGAGCCAGGGTTGAGCCCAGTACCCGTACCAAAACATTATTTTGTACAGATTGGCACGTCAAGGAAATGCGAGTGTAAACGGGTATCCGTGCCATATTTTTTGGGTTCGCGAACCATTTGTATCCGAGCCGTACCAAAACAATTCTGTAGTGTAAATGGGCCTTAAGTCTTTGAGTCTCAAGTCATTGAGTTTTATGCCTTTCTTTACTCCATTGGTGGTACCTTTCGTAGGATGGGTTAGTGTTGGTAGGACTGAAATGCCATTATTATTATTTTTTTTGTTATTATTCTATTGCTGTAATGATAAAAGATAATTTTTAGCAGGCTAGCATGAGCTATATTGTAAACTTGGCAGAAGCCAAATTTTGTCATTTGCCGAGACATATAGGAAGTAAATAAAATATTGTGGTTGTTTATTACGTGTCACACGTGATCAATTTCATTGATCCCACGGCGTGGGGTAAACGTTCGGGAGGATTGGAAGGAGGTTGGGGAGGAAGGAGTTTGGAGGAAGGAGGTTGAAGAGAAAGAGGGAGAAGATGGTGCGAGAGGAACAAATGGAACCTCTTCCTCCTGGGGAGGAAGGAGGTTGGGCCAAGAGGGAGAAGATGGAGGGGGAGAAGATGGAGGAGGTGCGGGAGGAACAGATTCTGGGGAGGAAGGAGGTTGGGGAGGAAGGAAGTTGGAGGAAGGGGTGGGGGAGGAAGAAGATGCGAGAGGAACAAATGGAACCTCTTCCTGCTGGGGAGGAAGGAGGTTGGAGGGAGGAAAAGGGAGATTGGGGAGGTCCAAGAGGGATAAGATGGAGGGGGAGAAGATGGAGGAGGTGCGGGAGGAACAGATTCTGGGGAGGAAGGAGGTTGGGGAGGAACGAGGTTGGAGGAAGGGGTTGGGAGCGGGAGGAGATGGAGGAGGAGCGTCTTCTTTGGCCAATCTGTTCACAATGAGAGATACATACATGTAAGATATACCTGCTGTTGACTACAACAAACTAATTATGTTGTGTGCAATAATAAAATATTGTCTTGGATACTGATTATATATGCTTGTGCTAACGGAAAGTTTTATGGGAGCAAAGGTTTATAGCGAACTCCCTCTAGAACTACAAGTAAAGTTCGACGTTTATGCAAGACTTCTAGATCAGTATTTTCATGAAATGTGATTATAAATGATCAAAGTTAACAGGGAGAGTATAGCTACTGGCAAGGAAGCGGCATAGTCACCATGCGCAGACGGGGGAAGGTTATCATGTGACATGATTTGGCGCTCTTCTCTTGCCTTTTGCGTTTGCCTTTCGCCTCAAGTTGCTTTGCCCCACCCACCACCCCTTGACCTGGTGAATAGGATCGCCATAATTTTCCACTGATTATTCAGTGTGACAGGTACCTCCTTATTTGCTGTTGCCTATTTTACTACAATTGCTTGCTTTACTACCATGGCACCTATTTCCCATTTGTATTGTAATTATTTTAATTAGGTAACCGAGATATGTTGTTTTCGCATGAAGTATAATTACACAATTAGTATAACTAGATTAGTTACACAATTAGTTACACAATTAGTATAACTAGATTTTCAGGGGAATCAGCCCGTTTGGGGGAAAATTATAGAGATTAGAGGTGGAAATTAGTCGGCTACAAAGGGTAAAATATGGGTTGATAATTACCCTGGCAAAGGGTAAAACGTGAATTGAGGAGAGAGAAAAGCTCAACCATCCACAGCGGTAAAGTGCCTGAAAGTGTTAAACACTTGTCATGCAACTTTGGTCACCCATCCAATTCCTAACACTTGCCAGCCAGGCTTAACTTTTCTTGTGCATTCAGCATACAGACTGGATAAATATTAAACTCTCCTCTTCTTTCATTCTACACTACAAGACAGTACTTACTTCCAAGCCTTTCGCCACCTTGTCCGCGCCTTTTTCGGCGCCTTTTTCGGGAAGGGCCTCAGTGACCTCAGTGACAAAGAGATCAGTTCGCCCGAGGCCATCCCCGTTTCAAATAATTTAACCACAACATTGCCGCCGGATATCTGTGTGATCTGAAAGACGATGAGTCTGCAAACAAATGAAAACAATACAATAGTTAATCTTTTTACACTTAGTCCTGGTGACGATTCACGATAAAATTCCGCTGGAAGACAAGTGTATTTTGCTGCGACTTTCGTTGGTCAAGACGCGCTCGTACACTTTTAAAGCCGAATTGTCGTCACCTTCGTATTCAACAAACAAAATAAGCGCATACATTCTTTCAAAATATCTCAAGCCGGGATCTGTGAGTTAATTCCAATTTCTTTAAATGTCTATGAAGTGGAAAAATCGATTTGA
The DNA here is from genome assembly GCA_035772405.1 of Chrysogorgia sp. JL179-B06. Classification (NCBI taxonomy): domain Eukaryota; kingdom Metazoa; phylum Cnidaria; class Anthozoa; order Scleralcyonacea; family Chrysogorgiidae; genus Chrysogorgia; species Chrysogorgia sp. JL179-B06. Next base: position 215,089 of record JAYKKM010000488.1, read on the forward strand.
CTTTTTTGGGATAAATAGAAATAAGACATTTGTGGGTAAGAATTGTGTGTGCTTGAGAACGCAATTCTGCGATTGTTTTAGGAACCGCAATGTATGTGGAGCTAACGCGCTTAAAGTGCTTATAAACCCAAAATGGGTTTTATGTGATTCGGATAGAGCATAAAAAGTTAGTTAATAAGTTCTGCATTAGTTTTTAGTTTCGGAGATATAACGGCTCAAACATGCAAATTGCCATTTAAATACTGTACTTACGGTTTGTAATCGCTCAATCCATTTTGCAGGGGAAGCTTTTTTTATCACGGATCTGAAATATAAGAAGTATATTCCTTTTTACTAAAAAAACACTCACATTTTTAAGCTAACTGACTTTGGGAGAGAAATACTTACGTGATATAACTCAATGTGGTGTCGTAAGGCACCAGGCGTTCTTTTGCCACAAATGATGGCGCCGGGCGGGAACTTTCTGCAAAGAGAGCATCGAATTAGCCTGGTAAACTTCACGCGCTTCTCATTTATTCACAAAAAGACTAACACTTCTGTCCGCTAATTTCACTCACACTTCGCACTTATTTATTTATTTATTCATTTATAAATTTTTTGACACGGTAACCTCTCAACCGGAACCCAATGTATTTATTAGGTTTATAAAACAGCTATGAAAGACAACTTCTTAATTCACTTTTCAGTATTCAGATTTATCTACTTTAGTTACCAATATTATATTTATATCGTACTTATTTTTCTCTGCGTGTTACCCAAAAGGTGTTGCGGAGTATTTCCATGGAAATAGAAATATAAATTCTCAAAAATATGGAATCTTTCAAAGCCACCCAAAGTCCAAACAATTATCTAAATCGTTATAAATTATTTCCCAATGTGTTTTCATGCTAAATTATGCAGTTGGAAACTCTTGTATGGAATCAGAATGTATGCCAATGCCATACAACTGATACAAGTCGGTGAATGTTTACAGCGTCACTTTGTCAGTGCATTGTATTGAAATTGTAATAAGAATGTTAATAATAATGTAATGTTGGTATACCTGCTGAACACGAAGTAATGTTAATAGTAATGTAATGTACCTGCTGTTTATTGTCGTATTTAATTATGTCGTACTTTGTTATGGAAAGGATGAATTTAAATTTAAAATGACAAATATATGAGCTAACTGACTTCTGCAGAGACTGTGAAATGAGACATCGTTTTTTCATCATGCATATCAACAGCATTATGACATGCATGATTGTGATGTAAATATATTTAACAAATAAATAACAAGTCTGAGTTGTCTATACATGAATAGATGGTCATGCAACGAGGCATTGCCAAGTCGACTGCCACTCATAGACAGAGACAATGCTTGCAAATTGTCTTGCTGTTTTATAGTCTGGGAGCTATTTTCAGAAAAGGCCTCATTTAAGGAGTTTGCACAACCCACGTTACAAAATTTGACAATTGATTCTTACTGAACAATATATGCTTTTTAACATGAGATACTTTGTACTATCAATTTGTGGTATAGGTTTCGGGATAACGGGGAGTTTTAGCCTCAATATGGTGGAATAACATGAGAGCGAGGCTATGTACCTGAAAGCCTGTAGAATGGTCAGCTTTTAACCAAATCTCACAAAAATGGTCTCGTATGAAAGCACTCGCAAGGGTCTTTCTAACAAACATGAGTAAGTGACAAGTCACGTGACCTAAAAAACACGGAATTTTTGGCTTAATTTGATTTAAAACCCCTGAAAATGGATTCATTCACAAAAAGAACCATCCAAAAGATTTTAAGATGCTAACACAAAAAAAATGCAATTCAAGTTAGTGAAAGTCGTTTTAATACGATAAAATATTGTTAATATAAACGTTTTTCAGTCGATCTCTGACAGAATAACAAGGTATGTAATAGTTACGTTAATGTTCAGAAAACTTATGCTTTATCGCCTTAGCCCATTAATCCCTTCTTAGACAGATGCATTGCAATGTCCAAACTCCAAACTGGCTTATTCTTGTTTTAAACAATTATATATATATGATTTATAGTTATTTCTTCTCAACATTTAGGTATTGAGGAAACTGCTGCTGTAATTGTTCTTCAACTTCTGATGTAGGAATGTTGCTTCTCATGATTTGCTTGGTAAGTTCGGCTCTCAGTATTTCTGTAAATGTTATTTACTAAACCTGGTTTCCATCTAGCCATCAGTCGGTTGAAAGCAGTTGTTGGCAGAACCCACAATTAAACATACAAATGAAAACCAGATTTTCCAGAGGGCAAAATTACAGAATTGTATCTGAGAGATTGCTTTGTTATTGATGGTTCCTATTTGCTAAATTTTTGTTGTTGTTTTATAAAGGATGAATCAATTGATGCAGAAGTATTTAAATCTTTAGCCCCCAAGCTGGTTGGGGCAGGTGATGTCCGCATTGAAGTAACACCTCTTCACATTGTCGGGGAAGGAAAGATTATTTTTACTCATTTTTACTCCAATTCTGGAGTAATTGTAACTCCTATAGCAGTCATTTTTACTCCAATACTGGAGTAATTGTAACTCCTCTCAGGGTTCGAAATAACGGTCAGAAAATTTGCCTAATTTTGTAGGCTGTTTTTTGTAGGTCAAAATTTTTTACCGGCTGTTTCCCATTTTCACGGTACTGTGGCCTGCGGTCTCGTGCTCGCTCGTGCGCGCGCTCCATGCGCTGCAATGAAGCCACTGTATAAAGCGAAAACTTACAAAGATGGCGATAATAACAAAGATGGCAGGATCAGGAAAACTGGACAGCGATTCGGATCGTTAGTTTTCGGCCCGGAACTGCAGCTTTCGGAACTGCAGCAACATCACTGCATTTGTGCAAAGGAAAATCACAGCACAAAGTTATGATGATATTATCTCTCCTTGATTGTTGTGTTTCCCAATTCAATTTAGCTATGACTGCTTCAGATGGTGTCTGACCTGTAATCACCTGTTAAGATTTATTCCGTAGTGATTTAGAGCAATTATCCCACACTGGGGCACAGTAATGAAAATGGTAAGACGAGAGCATCATAGGTTATTTTTAAGGTGTTTCCGTGAATCAAATTTTTGGATCTTCGAATAACTCGCTACTTATTTGCTCACTTACGTCATTACGAAAACCTTCCACGGACCAAACTTTTAATTTTTTTTTTTCATTAGAAGTTTCACTTTGTCCGTGAAGACTATTAAATATTGCTGTAATGATAAAAGATAATTTTTAGCAGGCTAGCATTCAGCTATATTGTAAACTTGGCAGAAGCCAAATTTTGTCATTTGCCGAGACATACAGGAAGTAAATAAAATATTGTGGTTGTTTATTACGTGTCACACTTACGTGGCTTTCATTGATCCCGCTCCCGCGGCGTGGGGACGAGGAAGAGGAAGGAGGGAGGGGGTTGGAAGAGGATTGGAAGGAGGTTGCGGAGGAAGGAGTTTGGAGGAAGGAGGAAGAGAAAGAGGGAGAAGATGGTGCGAGAGGAAATAGAACCTCTTCCTCCTGGGGAGGAAGGAGAGAAAGAAAGCAGTTGGAAGGAGAGAAAGGGGGAGAAGATGGTGCGAGAGGAACAAATGGAAGGAGGTTGGAGGAAGGAGGTTGGAGGAAAAGGGTTGCGGGAGGAAGAACAGATTCTGGGGAGGAAGGTTGGGGAGGAAGGAGGTTGGAGGAAGGGGTGGGGGAGGAAGGAGTTTGGAGGAAGGAGGTTGGGGAGGATAAAGAGGGAGAAGATGGTGCGAGAGGAACAAATGGAAGGAGGTTGGAGGAAGGTTGGAGGAAAAGGGTTGCGGCAGGAACAGATTCTGGGAAGGAAGGAGGTTGGAGGAAAAGGGTTGCGGGAGGAACAGATTCTGGAGGGGTTGCGGGAGGAACAGACGGAAGGGTTGCGGGAGGAACAGATTCTGGGAAGGAGGTTGGAGGAAAAGGGTTGCGGGAGGAACAGATTCTGGGAAGGAAGGAGGGGTTGCGGGAGGAACAGATTCTGGAGGGGTTGCGGGAGGAACAGAAGGAAGGGTTGCGGGAGGAACAGATTCTGGGAAGGAAGGAGGTTGGAGGAAAAGGGTTGCGGGAGGAACAGATTCTGGGAAGGAAGGAGGGGTTGCGGGAGGAACAGATTCTGGAGGGGTTGCGGGAGGAACAGAAGGAAGGGTTGCGGGAGGAACAGATTCTGGAGGGGTTGCGGGAGGAACAGAAGGAAGGGTTGCGGGAGGAACAGATTCTGGGAAGGAAGGAGGTTGGAGGAAAAGCGTTGCGGGAGGAACAGATTCTGGGAAGGAAGGAGGTTGGAGGAAAAGGGTTGCGGGAGGAACAGATTCTGGGAAGGAAGGAGGTTGGAGGAAAAGGGTTGCGGGAGGAACAGATTCTGGGAAGGAAGGAGGTTGGGGAGGAAGGAGGTTGGAGGAAGGGGTTGGGGAGGAAGGAGGTTGGAGGAAGGGGTTGGGAGCGGGAGGAGATGGAGGAGGAGCGTCTTCTTTCGCGTCCTCTTTCGCCAATCTGTTCACAATGAGAGATACATACATGTAAGATATACCTGCTGTTGACTACAACAAACTAATTATGTTGTGTGCAATAATAAAATATGGAAAGTCTTGGATACTGATTATATATGCTTGTGCTAACGGAAAGTTTTATGGGAGCAAAGGTTTATAGCGAACTCCCTCTAGAACTACAAGTAAAGTTCGACGTTTATGCAAGACTTCTAGATCAGCATTTTCATGAAATGTGATTATAAATGATCAAAGTTAACAGGGAGAGTATAGCTACTGGCAAGGAAACGGCATAGTCACCATGCGCAGACGGGGGAAGGTTATCATGTGACATGATTTGGCGCTCTTCTCTTGCCTTTCGCGTTTGCCTTTCGCCTCAAGTTGCTTTGCCCCACCCACCACTCCTTGACCTGGTGAAGGTCACTACAACTTTGGTCACCCTCATTTTTGCTACAATTGCTTGCTTTACTACCATGGGTAACCGAGATATGTTGTTTTCGCATGAAGTATAATTACACAATTAGTATAACTAGATTAGTTACACAATTAGTTACACGAAGTACTGATTCATTCGTTTGTCAGTTCAAGATAAGTATAACTAGATATTCAGGGGAATCAGCCCGTTTGGGGGAAAATTATAGAGATTAGAGGTGGAAATTAGTCGGCTACAAAGGGTAAAATATGGGTTGATAATGATAATTACCCTGGCAAAGGGTAAAACGTGAATTGAGGAGAGAGAAAAGCTCAACCATCCACAGCGGTAAAGTGCCTGAAAGTGTTAAACACTTGTCATGCAACTTTGGTCACCCATCCAATTCCTAACACTTGCCAGCCAGGCTTAACTTTTCTTGTGCATTCAGCATACAGACTGGATAAATATTAAACTCTCCTCTTCTTTCATTCTACACTACACTACAAGACAGTACTTACTTCCAGGCTTTTCTCCACCTTGTTCTCATCTTCGGCGCCTTTTTCGGGAAGGGCCTCAGTGAGGACACTGACAAAGAGATCAGCTCGCCCTCGGCCCTTCCGGATTCAAAGAATTTTACCACAACTGTATTGCCTGTAATCTCTGTAATCTGAAAGACGAAAAATTTGGTAATTAGAATAATTCCGCTGGCTCATTCCTCAAACATATTAAACATTGGAACTCGTGTTCTTGAACTAAACTACAATTAGTAGGTTTTTAGACAATATCGGACAAAACCTGTTGTTACACTGCTCTCAAAACCATCCACTCACGGTTTAGATGTTATTGACACTTTATGAGGAAAAATCCCCTTGTACAGTGAAAAAAAAATCCCGCAATCTAATTACCTTTATAGAGGTTTGAGACAAAAGTGTAATGTCCGTTACGGCCTCTATCAGGGTTCTCGGCGCCGCCCGGCACTCACGCGATAGCGGACCATTCCGCCCGGCACTCAAAGTAAGAAAACCTCATTTTTTTATCTTCAACGAACTTTTATTCAAACAATATTATTCGTTTAAGCGGCAAATTATGCGTGGAAATGGATCAAATGGCTCATTCTTACTGTAAGGTTGTCCGTACAAGCATCCAAGATATCCCGTTATAATATAACATTTTGGCCGGTTACCACGTCAGGTTTTGTCTTTTAACATTAATTTTCGGTAGTTTTCTCAACACATTTCGTCCGAAAATTTGGCTTTCCGATGAGAGAACAGTGCCATTGAGAATGGCTTCTTCAGATTTCAGAATAAAAACAAACAAATCAATCGATCGTATAGATATGAATTTAATGTGTATATAACGTAATATTCTAGCGAACACTATTACGAAAAAAAAAACAACTCTTTATTATTATTAATGACGATTAAACAAGCTGTTCATTTTTTTGTGTGATCTTGGTGCACGCAAGTGCGCAACTTCAAGGAAATATCACGACGCTACATACTACAGTTCAAAAGACGTTTCTCATTATCCTGAGCGCTAGGAAAGACTGAAAGAATCAAGAAGCGAGACAACGTATTTTTCGTACGGTTTCCAACATTAGAGAAATGACCGAAATCGATGCGCGAAATCGCGGTTCAACGTTCAATTCATTGACGCTTATTCCTCTGAGTTTTTCCTGAGAACTCGCCTACACCTTTACTTGTTACGAGCTTACGGAAGACTTGATACACAATAAAAGAACAAAACCAGTTCATTAGCGCGAGTTATTCAGCAAAAACGAAATAAAAACCTTGTCCGCATTTTTGTGATTTTGATGTCAAATTACAATTGCACGCGGATTGGTAAATTCTTGAAGTAATAGATCTCAAATTCATGAATAATTCATGAGTTAATTAACCAATCAGAGTAGGCGAATTAATCAGGTGATTGCGGTTGGATACCCCGGTGAACCATGCCAACACAATACGCGTGACCTGGATATTAGATGAACAACGTTGTTCATCTAATATCTTAATTAAGCATGCAAATAATCTTCAAAATTGTAAACTGCAATTTAAATATAACTAATTACTATTGTGTTCAATTGAGATGCTATATGAACAACTCGAGCTCGTGTCCCACCGGGATATCCAAACACTCGAAAACAATTAACAAAAACACTCGCGCTTCGCGCTCGTGTTTTCATACATTGTTTTCTCGTGTTTGGATATCCCGGTGAAACACTCGCTCTCGTTGTTCATATATAACATCAAACACGAGAAAGAGTGTTTCATCCGATATCCAGTCACCGAGAAATAGGTTGAAAAACGAGGCGATAGCCGAGTTTTTTAACCGAATTCGAGGTGACTGGATAGAGGATGGAACACTCTTTCGAGTGTTTGATGTTACATCTCAAACGAATCAGTATTTTAAGAGAAATTTGAGGCAGAAATTGTCAAAATCCTATGCAAATTAAGACCGGGTATCCAGTTGTCCATCTCGGTACTGATTTCCTTTGTTTTCGGCTCATGAATTATTAATGAGTTTGAGATGCCGGTTTCTCAATCACCAAAAGCGAAACGTTATTTGGGAGTTTTCCCTCGCTTCATGTAAGTAATACTGTAATTTTCCTATACCTTCGAAAGGCAAAAGTATTAAAACGAACTCTTTCGCCCATACGATAAATCGCACGCCTGGACGATTTATGGCGTGCAACCAGGGAAATACTCATCCCGGGCGTTCTTTGTCAGCGCCCGCGATGTAGTCGTCTTTTGGACGATCCTTTTATTATTAGTAAGGAAGCGCATGCGTATTGTAGTCAACTACTACCCCACATGCTTAGTACCTCTCGTTAGTCGATAAGTTTGGACCCTCAAGTAGGGGAGTGGATGAGTGGGGGCTAGGGATGGCGGAGTATCTCGCGGGGGGTAGTGAACTGTTTTAGTAGGGTTAGTAAACTAACTAGGCGGGGGGTTAGGATTAGAAAACCTGTTAGGCGGGGGGTTAGGATCTTTTGTGTGTTGGGGTTGGGTCTAGCATAAGAAACTAAAATAGATCGTCCAGAATACGGGCGCTGACAAAGAACGCCCGGGATGTAGTAAGACCCGGAAGTTCTACCAAGTGCCTACGGAAGTTCCACCAAGTGCCTTTGTAGGAGTACATATCCAAAGCTGATTTACTATAGATTTGATGGCTATAATATCACCCAGCAAAACGTAACCACTGACATTTTTTTCATGGGACCCACCTTGGGTCTTTGTCTCGCCTGCTGGACCGCTTTTGACTGTTTGTTTGCACTGGAGCCCTTGAGCTTGGTGCACTGGCAGTAAAAACCTGCGAGTAAGAACCTGCGTTTTCCCAAGTTAGCCTAAACAGGTACTTGGCACAAATCTGTATAAACAACATATATACAGTATTTATGTAAATTACAGCAATAACAATTATATTTGATTTTCAACATTGGCATTTACAAAAAGGCTCCAAAATGTTGATCATAGTTCACATCTTTTTTTGATTTTAGAAATTAAGAACCTGTTTCTACCTGGCCAAACAGGTTCTTGTATACCTATAGAGGTGGCATAACTGGCAGATTTTAGCCCATTACTGCAGGTGACTAAGGTCGCATGAATGACTGTTATCTGTATGTGGTGGTGCGAGTGGAAATATATGATTTAGTATGGAATGGAAATGTGTTGAATGAATATGCAGATCGAACAGATTGTTGTTCGAAATAACGTTCAGAAAATTTGCCTAATTTTGTAGGCTGTTTTTTGTAGGTCAAATTGTTTACCGGCTGTTTCCCGTTTTCACGGGCTCGCTCGTGCGCACGCTCCATGCGCTGCAATGAAGCCGCTGTATCAAGCGAAACGCGGGCACCATTACAACTTACAAAGATGGCGACAATAACAAAGATGACTGGACAGCGATTCGGATCGTTAGTTTTCGGACCGGAACTGCAGCTTTCGGAACTGCAGCAACAATCACTGCATTTGTGCAAAGGAAAATCACAGGACAAAGTTATGATGATATACACAGAGAAATCAAAACAAATTACTATATTACCATTCAGAAACGGAATAATTTTGATCTTGGCCAAAGCAATTTCCCCAATAACCCAAAGTTGAGTTATATTTTGAAATTAGTTGAAATTAAAAAGCAACAGTAACAACTTGTCAGAAAATAGCGTCTCGCCTAACTCAAGCAGAAAGCCAAGAAAAGAAGAAAAATATGTTAGGCCTTCCCCAGTTAGCACACAACGTTCTGACAACTTTCCCACAACATTGTTTTCCTTACACGTAGTTATTAAATTACATAGGTGTCAAAAACCATGAAAGAACGTTGTAGCAACGTTGGGATCTAACGTACGGCAGGAACGTTTATATAACGTCTCCTGGACGTTGGGTATTATATTACACAAAGGTGTCATAAACCATGAAAGAACGTTTTAGCAACGTTGGGATCTAACGTGCCGCAAAAACGTTCGTATAACGTCTCCTCAACGTTAGGTTATCAGTAACAAAAATGTTTGTAAAGATTAAATATCCTTTTAGTACAACTGCTTGAATTTGAATGTTGAAATTATTTGATAGCAAACATTGTTCTTTGAGAAACGTTCGAATTCCGTAGGTTACTCAAAAACGTTCTGAAAACGTTCACAGTACGTTGTGTCTGGCATATTGGGCATTTCACAAATTCTGCGTGGCCGGAAATGCTTGACTCTGTGTTGTCACAAACGTATTATTCAGTCAGAAGCCGAAGGTGTGATACACGTTTCAATTACAAGTTAGTCGATTCTTTGGTCTTCAATGCTTTATCCATCCGTGGTTATTCAAAGCCATATAATCCTTTGTAAGGTAAGTAAATGTCTAATCAGTGAAATATTTTGATCAGAGAACGCCGTTTCCTTATTTTTGTTGTTCTGCAATGGTAATTCTCATCTTAAATTACTAAACTTTCAAACGGTTGACTGTAACGGTTGACGCAATGACGATCGATTAGCTTATTTTCAAAATAATTTGTGAATGTTCACGGTAACGCGTGAGAATAGGAATGATAGGAAATAGCTATGAATGTATTTAAATCATACAAACTGCCTCTTATAGAATGTGGCAGAAGATGACGAAGATTACGTCTGAGAGCATTTCACTAATATAATAAGTTAATTGTTGTTAATAAGAAACAATAAAAAGCATTTGTGTGTTCAGGACTTTCGGTGTAATATTTTGTCTTATAATGTTAAGTTTTTCCAAGTATGGTGAACAATTGTTGCACATATGGTCAGAAAATATATCTGAAGATCTCACGTGGCGACACATGGAAAACCTATGAATTGAAAATATTTCATCATGAAAGTATCTTCGTTATAGAAGCACAATTTCTTAGCGATTCTTTCTAAGACTTAACGATTTGCTTTCTTAGCAATCACAGCCAAGCGGTGAACGTAAATAATATATATTACATTCACCGCTTGGCCGTGATTGCTTCCCGCTTGGCCATGATTGCTAAGAAATCGAATCGCTAAGAATCGTTAAGTCTTAGAAAGAATCGCTAAGAAATTGTGCTTGTATAACGAAGATACTTTCATGATGAAAGATTTTCAATTCATAGGTTTTCCTTCATTGTGAAAAGTTGTGTAAATGTTGTGTAAACGTTATGACGATGTATAGCGGAGTCGACAAAAAAACTTTGTGCAATAAATTTTCAAAGTAAATGTTGTTTCCACCAGATGCAGTCAAGCTTTTTACAGAGTTTCAGACATGGATATTTCACGATTCGGCCCAAAGTGAAATGTTTTAATCATTGAGGAAAGCCCACTAGTCGCTTGTTTTTGACAGTTCTTCATGTGGGCAGAAATCGAAAACATGGGTCTTTCGTGCAGGCGTTCCCTCCCCCTTTCCCCCAAGTGTGAACATAGACGTTGAAGCTGAATCGGAATTATTACGCATAATTTCGTCCAATCATGGACGATTGGATACCTACGACAAGTTATCACAATTGTGAACAAGCAAATTAATGCACTGTGCCTGGGACGATTCTTCCGACATCGACAAGTGTGAACATTAAGCCCGTTTTCCACTTCACCATTTCGCTCACCGCTAGAGAAACATTTCAACGATGACAATTTTTTTTGTTTCTGAAAAAATGTCATTATGGAAATATTTGGTGAAATGGAAAAGGGCTTTACTATCGTAAGAATAATAGATAATCAGAGGATTACAATGGCGCACTGCCTCCGATTGTTACGATTTTTATAACAAGCTGTAACTGAACTAGTCTTAAAAATGTAGGATGATATTCCTCACTGTACCTCAAGTTTATTACTTGGGCTACCCTGTGGTAGCACAAGTCAAGGGTTCGGCTCCTTTTTTTTGTCGTTCGACAAAATGGCGCAATAATATTTCAGGTCGGGCTTCGCGAACCGCGAGCCTGCTGAATAGCCGAGTTCTTTCGTTTCGACAGCTTTGCAGTTGGTCAAGTTGTTCTCTTACTCTGTTTTTCACTTAAGATTATTACATGGTCATAACCTCTTCTTCAGTTAAGCTCTTAAACAGTATTCATAGCTTTGAAGTTAATTTCATTTTAACTGAAGCTACCATCAGTATATGTTGTGCATTGGTAAGCCTTATAGTGATCAAGTCAAAAAAGAAAATTTATCTCCACCATGCCCTAAGGTATGGCGTTCTATTAATCTATTAAAATAACTAATTTATAAACAGTATATAGAGTTTGCTTGAGGCCCTTATATGGAACTTGGTTTGGTGCAGAAAACAAACAGTAAGTATTAATGTTAAATACACAATTTCATTTATATAGTTAGGACACTGGTGTGATACTATAATCCATGGATGGTTGCTTTGGATTTAGTGCGAAAAAGGTCAGTAGGCAAGAATACATGTCCTCGATGAGGTTGATGATTTTGTTGATGATCATACCTGAAGGCAAAACAAGCTGAAGCTGTGAGTAGTCAACTTATAAAATGGCATATAATGTACATGTAGACAGTTGCTTATGTATTTAATGTACTATACACATAATTTCTTGACTGTAAGCTGTTCATTGTAAACTACATGACTGTAGGCTATTCAAAAACAAAAAAATATTTGTAGGTAAATTCTAACACCCTTCTTTCAAATAATTTTAGGATTGCAATGATTAAGGCAGGAGAAGTAAACAATGATTCGATTAAAAGGCAAAAACAAACTTTATGATGAAAAAGGTGTTTTGGCCATGTTTGTCTACATAATAATAAGGGTTTCATCAATATCAAGCATGGTGAAAGGTTGTATCATGCATATACTATATAAATATCCCTGGCTTTCTATATACATGTATATTAACCAGACTTTCTATTGTATTGTATATCCACTGTAGGATTGTATATTCGGTATTTGAACTGGGACGTCTGCTGAGTACTTATGACAGTGATACTCAAATTAAAATTATGTATGACATTGCTTGCACCCTGACAGCCCATTTAAAGGTGAAGGAAATATGTGTACATGTACAGTTATTATATCTGCTTGTTATTTCTATGAAAACACAACCCGATACATGTACCGTTGACTGTACATGTAAAACTGATGACCACTTGATTCAGTCCGATACCGAATTTCTTTCCCACTTATCTCTGTGGCAAGGGATTGTAGAACCAATCTAGTTCGCCTTAACTCTCGCCAAATTGAACTTGGCCTGCTCTCATCGCTCGTTACATACTGCTACACAATAACCACCCCAACCACTATCACTAGCATCCGAATATGTAAATAAGTCAATCTTGGGCAACGGTGTCCATATAGGCGCTGAAGGGACCTCTTAACTGCATTTCCCAAAAGGCTATCTCCATTCGAGCTGAGCTTGTCAGGTCCACAACCGGGCTACCGGTCCTAGTGCGAGGCCCATGTATATCAAGTTCCCAGTAACCTGTGCCAACATCCTAGCAGATACAAAGTTCTTGTCCGAAACTTGCTCCTTAAGGTTAATAGTAAAACCCAAGAGTTATCCTTTTTCTTAATGTGCAACAAAACCGCTGCATTCGATGTCATCTTTAACCCGATTTGCCATTTGCTGTGCAGCAGCGAATGAACTGTCCGACCTTGCCCTATCGTCGAGATAAGTAAAGATACACAGGCTGTCCGCTCACCAATATTTCACAAGCGCCTTTTGGATTTTTGAGAAAACATATGGCCAGTGGATAACCCAAAAGGCAGCACCATCAACTTCAAATACGAAACAGAACCATTGATTTCCTATTTAAAACCCAGGTAAGCTGTGTGACTGTGCAGTATATCTATGTGGTGATAACCCGACTTGTAATCAAACTTGAAAAACCATCCCCCTTCTTGGAACAAGTCAACTACGGTGCGGATATCTTCGTATTTAAACTTTGGGGAACGTAAATGTTCGTTAAAGCACCGATGCTGTTCCAAAAACCAATATGTTCTTTCAATCGACCCCTGACCGACAAGGGTGATAGATAATGTAATGTCACAAACTTTATTACACTCATTGCTAGAATCAACAAAACCGTTTTTAATTTCATCCTACGAAAAATTATAGTTCCCAAATATTTTCGCGAAGCAGTCCGTATATGGCCCCTCGTCACTGTTATTGCTGTTTTTGAACTCCGGGAGTGACTCCGGCTCGACAATCGCGGGCAATGTGCCCAATTCTACTGCATCGATAACAGCCATTGTTTCACGGTGAGGGAAATCTGTTTGGTGCTTCCCAAAAAAACGAACCCCTTTTGTTGAGAGCTGCCAAAACTATTTTGGATACGCGATGGCGGTGAAACGACGCGCGTGAAGCTTTCCTTCTTTCCCGGCTTGCTCTTGCTTGCAACAACCTGCAATTCTTTCTGATTCGTTTCTCGTCGTCCGAATCTTCTGCAAGAGGCTCCGCTATGTAAACAGTCGACCGCATCCCAAACGTATTTCTCAGCCAACAAAATATGTTTATTGCGTTCTTTTAACAAGGTCTTACCTTGTTCGACGAGGGACCTTGTTTCCTCCAAATCCGCACATTCTTGAGCCGTGTCTAGCTTCGCGATTACGTACCGATTAACCTGCCACTGGTGTTTGTTGCCCTCGTACTTGAACTTTGGCGGTGCCGTCTCATCTTCTGTCGCCTTTCTTGTTGATACGGAGCTTCTTCAGTTCCTCTTAGTTCTTTTTTGGCGCTTTCTCGTTTCGTGGAGTAGATGACGACGACTGAGATCAACGTTGTTATCAAGATGAATGTAACTTCGACTTCGAACGTTTCGTTTCATCGATGTTTACGTCTGGCGAACGAGAGCGACTCCGTCACACCCGATGTTTTCGAGATCGGTGCGATCTGCTCCCAGTTTCGCGCATTGTTACCCCAACGACTATAAATATATCCATGGAATACTATATATCCAAAAACTTCGAGCGCGAAAATTGTCTGGTCACAGCACACAACAAGAAAAAAAGTTATATAACACTTGGTTCTCTCTAGAACCCAGTCCTGTAGTTCCGTGTGAGAACCCCATTTCTCGCCTATCACACTTCAGCCGCGAGAAATCTTATTTGTCGATTGCTGTTGAATATGTCTCGAAGTATGAAATAGCGCCAAGAACATTTCCACCAGAATTTTAGTGAAAGGAGATAATTTCTTGAGTAGTAATGATAATTTCTTGAGTTAATAGCTTTCTTGCCTTTGTAGACAATAATAAGAACGATTAGAAAGTAAAAAAATGTCAGAGCTAAAAATTAAGCAGACACAGAAAGCAACAGTCATATTTTAAGAACTCTGTTACTAATTCTGCTCAGGTTTCAGGCGACCATCCAACAATGATATTCCATTTGCCATAAAACGAACTGCAATCGACCTCCACACTTTCTAAAAGGATGCAAGGAGGCGCAGAAGCGTTTGCTATTGGAGGTTGAAAGCTTGTTTAACCATTATCTTGAAGAAAAAAAAAAGCTGAAGACATATAGCTCAGCATCCATGTGATCACTCAAGATTGAGAGGAATCAATATTCTTAGGGCCTGATCTCGTTCATTACGTCTCAGGGGAGGATAAAAAAATTATCCCACCCCCTCCAAAGCTATTTCACACTCTGACAGTGTGAAATAGCTTTGGAGGAAAAGAGTCGAGTAAAACAGTCGATTTCAAAGGAATTGAGATGCCCTGGTGATGAGGCCGGGTTTATAAATATAAAGAACTGGGCACTAGTCTGTTCCAGTGAACTCTGTAAGAGTGGTCCTATGATTTGCTGAAGCCAAATTCTCGCGCCGCAGCGATGCTATACGCTCTGTGAGTGGCCGTTATGCCAAATAAAAATATCTCAACAAACTTTAGCTTCGAATGTGAATGGCATGATCATGGCGATTCTTTAAAATATTTTGAGTCAAATTTAAGTCCCATATGAGCAGAGTATTATCTTAAACAACAATCAGATCAATACAAGAAAGGACAATGAAGTAATACAATGTGAATTTATGTATGATGGGGAACGAAGAAAGAGTGTAAAAATATCGTGATGGTAAACACCCGTATTTTGAAGGCAACAACTTGTCAAAGGACAAAGAATGCATTTTTAAATGAAAAGGTATGGTTTTAGATCTTAAAATGGTTGAAAGATACATACAATACAACATATATTTACAATTTTACTGATTTTTTAACAAGATCAGATTGGTACGTTGATGTCTGTCACTTGGCTGTCCATTCGTCACAATTGTTTTGTTGTGTATCGTTTGCCGTAGGTGAATAATCCAAGGGTAAAGTATCTGTTAGCCGTAAACTTGATCAATCTCGTTTGATGGTTGTCTTCAAGCACGTTTTCTCATTCCTTCCTCATGATCTTCAAACACACCTTGCTTGGAATCCATCACAAAATTGTTACAGACAGCTACGATCATTTTCTGCTTCAGCTGTGTCTCCCTTGTAATTTTTTGTCTTCCTTTACCATTGCAGACATGAACTTTGAAGACCTTCTCGGCATATTCTACTACTTGGTAAACTGACTGAGACGGAATCCGTAGACCACCATTGTTAACGAATAACGTAAAGGCTGAAGCTGCAGCTAGGGTACATCGTTGTACCTCATAAGCACAGTAGTCATGATCAGGAGTTGGGAGAAAAATGGGAAAGAAGGCAATTTTTACAATATGAACATGATAGCTTGGAAACAATGAAGTCTGCAATGTAAAAGAGAACATTTGACAGAAATTGATGTTGTTGTGACATTCAAATGTTCAAGCATCATGTTCTCTTCAGGTGTATCTGATTGATGTTGATCATTTGATGGACAATCATTTAAAGGTGCTTTGTGTTTTCGATTATGGAAAAATGGAATAATGCTTGTTTATGTTATGCCAGGAAATTTTTGACAATTGGCATTTTTTTATGCTGTCACAGCATTCCTCAACAGCATCTTTCGAATGGCATATTTGAATTGTAAACAATTCCACCTCTCGCCCGAATGTTCCAACCACCTCTCGCCCGAATGCATGAAAACAGTAACTCAATATGGTCTTGCGAATATTTATAGGTCAGTAAATATTTAAATGAATGGCTGGTTGAGGTAAACATGGATTTAATGGTGCGACAAAGGCAATTATGAATGTCTTTCGAGGATGTGTTGACAGAGCTTGCTTGATAGCTGTATTGGTCTTCAGGTTGAGCAAGTACGTTGCTGTGGACCTCAGGATGGCTTCACATGTACATTTTGATTTGGGTATTTGTTTAAACCCTTTCCCCATTGGGTTCCTTGAATTTAGGATGTCAAACAAGTGGTCAATTGTTCGCACAAATTTCACGGTTCCGTCTGAATGTTGGAATTCAGGTAATTTCATGGAAACACCCAAAAACTCTATTGCATCTGCAACAGAAGAACTTAGTGTTTGCGCAGCAAGCATTACATTCATCTTGTGCTTTTCAAATTTCAAATGCTTCATTGATAATTTGTTTGCCATGGTAAATCCTTCACTTTCTTGGATGGTGTTTAAAGTTTTGAAAAAGATCCATTTAATCTGTTTGTTATCTTGATCAACAAAAGACGAAAGGCTTGCTAATGCATTTCTTGCAAGTTTTATCATGTGACAGGGGTCAAGGATGACATACACATAAGTCTTCACTTGGATGTTTGAATTTTGTCACCATTGATTCATATGTTTTGTCACCATTGATTCAGCTCTCGGAACATACCGATGTTGACTGTGGTACCATCTGTTGTAATGGACCACACTCGGAGCCCTACTTCTGCAGCCTTTTCGAGAGCCATTCTTACAAGTTGTGCTTGGGTTTTCGATGCCATTTTGTCTGCAATAAAATATCCAACAGGACATTTCCAGTGACTACATGCTCCCACTAAAAGAAAGACTAATGCCTCGGATGCAAGGGTATCTGGTTTCTCTGATGGAATGGCACCATAGTTAACAAATCCTAAATACTTGTCTTGTTTTGGATCGCATAAAGTTTGTTTCCGGCTTGACATTGGATGCCATCAAATTTCACATGCATATCTTCAGCTTCATCAGGTGTTAATAAGTTTCTGTTGTAATTCTTGAATAATATCAGCCATAGTTTGTTGCTGTGCCTTGGTCCTCCTTAATTGTTGTTGCAAACTCTTGATTTTTCTCTTCAATTTACCTTGCAGTGTTGGCCTGTCATCATCTGCAGCCTCATTGTTAGCCGGTGCTGATATCTTACAATAATTATGGACAAGGAAGACTTTTGAAGCAGGTGATAATGGCTCTTTGTGTTCACGAGTATCCATTTCCACTTGTCTGCAATCATTTTTATACATGCCATAGTTGGAATTTGTGGTGTGATACTGATGGCACAGCATTTTTTAATCTACAGGTTCCATTTTCAGATGGTGGCAGAATGTATTCTTACCTGGGAAAATGGTTGCTGCAGATAAAGCTGAATCTTGTTGCAACCCAATCCTTAGATTCATTTGTTCTCCTGACTGCTTCATTCCATTTTTCAAGCAGTGATGGATTTGATAAAGGAAATCTAGATGGGTGCATTTCATATGTGATATAAGTGTTTTAACTTATTAAAAGACAAAGGATGTAAAGCTCTAGTATTTATTTGGCTGGATGTAATACAAATTTATTAGGAAGAGATAAATTGTATGCCCTTAGGCTACAATAATACAGAAGACTAAATCATACTATTTCCAGCCAGGTTGGTTCAAAACCAAGTTAGTTGTGCTATCATTGGGTATATATTATTGGGTAGAATTGAATACAGTGAATAGTCATTATTTTCGAAAACATATGCATTGTGTATCTAATATAACATTACTTATTATTATTCCATAATATATTACATATTTTTATCAACTCTGAAGTATTGTAGAAAACTCTTACCTGTAAAATGCAACCTTTGTTTTTGTTGCTGTTTTTTTTTTAACCATTTTTGCCTTTCTTTTGCTTGCTCTGACAAGCAGCGACTACACATGCAATTGGCATGGTTGTTTTGATTAAAACTAACCTAAAAACGATGCTTTTTGGCACTTTTTTACGATTTTCCCTGAATGTTTTTGCTCTGTTCATAATCTAAAAAGGACTGGGGAGAGCAAATCACATGTACGAATAGTTATTAGCTTTTTGACTTGACTCGCTAATTTTAATGTGATTTAAATAATTGTACACTGTATTGTGTATTTGCTCCAAGCTCCGAAATCTAATAGACACATTTTGAAATACTTAACAGAGAGATTTGGAAAAATTGTGTGTAATGTTCTGAATATTTAGAATTTTCCAAACATATATGTATGATATTTTGACAGTTGGAATTAAATCCATGCAGTTTAAAATATATACCATTTGTTGTTTATAAAAGTGGTAGTACAAATTTTGGAATTGCATGTACAGTATATTTATTATTTGATTAAAATTATAAATACTATATGCTTGATAATTAGCCTATATATATAGTAGTTTAGGGTGAAAAAACATGCATACTATTGCTGTATTTATATGACCTGGGCCTGGCCTACAATTTTGTAGCAATAAACAAGCATTACTGTATACTTGTCAGTATTAATATATACACTGCTGTAGTGAATAAGGGAGAGCTCGGGGAGAAACAGACGATACAGTACATGGATGATTGTCAAGCAAGCTCATATCCTTAGAAAAATTATTCTGTGTCCTGGACAGGGATAACTTTCTGATTTCCAGTGAGATGCTCTGACCATTGAGCTACCAAGACTCAGATGGCGAGTAAGGTTGGAATTTCCTAACTAGCATTGCACAATGTAACTTGCTTCTAATACAAGAGGTACAAAACTTGGGATTTCTATTAACCAATCAGTTTCAAGTCCCAACTTAGGAAAATCAGTTTCCCTGACATGCATAGAGACCTCTGATTATGACCATCAATATTTAGTTATCCATATTCCTCCCAGCTCCACATCACAGTAGTCCAATGTGGGTAGAATTATCAACTTACTGTATATAATCTATTCACACCAACAATTGGAGTAGAATGCCTGATATGTCTTAGTAAATCTAATTTGAATGGACCCCTATACATTTGCATTATATGCATCCGTAGACATTTTAACGAATTTGATTTTTTTAAAGACACTCATTGTCCTTTGGTGTCTATATACTAAATACTGCATTGACTATTTCGTGAGTCATCAATATTGTGATCAATGTAATTTCTTTCTTAGTGATTGATGGTAGAAACAGCAGTAAACCCCACATTATTCTGTTGCTGCACTCAAAAATTAAAAAGTTTGGGCTGCATGTATTTATTTTGATGT
The DNA here is from genome assembly GCA_035772405.1 of Chrysogorgia sp. JL179-B06. Classification (NCBI taxonomy): domain Eukaryota; kingdom Metazoa; phylum Cnidaria; class Anthozoa; order Scleralcyonacea; family Chrysogorgiidae; genus Chrysogorgia; species Chrysogorgia sp. JL179-B06. The sequence continues at coordinate 234,720 of JAYKKM010000488.1, forward strand.
CCTATGCAACAATTAAATTCAGACAATACTCTGAGAGATATTGTCCATTGAAAATTTATTTAGTTTGGGAAATGAAGTGGCTATTATCTAATTCAAGTAATTTAGAACTAAAAGAAGTACTGTACTGTGAGTTTCGAACAGCAATTGGGCGTGGGGTTGTTGTGTATGCGTATTTCTAGTCTTTGTTTTAATATATATTGTAGCTTTGGGAGTTGATTATTTCTCAAGAAAACGTTCGTCGAAGACAGCCAAAAGTTCGTGTTTTTGTTTACAATATGGTATCCATATTACGAAAATTATATTTTTGGGCAAGTTCGATTATCCGCGCTTTTTATGAGAAATTATGTTAGCTACCAGGATAAAGCTGTACTTATGTTGTAAATAGATCATTTAACTTTCCTTTGATATATTCTATAGCTTTGGAGGTGGTTTATTTCTCAAAACGTTTGCCAAATGGTTAGGACCTTTGTTGTTTTGGGGTCGGTTACAATCCAATTAACTGGCTGATACAAGGGTTCAACGTTGCTCGTTAATTCGCTCTATTTGCTCGTCAATGCCTTCTATTTGCGCCTCCTTATAAGGAATATGTACTAGATACCCCTATCCAATATGGCGACCGCCAATTCAAAGGAAAGTGATAAATATTCTTTGAATTGGCAAGAGAATAGATCAAACGTTCGAGAAAAGTCAAATAAAGGCCGGTATTTATTATCGTCTCTTTAGACCCTTACCGATAATTTCTCTTTCGATGTAGTTTGAAATTTCAAAATTGTAACCCCCCTAAAATAGGCATGTTCAAAAATCCCCCCCTCAAAAACCACCGCCCCCCTCAGACGTAATAAACGATCAGTCCCTTATCAAAAAGAAACTTTGAGATAAACAATGTATTGTATTGGTTAGGTCCAATACTATGGACTATTTGAGTACGGAAACAATCAATAAATTACCAAATAGTAAGACTGAATTAGGGTACATAGGATCTAGTGAATTTTCAGCTGGGAATTTGCTGAAATTTCATAACAATGAGACTGATGAAGATGGACAAATTTTACTAGACTTTTCTTATGATTCTGACTGTGATGAGTAATAAATATTACTACACAAGTATAATATACTATGAAACAAAAGATTCAGTCAATTTGAGTAGGATTTCAACTTATAACTTTAGCATTCTGTTCTGCATCTTTACCAGTTGACTTCGGTAGTGTAAGAAAATCATAAAATGTTTTCATCTACAGTATCTCTAAAGATGGTTGTGAAATGTAATATACTATGTACAGAAAGATTTGTTGTTTATTTTTATATGCTGTAAATACTAAATATTAGTAGAAATGTAAATATTATTTATCTGCATTCATCAGTTAGTAAAATTACAATACATCTGAACTTTACACGTTAACTTTTTTGTTAGAATCACCTCCCCAAATAAAGTCAACAAAAAGTTTATTAAAATAATGAACAAGATTGAACAAATTTACAACAAATTCGTCAAAACTGTGAGCAACTACGGCCTTGCTTTTTCTCCTTAGCACATCCCAAGCTTTGGCTTTGTATAACGGAATAATTTTCCACAAACAATTTAAATGAAATATGGAAATCTCATGCACACAATTCTTAAATCAATGCCAGCTAATGGGCTCTAAGTGTAAACAATGAAATATATACTATAATAATAGTATTCATGAAACTACAGTATAAATTAAGTAAGCTTGGAATGTCCACACGCAGTCACAGTCACTACCACCATGAATATACAACCTTCCTAGCTTGTACTACACTATAGGCAAAAAAATACAATTTTCTACAAATACGTCAATGGTAAATGTATCAACGAGAGTTACCTTGGTGTGTTGTTTCGACTTATAATTTTCCCATCGATCATGGACCAAAGAAATTATTAAAAACAACACTGCACGCCCAGTTGGCGAATTTGAAGTTTCCAATAGTAGGAGAAACATTGTTGAGTTGAAGCCTTTAGTACCAATTGAAACCTTTAGTACCAGTTCAAAGGTGAGACTATTCTCACTGCTTACATACCAGTCAGCACTTAGTTTTAATGTTACATAATTTTATATGGTAGGGGTGGTAACCTAATGTTACATAATATGGGTAGGGCTGGCAACTTAATATTCGTGTTAATATTTCACTCATAATTTCACTCATGTTTCTCGGATTTTTCCGCTGTAGCAGTGACCCGGCAGGTCGGTAAATAAAAATAAAAATAAATATATTAAAAATATTTTAAACATCTGAGTGAACAGTAAATTCAATATAGATCGCTAGTCTGTTTACACAAGCGCGACGCCTAGAACTTCCGAACTATTAACGAATATATTATTATTAAAAGTAATGCCAACAGGTCCCCGAAGGTATTCTGCCAACTAGTTTTCGCGTCTGCGTAGCAGAGCGCTATGTTATCGATCAAGATGTTCGTTTGTAGGATGTTTTCGTTCACCTCGCCACTTTACGTCATATCTGCTGACAAATCCACAGGTACCCCAATCTCATGTTAATTTTTTTTTATTTCTAAAAGACTAACAATGCTAGAATATTGCTGTAAATTTAGAGAATTTTTAAAGAATCTAATTACCTTATATTTTTTTTATCAGAAAGTTTGTAATGCAAAACAAGATGCGGTAGGGTGATTGGCCGTTGCAACCCATTGCCTCCTCCGCCACCCCTGATCCAATTTTCACTTCAACAGCAGACGCATATACGCATTGCGTACCTATTTTTAAAATTGTTCGTTTTTTCGCCTTCTTTTACTACAAGAGAGATCCACACATGACTCCGCCGCCATTCTCCATTCTGCAAGCAAGCGCTCATGTGGGCCTAATGGGCAGGAAATGAATACATTTATTTTTATTTACAACAATTCACGAAAGTGACCCGGCCGATCCGAGATTTTAATAAATTTAAATTGGTCTGGCCTAACTATAATATTTCCTTGGTGGTAATTGGAAATTTTTGTCCTGTGTTTGCAGAATCGGTGGTGCTAATGCAGATTATGCCTGCATATGGTGCACATGTCCCAAGTGGAAAAGGCATGACATGGAGAAAATCTGGTTTATTCTGGATCCTGATTTAGATGGAACGGCTTTCGAACAAATTAAATAGTTCAAGATCGAAGAAATTTAATTAATTTATTCCTCTTAATCATGTTATCATAGATACACCTCACCTTTATCTTAGAATATCTGACGATCGTTATATCTGACAATACCTCTGACCTTCTGAAAACCAACAGCAAAAAGTTCTGGTCTGCTTTCAAGGCTTCCTCAACGCATTCAAATGTCCCAAATAAGCTGGTATGGACAAGAGATACCTCTGTTATGACCGCGAATAAACCTACGGACATTTAAAATTTACTGAACTGCTATTTTTTTTCGGTCTTTAAATCTGACGCCCCTCACCATGCCATGCAGCTCCCAAATTCTTCAGACGATGACTCTTCCACTGAAATCCTCTCTGACGTTATCATCACGGCTGATGAGATCTATGATGCGCTGTCTACGCTGCGTGTAAATAAGGCAACTGGGCCCGACAAGATCCCCACGAAAATGCTTAAAAACTGTGCTACGTGTATATCCTTGTCCGTTCTTTTTAATAAAAGCTTATCATTGAGTAAACTTCCAAACGAATGGAAACTTTCAAACATCATTCCTATTCCAAAGGGTGGGAAGAGTGTCCTGGTCACAAATTGCAGGCCCATCTCTCTTTAGTCGCTCGTTTCCAAGATTCTTGAACGATAGGGGTCTGTGCTTGCGCCCGTCCTCTGCAATATTTATACAGCGGACATACCTCACACTTTATCCACGCAGTACATCTACGCGGACGACAGCACGCTCGGCTTCTCGGGCAAATCATTCGCTGCTATCGAGAACACCCTCGAATCCGACCTCCAGATCGTGAGCCAGTATTTCCACCGCTGGCATATGAAACTCAGTGAATGCAAGACTGTCTGTTCTATATTCCACCTCACTAATAGAGTAGCCAAGCACGAACTCACGATCATGCATAATGGAAGGAAGCTCAGATTCGACCCCAATCCCATGTATCTTCGAGTCACATTTGACCGTAGCCTTACCTTCAGAGTCCACCTGGAGAAAGCCGCGGAGAAGACCAGTAAGCACGTCAACCTGAAAGGAAGCTGAGTGGCACTGGCTGGGGTGCTAGGAAGATGAGATGGAAGGAAGCCTGGCAAGGTGCCGACACCTTCCTGCACAACTTCATCCCCGGACCAACTAGCAAGCCGCCTGGTTGCCATCTGCTGTGCCAAGCCTGGGTCAGGCTGAATCGTCTCTGGACTGGGTGGGGGAAGACTCGTTCCTTCTTCACAAGATCCGAGCCGTGCACAACGATTCCTGTCCCTGCGGCTCCCCCCAGACCGTGGAGCACCTCATTTCTGCCTGCCCAATCTACAAACCGCCTTGTGTCCGAACGGGTCTGGCTGAATTGGATGAACAAACCATACAATGGTTGTTAGAAACGGATGTTCCTGTGTGATCAGCTGGAACAGTTTAAACGAACGACGACGACGACATCGACTTTGCTAAAGCTTTTGACAAGGTTAGTCATAATTTACTACTTGTCAAGCTACGTCGATTTGGAGTCAGAGGAAACTTGTTGCGGTGGTTTAGAGACTCTTTCTAACCAATATCAGAGGGTAACTATTTTTGGTGAGACGTCTCGATCCCTTTCTGTCCGTAGTGCCTATACTTGGGCCACTTCTGTTTCTAATATACGTCAACGACATTCCAGATTACGTCTCAAGTTCTTCATCAGTTGCTATGTTTGCAGTTGATGCTAAATGTTATCGTGCTGTGAACAATGCTTCGGACACGGCGGCTCTGCAGGCAGGTACCAACTCTATAGAAAATTGGTGTAAGGAGTGGTATATGGATCTCAATCAGTCCAAATGCGGAATGGACATCACTAGTCAGCGAGTGCGAAAGGCGTTGTATCTTATCCTTGTCAGAAGCAAATTCGTTACTGTAGCCAGGTTTGGGCACCACAGACTATTGCTAGTATCCAGTCACTTGAGCGTGTACAGCGTCGCGCAACCAAATTCATTTTGTCACTGCCCTTTAGAACGGACATCTTATTCCAAACGACTTTGTTCACTCTATGATTCCTGTAATTTACTGGCACGAATATCTCTACCTGTACAAATGTGTCCAAAATGACTCAGACGGCAACATCAAAATTAGGGTACCAGTCCAATTAGGGTACCAATAAAATTAAAATTATCGTATAGAGCTACTAATCAGAGAATTAAAGGTTTGTGATGCTATTGAAAAAAAACATTCACAGATAACTCTCGCAAAGAATCTGGAATACATAGTTTTAACTGGCCAAGAAAAAATAAAAACTGTTTAAGAATATTAATATTTCATATTTCATCTCTTACCAGATTTTCCTAACAAAGTTACCAAACAAATTTGGAATGATTTATAGATGATTTGAAACATGATGTGAAATTTGATGAGGTTGACAAATTTAAATCTAATGTAACAAAACCATCAACGAAAGCCATCAACGGTGAAGAGAAAAAAACTTGGATTCCAACTTGAGAGAAGGAAAAGCAGAAGAGTACCACAAATCGTGGTCACAGATCTTGATTTCGCTGATGAAATTGCACTAGTCTCCCAGGAAATTGAAGCAGCATAAGAACTACTGTTGAGTGTGGAAATAGAAGCTGGCAAAGTAGGCTTGCACCTTAATTCGAAGAAAACAGAAGTACAGAGCTACAACTTCACCAAGCCATTACATATAAAATGAACACCAAGGAACATCAAGGAGAACATCAAGGAAGATGATAATTTTAAGTATTTAGGAGCACAAACACTAATTCAAAGTGATTCAAAGTGACGAAGGCACTAGCATGCTCAGTATGCCATAAGTTGAAGAAGATATGGTCATCACAGTTGAGTAGGAAGTTGAAGTAGAAGCTGTTTTGTCAGTAACAACAGTGCAACCGTTGAGTCAGTACTTCTGTATGGTGCAGAGACATATGGAGCATAACCAAGGCAATGAAAAAACAGATTGATGGATGCTCCACATGATACGTAATGTATCTTGGAAGCAGAGACTGACCAAATTTATTTATCACTAAATTAAAAGCACTATTAAATGAATGAATTCCTTTAACAAAATGGGGTGAAGTTTCATATAAATCCAGAAATGACGTCACATAGAGCTATCGGTAGTAAAATTCGAAATTAAAATCAGCTGTTATTTCTAAAAAAAGCATTATCGTAAGAGTTAGTATTCAAGTAACGAAAGGTAGAAGTTTTACACACGTATTAAAGTTCCTACATAACAAAACGTCATAAAATTGAACAGATATCTCGACAGGGTAATTTACACAAATTGAGATTTCGTTGACAAAACATAGTTCCACGGGTACGAGACACAGCTACCCAAGTCAAGATTAGTGTGCTGCCTACGTCAGCAAATAGAAGAGTGTAAAAATTATTAATAAAATGTATTCAAAAACTCATTAATATTCATTAACCAAATTGTCCAATCACATTTCCGTATTTAGTCACGCGCAAGGCTTTTATACCTGATAAAATTCATGAATACTAATCAGCATGAAAATTATATAAAGTCTCTACGAACTTTATATAAAATTCCTGCTAATTTGCATTTCACACATCAATCCAATTTACCTCTAATAGAAAATAAAAACCAGTACACTCCCTAGTGATTACAATCAATTATTTTTGAAGCTATTTAAAAGGAGCTTGTAAAAAAGAGAAATCGATTTTTTTGGGTCAGGCCTAGGAGCAAGAAGACAGGAAAGAGGAGCTTTTCATCAGCTGGTGAGATCACTTGTTTTAGAAAATGCGGCAGACTATAGAGACTTCTTCAGACTCAACAGCGAACAGTTCCAGTTCCTTGGACTAAATTTCTACCCATATTTCAAAACAAGATACACATTGAAGGGATAGTATTAAACCAGGAGAAAGGCTAGCTTTTGTATAATATTTGGCAATAGGAGAAACTTTCAAATTACTGGAGTACTCGTTTCCTATCAGCCGAACCTTTATCTCGAGTGCTGTGAAGCAATATTTAAAATCCTTGGGCCAACGTATCTGAAATCGTCAAATACTGAAGAGAAGTGCTTGTCACTGGTCAGAGCATTTGAAATTCACTGGAATTTTCCCAATGGAATTTGGCCAATTACACAACCTTTCAGTGCTGGGTCACACTACTATTACTATAAAAGTAATAACAGTGTTATAATGTTGCCCATTTTGGGCTTACGTGGGGACGAATGGAAGAGCTCCTGATGAGGGGATATGGCAGAGGGGTACAATGAAAGAATGTCTTTCAAGTGAGACAAATCAAATATGTCTACCAACCAACAAAACCACTTCCTGGCAGGGTGAAACCCACGGTAGTCAATTTACCCCGGTTATTCTGTTAACCCTTCTTACAAGCAATCGTCTTCTGGACGATTTTTTTTAGTATTTACGAGATGTGGGATGAAATGGGAGATTGTACTGCTATCATATGATCGTACATGCCTAATACATCATAGAACTGCTAACCCCAAAACAACTTAAATCCTAAACCCCCCCTAATGGGTTTTCTAACCCCCTGCCTAATGGTTTTCTAATACTAACCTTAATACTAATAAAAAGATCATCCAGAAGACAATTGCTTGCGGGAGGGGGTCATAGAACGCCTGGGATAACTTGACTGTGTAAACCAACGCCTTATGTTTTGACAGGGGATGATGCATTTCCATTGACCAAATACTTGATGAAACCATATCCTCATATACAGATGTCAAATGAAGAGTCTTTAATTATCGGATATCCTGCATGAGGAAAATTTCAGAGAATGGTTTAGGCAATATTGCCAACATATGGAGAGTATTCAGGCCTTCTATGCCCTCCTACAGCCTGAAAAAGTTGTCAAGATGACTTTAGCCACATTGGTGTTACACAATTTCCTGAGGTAAAAATGTATAAAAATGACAAGTCATCTGAATGTAAAGAGATTTCATCTTCCATTGACCAGAAACAGAAGCTGAGATAAAAGAGCTGATGCTTTAATTGCACAGGCAGTAAGCATCGAGCAGCCCAATACCAAAGTAAGACGATGTGCTTACTTTGCAAACAAAAACATCTGCGATCAAGTGATCAACGAAAATAATTCGAAAGCAATGACAGCATTACACCAAGGTGGGAAGCTGTCCCAGTGGTTGTCGTAAGTGCAGGTGGAGTAAAGTGTTGTTCCTACACTTAAGCATATTTACTAGATCTAAAGCTCAAGCCAGAATGAACCATAAAACGTTGTATTCAAACCATTATGGAGATGGTGACAAAGAATATCGCCGTCTATAGCTGTAGAGTCCTGGGTACGAGTCGTGACGTCAGATCACGCGGTTTTGCTGTTCTTTGTTTTTGTCGATATCTTTGTGTTGTGAACCGTTCACTGTGATAAATAAAACGTTTAAAAAACTACATTGGCGACGAGGTAAACTGATCAACGTTGGCAAAGGGATAGCGACATCTCGTGTGACTACGAAGCGAGCTGATTTAAACCGAAAACAGTTATGCCGACGTTTGGAAAAGTCGACGAATATAATGAAACCGAGGAATGGCGTCATTACGTAGAACGTGTAAACCACTTCTTCGAAGCCAACAAAATCACCGATGGAGACAAAAAGCGATCTATTTTCTTGGTTAGCGTTGGAGCAAAAACATACAAGCGCATCAGAAGCCTAGTTTCCCCTGCAGATCCGAAGGAAAAGAGCTATGAAGACCTGGCAAAGCTAGTACAAGAACACTACAAGCCGAAGCCTTCCCTTCAATACCTGTAACCAGCAACAAGGTGAGACCATTGCAGTGTTTTAGCTGAGTTACGACACCTCTCTGAAAATTGTGAATTCGGAGCATCTTTAGAAGAAATGTTGCGCGACCGTTTAGTTTGTGGGTCGAGTAACGACAGGATTCAATATCGCCTGTTGGCTGAGCCAAAATTGACTTTAAAGAGCAATTGACTTGGCAATAGCCTTCGAAACATCCGAGAAAGATGCTATGGATTTGCATAAAAATAATTCCCAAGGAAATTCGGTGAACCAGTTAGGAGGTTCAAGGGACCTTCCCAAGGAGCACGAAAAAGACAACCCAGTCAAGTGTAGTCGATGTGATGGGAGCTAAGTGACATGCATGTGGGAAAATTGGTCATATCTCCACGGCCTGTTGCAGTAAAGAACAGCGGAGGAAAACACCGGGTGAACAACAGTGGAGACGTAGGCCATACAAGCATCAAGCAAACCACCACCACGGAAATGGGAGGAAGGGAAAGCGAAGATTTATATGAACTGTTTACATTTGATAACAGACGCCCATCACCATACAAAGTGAACATGGACATCAATGGGACCCCTAGATATGGAAGTCGACACATGAGCATCCCTGTCAGCGATGAGTGAGGAAGCATACAGAAATTACCTGGGCAACAAGAGGGGACAACCCCCACTAGTAAAAACCTAGGTGGTGCTATACACGTATACTGGGGGAAAGGTGAAACCCAAAGGGTCTGTAGATGTCATGGTATCCTACTAACCAACACCGCAGTTGTATCAGATGCAATAGCCAAAGCCATAGAAAAAAGACAACTTTTGCTATTAATGATTGACGACTATACAACTATACACTCAAATAGAAGGCCAACTGACTTATTAACTAGTAATGCTCTTAACATGTGTACTATTATTGTTAAAATATTTCCAAACCTAGAAGCAATACCTATGAAAAAACCTGAAATTGTACATCCCAAAGATGGAATTGACAAACCAACTTTAAAAAATGTAATTTGTTCAGATCAGAATATGACCAGTCTTAGCCACACATTTGCTTCTTGTATGCCAGAGCTAACAACTCCTTTCTTTGACCCACTAATGGAACGTGAGAGACTGGAAGCCCATGATTGTGCATCAGCTGATGTACGACATTTGAGTAAATTTGAAAATGTTCATTTAATTGATTTTTTGAAGCTACCCTTGAAAAGTAAAGAAAATTATGAACAAGCATTAGATATTGTAAGCAGTTCAAGTGTAAAGGAGTATTGCTCTAAATTTGTTGTACTCATGCCAGGAGACTACCCAAGCCAATTTTATACGAGGAAAATAATTTATGAGTTATTAAACAAATATCTGGTTACTCAGGGAATTGACAATGTTACCATCAACCCATTACTGTCCATAATTCCAATGATAGGCCCCTTGCATATTGATTTAAATTCTGATGAAGACTTAGTGCTAAATTTCCATCCCTTATTAAAGCACATATATGAAGCACATATATGAGACTGTTTTTCCAGGGAAAAAGCTTGCTGACCATCCTAAACCATTGAGGATCCAATTCATTCTAGAAATAGTGTATGCTGGGTGGACGCTTATCCGGAGAACAGTTAAGACAATTTTCCAGAATTGCAAGGATATCCAATATGGTACCCTGTTGAATTTTGTAGATAATTACTGCCCTTTAGTTCTTACTTCATACAACGTTTTGTTTAAGACAAACAACTTCTCAGCCTATTATGATTCAATACTCTTTCCGGAGACATCATTATAATAAATTATTATTAATCTGGCTTTCATTTATTAAGTTCTGGCAGGGTAGCGAGCTCACCAATGACATCTATAATATTTATGCCAATCATTTAAATGCAGTTGATGAATCCACCGTTGAGTATGTGCATTCAGTCATTCGAAGACATACTGCAGATTCTGCCACTGAAGACCAACTGAAAGAAACGATAAAAGCTGTGTTTGGAACCAGTCGACGTCAGAGCAATTTTAGATCAAATTTTACACCTCCTCAGAATTATGTTTTTAGTAGAGTACAACTTAAATACTTACACTGAAGAGTTGCAAATGTTTTAATTGATATTTTTGCCAGGATAGCTGCCGGTTCAGAAGATACACAGCATCTTCCTAGACACAAGGGACAAAAGAAAGACTGTGAGAAGTATATGTTGCCTGCACTATTTGGTGAAACATCTGTGAAGAGTTATTTTCTACCGCTTGGATTTCAGTGTGAACAGAAACCCAACACACAAAGGAGATGTGACTCTTCAACATGTATACTCACAGGTGAAGAACCATGGAGCATCTTCGAAGGCTGTTGGCATTCCTTCCATAATAAATGTTTGGCTGGAAAATCTTACTGTGTCATTTGTCAGATGCATTTGCAATATGTGGTGAATTCTTTGTCAACAGCAGCAAATACTTCACTCAAATACTTCATACAAAATGAAGTTGATGACTTGGAGAATCATACCCAGCTTCCTGATCAAGACGATGACATGCCGCCATTGCTGGATGACATGGGAATCAGCAAAGAAATATCAAACTTTGAGTTGTTATAAATCAACTCAATGCCCACCTACAACAATACAACCAAATTTAGACCAAACCTTGCTCAACAATACCAATGACACCTATACTTCAAAAAAAGCTAATCCACCACACTGCTCATTATGTAAATATACAAGACATGGCCATGGTCGCTCAAGCACAAATGCTAGATGTGCATTGTGTCCTATAGGGGTATGTTCTGAAATAGGTGCACTTAACCCTTGTACTTGTCCCTGCATTTATCAAACAGATTAGAAACTTAGAAAAACAGTAGTATCAATAATTCTTAAGCTTGTAAAATGTGCAATCAGATGCAATAATGATTAATAGTTTGATTATGTCATTATTAATATAATAAACTATCATCGGTAGTAGATTAAAAAACTTTGGTAAATTTAGTAAATTAAGAAATTTTGGCTTTTACTTTGAACCACAGTTTAAACATATTTGGTTTTCTGCAACGGGGTAAAAATTATATGTACAATGTTTCTAACAGCTATATACTGTATTGGCAAATATCTGCTTACAGAAACTGTTTTAACTTCTGAGATATTCTTGAGACCCTTGAAACAATATTCCAACCACTTTATGTGCAAAATATTTATCTAAATATTGCTTCTGAAATTTTTGGGATGAAATTAGGAACTTGCATGATATGCCTAGGCTGAAAAAACTGACTGTTTACTGTATACATAAACAGGACATTAAATCATTCTACATTGTGTTTAGTTGCACATTCTTTAGATACATTATGACAATCTGTAACACTACAAGTTATAACCAGCAAAGCAAAAGATAAACTAACAGAACTTTATAAACCATTTTACAAAATTAAAAATCCACTATTTGCATATCATTGTGCTATGCAATTTCAAATTTGCAATCAGCATTTTGAAAGTACATGTACGTATTAACATTACATGATTAAATTATAAAGTTCAACTTTTTCAAATGATTTAGATAGAAAATATTATGTACCATTGCAGCGCTTGCAGATATGCCCATACTGTTGTTTACCTTGATCGAGTTCCGCCGATGGCCAGCTGGTCCGGTACGAGGATCATCTGAACATTGTAAACAACATCTTGTATTATAGTGGTAGTGAAAATTCAGATATTAAACAACCAAGAACAATATACAGTTGTCATTTTAGTATTTTCTAGCATTTTAATAAACTAATTTTATCGAATATTATGGGTTTCCGACTGCACGTCGCATGCATCAAATGCCGAATTTAACGAAGTGCGCTTGTGTTCTTTCACTAGAACGCATGATACGGCTACACTTCCTTCGATATACACGTTCGAACAGCTGCCAATATAGTTTTAATAACTGAAACAAGGTTAGCTGTATGAACAAAACCATATAATTTCTTTAGAGTAAACAAACTTTAATTAGTGAAATGGATTTCTTGTCACAATGCTTTGTTTCTTTGTTTCAGCAACAATACATTTGTTTTTTTATGTTATCGTTAGACAACAAGCGCTTTTAACTCGAAGAATAACATTAAATATCATTTGCAGTTATTCATTATTGAACTGACTGAACATCAAATGTCGATTTCTTATTCCCACGAAATGTACTTGCAAGAAACCAGTGAGAGGTTGTCAAACATTGTTACACCAGTGTCTACCAAGCAGTCAAATACAATGCTCTATGTTTGGTGTATTTCTGTTACGATGGCAAACGCAACTCAAGAATTATTTGATATCTTCTTTCGAACAAGCTCTCATACAAATATAGGATAAGCCGATTAATGCACCACACTAAAACTATCGGTAAACGATAGGAATACTCGTCACACACGAAGAAAACATTATTCTGCACATATAAATTGAGAGATAAATACGCAATAACCACATACAAAAATGAAAAATAGATCTAACAAGTTAAAATGAACAAAAGAGTGTGACTTACTTGCAGTTTTGTTGATACTTTCAAATTATTTCTCCGTCGACCCTAATTTCCCAACGTCTTAACGTGATGTCAAAATATAACCTCGGTTCCAGCAAACGAGTATACACTAATCTCTCCAGACTCCACAAATTTGATCGACCACATCTGAACCATTTTGAAAGCTTTTGATCTGTGTTTTGAGAAGCATTAAGCCAGACTAACGCTCTAGATTAAACTCAAGATTACGAGCTCAAAATGCATCATATGCTACAAATATATCCTCAAACATTTCTTCTCTCTTCGGAGAATCAGAGCTCACGACGTTCTGTCAACTAGCGCGGAGAAGCGCGATATTTATTGACCTAACAGTTAGGTGATGGCAAGATCAAATCTGACAAATTGAAAAACACACTAGAATAGTAGATTCCTGCAGTCCTAATTTTGAGTTAAAGTTCAGAACATCCGATATAAATGGCTTCAAACTCTATAACAGCTCTTGGTCTTGATTCAAAACATGCACAAGCGGCAGCGCTTCAAAAAAGCCTGGAAACGAGCACGGGAATCGACCAATCAGACAAAAGTCACCTTTGTTTCCGCACCCACAAGACGTTATCCAGCAAGAGAGCATAAAGCCCCAGAACGCTACGAATAATGACATTGTCAGTGATAGACCTTGTTTAACTCGGACTGAGAACGTTTGAATTTATATTACCATAAATATGTTTAAAACTAGCATGGAGGAATGTAGAGTCCTAGTAGTCATGTATATATATATATATATATATATATATATTATTCATGAGTAAGGGGTTGGCACTAGCTCTTAACCAATTAGAATGCAGTATTGATTTGAATTGACCAATCAGAGAAATGTGTATCGCAGTATTTCCAGGGAGGTGTCCCAAAATGAGTCAAGCTGTGAGCTAGTTAATAACTAATGGTTCAGGAGGGGAAGTCAATTCAAATCAATACTTATTGCATTTGATCGGTTTGAGAGCCAGTGCCAACCCCTTACTCATGAAGATGGTAGTTGTTGTTGCTTGGTAGTTGTCCTTTTCGTTGGGAAGGAAACATGGCCACCGTGCGCAGTGAAGAGAAAAAATGTATTTTGGAAAAAAAAGTTAATGGAAGAAAAATATATATATTTGAAAAAAAAAAGATATATGTGAATTAGTAGTAGTATTTAAAAAAAAAAAATTAAAAAGAAAAAACATGAATTGTGAATTTTTGAAATACAAAAAAATATTTAAAAAAAAAAATATATATATAAAAATGTTTGAAATATTTTTAAAAATAGACCGTTGAATTGTATTTTATAAAAAAAAAAGGAATTGTAAAAAAGTATTTTAAAAAAAAAAATAAGAAAAATGAGTGCGCGCGCGACGGAGATGTTACCTCAACGACGACCAGAGCTTGAATGAGGTGTAAGATGATATACCGGAAGTAAATAGGGTATTATTTTTTTGTAAAAGGTGTTGCAGGATATAAAAGCCGTTTCCGGAAGTAGATACGTTCAGCTTTAAATAAGAAGATCAACAAATGATTTTTTAGAGAAGAAATGGCTGAAGCAATAAAAATAATGGATAGTGATATATTTGTGATAAAACCTGAACATGTTAACATGTACTTCGAAAAGCTTTCTGTGAGTAATTATGAAGAAAATAATAATGAGGTTTTTTATGAAGTATCGCGATTTAAAAAACCGAATAAACAAATAGGGCGTTTGATTGTATTCACAGCTGAAGGAAAAAATAATGTGTTGCATATTTGCTACCAAATATAAAAAATAAATGTGATTGTACACTCAGGTTTCAGCAAATAGTATGGGAGATATGTTCAGCATTATATAAGAAGTGCGACTATATCGTTTAGCATCAGAATCATGGCTGAATCAAATGTTAGAATAATAGATCTTTTACAACTTAAAATGTTTAAGGATGTTCATTTAACTCGTGATTGCAAAGATTCTATATTTTATGCTGTGAATTATATGGAAGAGTATCCTATTCATTTTGGTGTTTATCTTCGAGCGTTAATATTAAAAGATCTCAATCCAGACTCATATCTCAATACAGAGTTGGAAGTATCTTCAAATTGTTTTCTTGCCATAATTGATCGAGAAACCGAGATCAATTTGGAAGAAGAAGTATATTTTGATTCAACAGGTACATTACGAAATGTAATAGTGAATTTAGTTATGATGCGTTAGTAAATTGTTTTTTGGGATGGTTATATAAGATGTTAGCAATGGAGAGTGTTAGATTTTAAAACAGATTGTTGTGTAAAGACAAGTGTTTGTGATAAATGATGATGAAGGATCATATTTTTACATTTACGGAGAATAAAACATATTTTACAAAAAGAAAACGAATACCGTGTCAAGATGAAGCTTTGTATTGTCCAAATGATGATTTTATTACAGTTTTAGAACATGTTGAAATTGTGTTGGTAAATTGTGAAGAAGTTCCTTTGCTACGACCTAATTATGCTCCTACCAAGTATCAATTTTATAAACTATTATTCCTATGTGATTTACCAGTGCTTGGTCGTCAGTATGTATATACTCATTCACATATAGATCAATCGAGCCATATTGGAAAAGGTGTTAAAAGTATAATTGCTTGTTATATGTATCCCTAAAATATATTATCTGCACTTAATGTGATTTATGGTACCAGTAATGGAAATTATATTGTAACATTAATAAATAAAATATATTTTGATAAATCTATCTTGCAATCACATGTATATTTAAATTCTTGTGAGGGAATTATGTAATAAATTTAATGAATTAAATATTTGAAATAAACAGTTTAAAAAATATCGAGAAAAGCGTTTTTTATTTAAAAAAAATAATTTATATACACTTCTTGATCTATAAAATTATGTAATATATGAACAACGAGAGCGAGTGTTTCACCGGGATATCCAAACACGAGAAAATAATGGTGAAAACACGAGCGCGCAGCGCGAGTTTTTTTGTCCATTGTTTTCGAGTGTTTGGATATCCCGGTGGGACACGAGCTCGAGTTGTTTATATAGATTCTGAAATGAATGGAGAGGTAAGAGAATGTTTTCGTTTGCTGATTTGAATAGAATTTCTAACGAAGGATATCGTAATTAGGAATTCTATTGAGATATTACACAATGCATAACTGAAGTGGGTTTTCCACGATGAATAGATAATGATAAATTAAATAGTGGAGTTGAGATGATTGTGATGCATGGTAGAGGGTTTTGTTTCTGCGAGTATTAAACTGGACAAGTGTGTGTTTACTGGCTGTCACATTAGATTTGTGGTAGACAACAAAGAGTGAATAAAGGAATTTTGTGTGTGAATTTGTTGCATATTGCTTGCGTATATTGCTTGCGTGAGGTTCAACTGAAGAATGAATCCGAAAACAAAATGTTTATTTATCTGAATTTGAAAATCTATATATAGAGTAAAATACTTACTACAAAAAAAAAAAGGTATTTTTTGTGAAATCAAGACCTTAAAAAAGGATAACTGAGTGTGTGTGAAATCATTTTGGACTGTGTATTAGTACAGGATGTACATGCCTCGACGAAAGACTTGGTCGTTTATTTCTCGTAGTGAAGAAATCGGTAATAAATTGTTTGAGGAAGCGAAATTAATTGGTACTCCTTCTTGTAAAATTAAATTGGATAATATCTCGTTTTTTGAATGCAGTTGTGAAACTGGAAATGAAAGTAATGGTTATATTCAAGGTGTGGTTATATTTAAAGAAGCAAACGGGGGTGGTTGGGATGATATAATACCCTACTTGAGTGATATTGTTCGATCCTATCCTGAAGATTTTTACCATCGTAAGGGTAGAACCTATGAACCCTCTACATTTATTCGATATGGAAAACGTCGTGGAAAATTGGGGAAAATGTGGAGTCGCGAAAGATCTTTGAAATTGGCAAAATATAAAAGAGAGTGGAGAAAAAAACAATCTTAAAAAAAAACGTTAAATAATACTTAAGACAAGATGTTTTGTTCGTACTGTTGTATGGGTGTTAAACACTGGGAACATTTTGCGATGCATTATACATGTAGAAAATGCTATGTCAACAGACAATATTGTGAATTTTGTAAAAGATATTACTCAAGATTACTTACTACTAAATTGATGTATAGTTGTAAATGTAGCGATAGAATAAAAAGATGGAAACAAAGATATAATATTGAATAAAAAAATTTTATTACAACAAAAATTCGTTTTTTATTATTTTTTTACAAATAGAGGTTAAGAAGCGATTGTTTTTCCTAAAAAAAGAAAATAAAAAAATGTTTTTTTAAAAAAAAAAATCGTTTTTCCTATATAAACATTGTTAGAGAATCAAAAAATTGAAAAACCGACAGTTTGTTGTGTAGGAATTATTTTTTTAAGGAACAACTATTTTCACCTATAAAAAATTATAATGGGTAGACAAAAAGGTGGATTGTATTTACCCACTAGGAATAGGTTTCAAATAGGGTCTGGACGTAGACGTTCTGAAAAAAAAATTCAAAAAGGAGGATCATGGACCGAAAAAGATCATGAGTTTTATGAATTTTGGAAATGGTAGACGCTGTATTAAAAATATTTTTGTTAATCCAAATAAGTTTTTTTCCAAAACCGTCGTTGTTGTGTAGGAATTATTTTTCACCTATAAAAAATTATAATGGCTAGACAAAAATGGTTGGAGGTATTGATCTTTACAAATAGAAGCTGTTTTTATTTTTTGAATCAGTACTACTACTTCTGGTTGTCTACAGTAAAGAATGTCTTCTAACTCTTGCTCTGTCCGCCTCATCATCTTGTAAAAAAAATGAAAAATGTTAAAGTGGTGTTACTAGAATGTACAAAAATTATATTTCTACATCCTGAGGAGGGTGAACGTGACGGATTTTATAAAATATTATTAAAAGCTGATATGAAGGATGGTCAAAAGTATATATATTCTTATTTGCAAGACGATTATTCAGATAAAATTTGAGAGATCATTGGATTTACGGACGAAGAAAATTTTAAAGAAAAAAATGAATCATATATTGTTCTGCACCCCTGAAGACATAGTAAAAAGTTTGGGAAATGTAAGGTTAATAAGATGTGATAAAGTTACTATATCCCAACCTGAGGATAGTGTTCAATTTTATAAATTAGTATTTCATTGTAAGAGTGAAAAGGAGGATGAAAAGTTAGTATATACCTATACACGTTTTGATCAAACGTTGAATATTGGAAAGTATGTGAAATTTAAAGAGAACAACATAAATACTGTGACATTTGTATAAAAAAGACATTCAGCTGTTATTAGAGATGGAGAATCCCTCATTCATACGCCCCCAAGATTTTATAAAAGTTCTAGTTGGCGATGGAGATGGAGATTTAATTTTATTAAAATGTGAAAAAATAAATACAATAGGGGTATTTGATGAGTATTTTCTATACAAAATAATATTACAAAATAATAAAATCGACGGGGTTCCAAAGTATATATATACCTATTCATCAAATGATCAGACAAACCTGATTGGAACTGCAGTTAGATTTTAAAATGACAAGTCAGAATCAAAGAGAAAATTAATCAGTACCAAGAAATGGATATATTTCAGTTTAAAAAAGAAGTATGTACTCCACAAGCAAAATTACGTTTATTAGACTCTACACCGCTTCCAAAAACAGAACCCAGACGCATAATTACAGAATTGCAATTGTATCGTTTATATTTTAAAGATGAAAGTAATGGATGTTATTATACGATAAGATTTGATTTACCAATGGTACGTTTATTGGGTAAAAATGTACGTCTTACAGAACAATATTTATTTGTTACCATTTAATTTCTTATCTATAGCCCCTGTAAATATTAAGACAAATAAAAAAAACTGTTTTGTTTGCTATAAAATAGAGTGTGTTTTGATTTTTTGAAAAATGAATGATAGTGAATTTAAAAAAAAGGAATGGATGATCCGAATTATGTTCCCCCAGAATATCTTGCAGAGATTTATAAAAAATCTAATATGATGTTATTATCATGTGTAAAAGAAGATTATTTTAAAGATATTTTTAAACCGTGTTATAAGTTATTAGTATACTTATGTGAAATAGGTAGCGATGATCAGTATATATATATACCTATGTAACAAATGACTGTACACATTTGAAAGGACGGTTTATACAATTTAAAGAAATAGAATAATGGAAAAAAAGATTGAAAAGAATGATTGTTGGGTTTTTAATGGAAAATTTTCTCCACGCAAATATATTGAAATTAAAAAAAAAGAATTTGTTGCTAACGCTTGGGTTTTTAGTGGAACTTCACCATCACTTCTATATAAAGGAAACTATTCACATGTAATGACTCTGTGAAAGAGTTGGTGAAAAAAATGGCTGAATTTGATGAGGATGATTGTTTTTATGTATCTTTGAAACTCTTGGTAGATGATTATCAAGATTCCAATTTAAAGTTGATGCACTGGACTGAACGTACACTTTATAAATATGGATGTGTTTATACCGCCTATGATTGCTGTTTTAAAGATGATAATATAGAATCCCAACTTAATCATTTGGTAAAGCAGCTACAAGATTCAGATTATCTCTAGAAAAATATATATGGCTTTTTAAAACAACGACATTGCATCAATACAATCCTTACCACCAACCCCTTCAAAAGGACGATGAACTTATCGGGGAATATGTAGTGTTTATAAAATTTATTTATGAACATCAAGAAATGTATAAGTTGGTGATTTTCACACAAACTCTTAGAAGATGAACTTGTTAAGAAAAATATTTTTGTAATTATTTTTTATAAGAAATAAAAAAAAAAGTTTTTTGAATGCTATAAAACAGCGTGTGTGTTGTGAATTTTTTATTAGTTTTTGAAAATGACTGCTCGTGAATTAATAACGACTCTATCTAATCATTTTAACGACGATGATATATATAAATTTATGAGCTATAATCAAATATACAAGTTACAGGTGAACCAGAATATACAGGGAAAATACAATTATCAGCGTGTAAGAAAATTGAATCATCAATACCCGTTTGTCAATCATTTCAAATGTTTGAAATATATTTATTCTTGGAAAGATAAAATGGATCTAAAGAATATGTAAAAAGTTTTTCAACCACGGATTTATCACTCTTCAAATATAAAGACGCTCAAATTAACAATTCAACATATAAAATTGAAATGTGGAGTGAAAAATGAGCAGACATGATGAACATGGTGCAATTTGGTTTCGACGTGCAAAGAATGAGCGAAAAGACACGAAATATTTGGAAGATCAGGAACATCTTTCACCATTATCTATAACTGGTTCAAGACCTATATATCAATTAAAATTACTTGAATGTAATAAAAATAAACATCGAATAATGAGGGATTATTCTAAATATAATGTAAAAGTTGAGGTTATGAATTATGACGAAACAATATTTGGTGGAAAAACTATAATAACCGATATTGATAACGATGCAAGCTCATTAGTCGGGAAAGCTGTTCGAATAATAGAGAAGGACAAGGGTTTTATTGTAGTTAAACAAAATATAAAAAAGAAAGATTTGAAAAAAAACTTTAAACATCGTTATTAAAAAAAAAAAAGTTTTTTACATTCCAAAAATTTTGTATATTATTTGTTTTTTTGTTTGTTGACTTCATTTACAAGAATTTATGAAGATTCAATTAATATCAAAAGTTGTAACGTAAAATGCTTGATGCGATATACGTTGGAATTGCTGAATTATACATATATCAACAGCACATAATGTTCCGATCCAATATATTATGAGAAGAGAAAAGAAACCTTGTTATATGGAAAATCTTACAGAATAAACAATGGAATTAAGTGAATTTATAAAATTATTAAATATAAAATTTAAATTTGCTTATGATGTTATACGAATGCGAGAAGACGAAAATGAAAAAGATTTTTACATGAAATGTGCGAGATTTTGCTTTATCTTTCGGAAAATGTTTATGGAAAAAACAGTTAAATCCTTAACAATAAGTCAATTTTGTAAAAATATTCATGAAAAATGTATGTGTCATTTAATGGATGCTGGTAATTTCAGTAAAAAAAAACGATATGTCGGTACACACGAAGGAGTTGATCCTCTTTATATTGATTTATATATGAAACATTTAAATGAATTTTACATAGAAAATTATTTACAAAAAAATATTTCTGTATTAATCTATTTTATTTTTGAAAGCATTCATCCTTTTTCTGATGGTAATGGACGAATAGGGAAAGCTTTACATGCTTTTTTAGAAAGAAAAATAGATTGTAAAGTAAAAACCAAAAAACAACATAAAAAGTTGTGTAAAGTTTTGGGTATTATGCAAAAAAAACAGATTAGTTTATTTGATGTAAAGCGTGATACGTTGTTATTAGACGAATTATTATAATAAAAATATATATTTTTAAAAAAATGTGTTTTATTGTTTTTCAAAAAAAAGTATAAATACAACATCCTTTTATCTTTTTACCATCACATTCGAAAAGAGACTATCATGGCTGCAACAACTTCAATGAAACTTTATTCACAGGAATACATACATCATACGTTTGTGTTACAAACGTATAATGATCTTTCACGAAAAATTATAACAAATGTAAAAAAAAATGGAAACGCACATCTTGTGAAAGTATGGCCTACGAGTCAGGAGTGTTTGAATTTTCTAATGAATAGTAAATTAGAAATAAAAAAAGCAGATGTAAGTAAATTGACAACTCAATTGGGTAAAATTTCATTGAAAGTTGGCGATCAAGTATTTCTTGAAGTTGCAAAAAGTAAAAATTGGAAACAAGGAGAAGAACGTCTAGTTATTGGTTCTAACGCTTGGGATGGATTGGAGATTCTCTACCAATTAAAAGAAAATCTTTTACCTGAAAAAGTTCTGGTGTTCAAGGACGATGATGGTGGTGATGAAAACCAACCCATGAACGAGGAAATGCGGATTGAAAACAATGACAATTGGGTCGATAAATTTGGATCATTTCATATTAAAAAAAATGACGACATGACACTTATTGTTGAAGAATTGCGCAAATATAATCATGCTGTAAACGGGGGTGTAGTTGAAAAAAAGAAAACGTTTAAGAAAAAGAAAAATAATGATTTTGATTTACCACGTGAAAAAAAAATGAAAAAAATGGACAATGATAAAATCATTGATGATGATGATGATGATGAAGAGGTTTGTTTTCTTTTTTCTAAACCCCCTGAAAAAGCTGTTTGTAAACTTTTTTATTACCGATTTATACATCAATTACCAATGCGTGATACAATATGTATGTATAACGAGGTTATAAATGAAGAATTAGATATTGCAGATCAGTATGATTTTGTTCAAAATTGTGATAGTTTACTTTGTGAACTTGAGGAAATATACACGAGAATAGAAAAAAAAGAATAATATTTTTTTTTGGGGTATAGAAATGAAAAAAACAAGAAAAGAAAAGTTCTCTAAAGAATTTATAGAAAAACCTGCGATTTATCAAACTATAAACTTCATAATCTTAATAGAAAAAAATATAGACGTTTAAAAATACATGTTACAGATATTAATGAACAATGGGAAATCGATTTAGCTGAAAATAAAGATTTAGCACGTTATAATAATCAATTTCGTTATTGGTTGGTGTGTATTGATGTGTTTTCTCGTTATTGTTGGGTAAAATTATTAAAAAAGAAATCAAGTAATAATGTTAAAAACAAGTTTGAATCTATTTTAATCGAAGAAGGACAAACACCCCGTAAAATTCAATGTGATGAAGGAACAGAATTTCAAGATATTCGAAAAAGTTTGAGTAAAAAATATAATTTTACAGTTTTCCACACCTATAATCGCGAGATAAAAGCATCGCATGTTGAACGTGTTATTGGTACGTTAAAAACTATGGTTCGTAGAGTTTTAACAATGACTGATAATTTTGATTATTATACTTATTTACCCGTGATTATTGAACGTTATAATAATTCTCCACATAAATCTTTGGCGGGTTCAACACCATTTGAAATTTATAAAGGAACAAAGAAATTAAAAAAATTAAAATATAAAATATTACGTGATGAATTGAAATACCCCATTCCTACAAAAAGTATTGTCAATGAAGGTACTCGTGTACGCATAGCAAGGGTAAAAAACAATATTCTTGAAAAAAGCAGTCTTAGACGTTGGACAAACGAAATATTTAAAGTTGAAAAAGTTTTTATAACCGATCCTGTCACATATCAATTAAAAGATTTAAAAGGTGAAAAAATTGAAGGAATTTTTTATCGTGAAGAGTTACAATTATTAAAATAAAAATGAGTTTATATATCGCAAGTAATACAATATCTAAAACTGGAATTTCTAATTTAACAAATAAATTTACAATGCATCTTGTTCAACCTATTGACGCTCTAAATAAAGATGCATATATAGATGTACAAAAAATTTGTTACCCGTTGACTACAAAAAATGTTTATTTCACTTTTACATTCGATTTTCAGAAATTTATGAAGAATAAAATGGGTGTTAAAAAGTACAACGAACAGATTATTCTTACGAGTGTGAAATATAATATTCCTACAGGAATTTATGATTTAAACCGTTTACTTGATTATATGAATAATATTTTAAAAGAATATGATGTCGATTTGAGTTTTGAAAAGAATGGAAAAGTATATTTAAATGTTAATTTTGGATTAGAATATTGGCTTATACAATATAATAGTAAAAATGCTCATGATGGTGGTGTAGGTTCTAAATTGCGTTTATCTGAAAAAGTTGAAAAAATAAATTTTGAATTAAATATGAGTGACACTTTATCGTTTATGTTGGGTTTTAAAAATTCAATAATCAAATTAAATAATGAAAAAGAAAATTTTATTGAAAAAGAAGCCGATTATTTAGCCGATGTATCAGATGGTTTAAATAAAATGTTTATATATTGTGATGAATTAGAAGCAACATTAGTTGGTGATTCATATTCTGAATTGTTAACAACAGTTCCTATTCAGTGGTCGGGTCAAGGGAAAGGAAATGGTGAATTAGTTTCTTTCACACCTTCAAATATATTAAAAAAATTTAAAAAGAGTGTTATTAACGAATTAAATATTACAATTAAAGACAGTGCAGATAATTTGATTCCCTTTGATTCTGGAACTGTTTCGTTAGATTGTTTAATTCATTATGCTTAAAATTCATCTTAAAACTGTAAGGAACGTTCTACAGGTTGAAAAATTTGATTTTAGTTATCCCTTCTCAGTGCACTTAAGGCCTGGCTCTATCTTGAAAAACCATTAAAATCGATTAAAAAATTATTTAAAATACACGTTTCATGCAGTATATATATAACTTGGCATGGAGGTATAACTTGGCGAGTACTCCATCTTGATCCATCATGTTTCCATGGAAACCGTCACGTGACCTTTCGAGCTTTCATTTTATAGTACGTATTTTTAAGCGCTTCGAGTAAATGAAAAATCAACACTGATTTCATCCTATTTAGTCGTAATGTATTGAGGAGATATCATAGTTGATCAAACTAATTGGAATGGTTGCACGGACAATAAGGATTTGAAGTGAATACGTCCTAAAGTTCAAATTTCTCATTATTCCCGAACTTTGGGGAATAGCACGGAATTTTCGTTCAATAATTCACTTTAATAACAACCATTCCAATTAGTTTTGTAAAGACTAAGACATGGTGAACTGAAATATGTACTAAAAGTAGGCGATTTAGCTGTTTGAATTGTTACTCAAGAGCGTTTAACATTTGTATTATAAATATAATTTTACCGCCATTTTGGATGCAGGCTCGGATACAAACGGTAAGCGGCTCACTTAAAAAATAATACGTTTCTATGGCGACAGTTGCCGTAAATAGTCAAAATGGCAGAAGAAATCTCTACTTTCTTGCCGTCTAACTGTCTAAAGACCTTCGCCGTTCTCAAATCTAACGAGGTTAACGTTTGTAAAGAAAATATAATATATATTCAAAAGTTATATGTACGATTTCATGGATGAATAAAGATATATTTCACTCTCAATTTGTCCTGTCGTAAGCCAATACTTTTGGCTAATTTAGTAATTAGCCTATTACAATATATATATATATATATTAACAAATAAGAGTTAAAATAAAATTGCATGGGATTTGCGCAAATGCCGTAGTTTGAGCGGAAATTTAAATGTGCTAGAAATTGTCAAGTAGTGAAGAGAACTTCAACATCGAATATGTACAATTTGTTGAAGAAATTGCCATCTTTGAAAGATGCTATAAATAAGTGAACTTCAGAAAGAATGAAGAGCAGAAAAGGTATCTTGATACCTTTTCCTATAAAATTAATTGGGGAAAAAAGGGCTGTGCACTAGTACAACATGCTGATATTCAGGCAGTTTTTCCTGTTAAATCTTCTGTTCTGAAAAGCAAGGCATTAGAAAATCCAGTGCTAATAGCCAACAATGAAGCCGGCAAGCTATGAAGAAGCAATCATGGTAGAGTGGTCAAGCCGTCCAAAACAAATATCAAGAATACACGATATATACGATAAGGTGTCACCCCAATTTGAGAAAACATTTGATATGATCAGTTTTGCAGAAGCATTGTCAAAGATTCCTGGTATATACCAATCTACAATATGAAACCAAGAATAATAAGCGCAGGGACAGGCAGAATCATTTCAGACAATCAAAAGAAAACGTTGAAAATCAGATGACCGGAACTGCTTTTTTAAGGTAAGCCATCACAATATATATTTTGAAGGAACTGCATGCTCAGTAATCAGTATAATCAACACATTATAATACATTGTAGGAATTACCCCTAATTCTGTGATTCTAATAATATATATTATATACAACATGACATTTTAAGAACCATATTGGTGTTTACATGAGACTGGCTCAAGTTCAGATCATGTTGGTCTAAACTCAGATCAGTTGCTAGACAGGGCCTGAACAGTACAGGCTGGCCAGATTTCCATTGTAGATCAGTGGCAGCACCATAGGGGGGAGAGGGATATGGATCCCCCTGTTGGCAAATAATGGCTATATCCGACTACAGCACAGCAGCATCCAGGGTCGTCGGAGTACCCCTGGGAACATTATGTCGATCACCATAATCCGGTGATGTCATAAACGCTCACTTCCTCCCCCATCAGGGAAGATAAGATCTAGTCCAATCTGGTTTCAAACAACAAGTGCTCTAAAAACTTTAGGGATATACAATATATATAGGGTTGAAATTGGCAAATGCAGGCTGGTCTGAGGTTAGGTCAGCCCCATGTAAACATCCCCTATATACTATATATATATACCGTATATATATATATATATTATATGCTACCAAGGCAGTGGATATGGTGGATTAATTACCACCATTTTATGTGGATTAGATCTGAGCATGTTCAGCTAGAATTATGTTATAGTGTAGTGAACCTCAGAGTTCAAAGGGTTCATGACTACCATGACTAGGTCACAATTATACCCTTGATCATTCCAAACTGAGTACTTGTATCATACAATTTTGTCTTTCAGGTGTTATGGTACAAGCGAGACCAGTGCTGACTTGGGAGCTAGTAATTTAAACACAGCCTACACATTTCAATCTTGCCTGGGAAAATCATTGGCCACTGCATTCGGTATGACATTGCAGGTGGAAAGCTTTGATACCAAGCACGCTGAATTAAAAAAGAAAATTAAAGATGGCAAAATAAATCATCAAGTAGAGCTACAAAGACAGTCTTGCTCATCTTCAGGTTCACGTATCGGCTGATAACATAAAATCAATAAAATGTCTTATTCAATGGGAACAAAAGTACATTTTGATGAATAATATGAAATCTCCATCATATGAAGAGATTAAGGCTGATGAAACTGCATCAGCTCTTCTATGCAAGATTAAATATTGTAAAAGCACTGCTTCGAAAGAATGGAAAATTGATTTCTGACACTGTACATAATTGAAATTCACTCAATAAACAATAATATATCAACATTGGGCTTAGTACAAAAATATACCACACAGTTGTACTAAAATACATGACTAATTTTAGTACAACTGTGTGGTATATTTTTGTACTAAGCCCAATGTTTATATATTTTTGTTTATTGAATGAATATCAATTATGCTACAGCCTAGGACTACAGCCTAGGACATGTATATATAATTTTAAAATATATGTGGCATTGGCAAGGTTTTATAAATGTAAACATTACTTGCAGTATAATTAATTACCTTGAAGTTGAATTCTACTTTAATGCGTAGGCCAAAGCAGTTTAAACTGTAATTAGGTTATTAGCAATATGCAGGCTTAACAGTCAAAATGCATTTCTGGAAATGTAAAAATTATTTAAATGCACAGTGAATGTAAATCAAGAAACATGAGACAGGTTTACCACATTATTTCGCACAAAATATACAGCAAGCTTAGTTTCACTCAGTCTCTCACACTCTCAGTACGCGCTGGCTGAAAGAAAGCAAGAGAGTATAGAACTCATTGAATACCCAATTGCGTCTAAAGCTTTGCGATTGAGTCTCCATATATTATATAAACCGAGAAGTCATGCCTCCTCCGCTCCTCGCATGACGGACCGTAGCCTGCGCCGCAGACGACTAAAACAGTGTTATAGTGTTATAACAGGCTAGACGGACCGGTACTATACAAAATTGAAGTTTACATACCTTATCGGATTTGAAATTCAAAACATCGAAAAATAAACCATCCTCGCTGTTGTGTATCCGATTTTTCATAGCATACAATTCCACAAAAGGACGAACATCTTGGTGAAAACGGCATAGTTTAAAGACGCACGATATAATAATTATTTAAAAGGCAGAATGCGTTGCCATGACAATCTCAAAACTCTGCTGGGGTCTATTTTCAATTCTGGAGCCAGGCCTTAAGTGCGCTGAGTTTAACACATATGCTGAAAGTAAAAATGAAAAACAAATTTATTGGATTTTAGACAGTGTTGAGCACACAGGAATTAATAAATCTTTTCACATTTATTATTTCAAAAAAATTAATTTTACAATCGATCCTGTAATAAATCAAAATCCAATAACTCGTAAAAGAAAAGATGGCAGTGTACTAATGTTAAAAAACACAAAATTAAAAGATAAACAATTTGATGGTCAACAAATGTTATTGTTTGAAAAAAGAATTTTATTTAAATATGATATAGACGAGAATAAACAAATATTACACCACTTAAAAATGGAAAGAGAAATATTTCCTAATGTTTTACTTAAAAGAAACACCGCAGAAGCTCAAGAATACATTCAATTTCATCTTTCATATGGTAGTGACGACGACGTCATTTTGATTGCAGAAAATATAATAATTAATATAAAATTATTTGAAGAAAAATAATGAATAACAATTTAACATCTGACGATTATTTTAAATTACTTACTGTGGAAAATGTAAAGGAAAAAATTATTCTTCTAACTATTTTTATGTAAAACGTGAAAAAAAACAAATAACCCTACTCAAGATGATATTTTATTAACTTCTAATATTGGTCTACCGCATACTTTAAACCCTGATTATCAAAAAAAAATAGTACCAAATAAAGGAGCAAAAAAAAGAAAAATTGATCCAGATGTATTACGCTCAATTTTACAAAATAAAAATTAATTGTTGTTTTTTTGTTTTGAAAAAGGAACAATACTGTAAACTATAAATTAAGTTAAAAGTAAAATAAATGTATTATTTTTCTTAAAAAACTTGTCGTATTGGGTTATTTTTTAAATAAAAATGAGGCGAAGAAATAGTATTATTAAAAAAAAAATAAAAAGAAAGTCTAGATTACACGGTAAAAGAAAAAAAATACAAAAAGGTGGAGCTTTTGGTGCAGGAATGGCATTAGGAATGTTTTTACCCCAGGTGTTGGGTACAGTCGGAAAGATATTAAAGATTAACATTTAAAAAAAAATGAATTCAAAAACTGTGGAAGAGGTTGAACAACATGATGTATTATTTTCTGCACCTTTACAATTATTTACTTCTAAACCCTACAATAATACATTTATTGAATTTTCTGAATGCGAGATTGTACCAACACCTAAAGACCCGACTGCAAATGTGGTTACGTTTACAAGACACGGAAACGCTGTCGGGGTCTTAAAAACAAGCGAAGCCCAAATTTTTGCTAAATTGTCATTAGTAAATAAAACAACAGGGGCTATTGCAGGTAGTATTGCTGCTGGGGGGAAATCAATTTTACCGTTACCTCTTCGAACAATGTGGAAAACAAAAGAATTAAAAATAAACGATACTTTAATTACTACTTCGGGAAATATGGCTCATATGGTTTCAATTATTAAATATTTATCGCGTGAATATAATCCGAAACGCGATGGATGTAAAGATATTAATTATTCTCATCTTGATACAGCGGGGCATATGGATAGTATAGTTGGATTTACCGATGGAACGGGCATTGAGAATACTGAAGGTTATGCTAGAGTGTTGAAAAATGATGTCAAACCAGTAATTGATACAATTGATACCTCATTATTTAGTGATGGTGGTGGGGAAATTATTATTCCCTCAGCATTTAAAATAGAATTACGTTTAACACGCATATTAAAATCTATTTTAATATCTGGTGCAGATCATGCTGATTTAAGTTTAGCCAATACAGAACTATCTTTAGAGGATTTAAAGATTAAAATACCTGTTTTTAAACCCAACGATCAACTACGTTTAGCATTAAATATAGGATTTGTTGAAAAACATATGGAAGCTAAATATTATACTAGTAATTATCGATGTATTAGTGAAAATATATTAGTAGGTCGAAGGTCGCATCAAGTTGTCGATGCTTTTAATGGTTCGTGTCCTACAAGATTATTTATAGTTTTTATACCCCTCGCTAATTGGAATGGATCATATACGCATAATATTTTTAACTTTACATGGCCTAACTACTCGAATATTAGTGTTTCGGTAAATAATAACACAGTTATGAAAATTACATCTCCTGAAGAAGCTTATTCAAATCTACAGAATGTTTTGAATCGAAAATATAAACAAATGCCGTTTACATTTAATGATTTTAAAAATGGATATGCAATGCTTGGATTTGATTTAACAAGCAATAAAGATTCTCATCTTAGTGTATTACCCTCACGACCCTCAGGAAATGTAAACATTGATTTTAATTTTTCAGAAAATACTACTGCTGGAGTATTTCTTTATATTGGAGAGTTTCGAAATGAAATAAAAATAGGTTTAAAAACACCTGCACGATTATTACATGACATTTAGTAAAAAAAAGTAAAGAACAACAATTAGCTTAAGGAATTATTAAAAAAAAAATGAAAGATCAAATGAAAATACAAAAAAAAAAAAATAATCGAAAAAAACCATACATCATAAAAGAAAAGAAAAATGAAATAATTAATCAAATTCCTTTAAAGCGTGAACATATATTTATATATCCTATAATATCAAAGTTTGGAGAAAAATGGAGAAAAATAATAAAAGAAAATATGTTGTGGATGATAAAGAAAAAGAAGAATTAAAAAAAAAAAAAGAAGCAGAAGAAGGTGAAAAAGAAAAAGACTGCGGAGAAGAAGAAGAAGAAGAAGAAGAAGAAGAAGAAGATGATAATGATAGTGATAGTGATAATTCTTTGACTTCTTCTGAAGATGATGATGATGAGGAAACGACAACCAAAATTTTAAATTCGTTGTTGCTTTTAAATAAAATTAAAAAAGCAAAAGAAAATAAAAAGGAAAGATATTTCTTACCATGTTTAAAAAAAAATATTAAAACAAATATGGCTACAAAACAAAAATTAATTAATGATGATTTGATTAGAAAACTTCAAGATTTATCAAAAAATATTTTAGATAATAAAATATTAGTATCCATTTCAAACGATAATAAAACAATTCTTAAACGTTTTGTACGCAATAAAATAAAATAAACAGATTTAAAAGTTATATTAAGTGAAGACCATCGTTTGATTGATGTGTTTGAAAAAGCCTACAAACTAATAATAAAAGAAACGAAGAAAAAATGAGTGTTAATAAAGTACAATTAGTTGATCCTAATAAATTGAATGAAATCTTAGAATTAATAAAAAAAGAACATGTTAATAAAAATTTATTACAAGGAATTAAAAACAAAGACGAATATCAATTTTTAGAAAGTAAAGATAAAATGGAGCAAGAATTAAAAAATAAGAATAATAATCAAACTGAAGAAAATATAGTGTCTTTTTTAAAAAGAAAATAAAAAATAAAAAGAAAAGCTGAAGCATCTACTAATGATCAACAACAAGAACCACTGGAAGAAGCGAAAGCGGGGAAAACTACATATGGTAACATAAGTGAAGATCGTATTAAGGAATTCTTAAAGAAAAAAAATATTAAAACAATAGGGAATATAATAAAATTAAATAACTATGAAGTTAATTACGATGATATGATGTATGATTTAACACACAACGTATCGAAAATTCAAAATTATAATTTGACAGCTAAACAACATTCTAAAGTTTTAAAAGAATTCAAAAAAATTAAAATGCCTGTTGCTTATATTAGAAATCAAAAACTTCGACAACAATATAAAACAAATGGAAGCGATGATGACCGCGATTACGACGCATTATCTTTTCCGATTACTCAACAACCACAATCACCTAGTTTTAAATCGCCACTTTCTAAATCGGAGTTCGATACTTTTTTAACCCATAGAGATAAAAGAAGAAAAAGATGATTCCTGTTTTATGTTTTTTAAATAAATTTTTATATACTGACGATATTAATAAAATAGCAAATACAAATGCTTTTTTAAACAAATATTTTTTGGGTGCTTATCCTGCGGATGTATTTCCTGAACAAATTAAATTTCCTTCATGTTGGATTTGGAATACAGACAAATCAAAAGATAAGGGACAGCATTGGGTTGCTATTTGGGTTGATAAAAACAAACATGTATTTTTTTGATAGTTTTGCACAAAAAGTTAGTTTTTATAAACGAACGTATTGGTTGTCTTATGCCCAAAGAAATAATTTGACATTTGTGTATGATCAAAAAATTCCACTTCAATCCCGGGCAACAGTAGTATGTGGAAATTGGAGTCTTTATTATTTACATAATAAATGTAAAAACGAAATACAACAAACACAAAAATATTTGTTATTTAAAAGCAAAAATAAAAATAAATTACTTAATGATATTAAATTAGCTCGTAAAATAATTATACTAGGAAATGTAATAGTTAATATTTATAAAAAAAAATGTAAAAATAAAATAGAAACACAGAAAGCTAATAATCAAAGTTGTTGTTCTTTTAATAAATCAAAATTTTAATTAAACATATTTACAACACAATTCACAATTGTCTGTTTTATTTAAAATATTGAACTCAATAGTGACAGCGCTAGAGGTGCTAAAGCTAAAGCAGGTAGAAACCCTCCTTTTTGGTTCCTTTTACGCTTCCCCATACCCCCCCTCTAACATTTTTCCTTTTTCTTCTTCTTTTACCGCTTATTATACGTTTTACCCCCGTATACAAATTTCTTTCTTCCCTTTTAATTGAATTGATTTTTTTTCATCACGATGAAACTACTAGGATCTTTGTTTGTTTTTCCCCTTTATTATTTTTTACTTATATAGCAAATAAGATAACAACAAAATAAAAAAGGGTATTCTTTATTTATAAATTGGTGAAAATTATTGTACAAATGTATTATTTTTAACACAAATCATATACAAGTGTTTTTTCATTAGGAAATATATTTGTTCTTATTCTACAATTATCATATCCTTTATTACAATTATCGAATAATAAATATCCATACGGATGTTTATTAATATCAGCTAATATTTTATCAAATTGCCTTCTATTTATTTTCTTATTATCACATATTGTATACATATTTCTACAATCACTTAAATTTTTAAACATGATATAATAATGACTGTTGATACGTAAATTTCGCAACTTGGCATTACCATAAGATAAGTTTTGACATGCAAAAATTACGCTTACATTACGATGATGAACATCTTGAGTTGCAATATTATCAATTTTATCGAGATTTTCTTTTGACGATGTACCTACTAACATAAGATCGTCTAAAATAATTAATGTATTATCAGTTGTATTTGTTTGTATATCAGTAATATTTTATCGTATAAGGGTTGATATATGGAATAAAGATAAACAATTTTCGTAATTTTTGGTGTTATCATTGCCTCAATATAATTTAGTAATTGTAAAATCCAAAATGTTTTTCCACATTGACTAGGACCGCACATTGTTAACATAAACGGATGATGAAATGGTAGTGAAACAGCATTCATTTTACACGTCTAAAATCAAAAGGAAATATATAGATATTTTATAAGAATTTAAAGTTTATTTTGGACTTTGATAGATTTCCCTTTCCCCGGTCATCGGACTTTGATATTTGCGAGGTGTATATTTTTAAGCATATAATGACCTTGACTATACATAACCATATAAGGTCATGATATGAATTTGGACTTTTGCTAGAACATACCCGAAATTCTTTGAACAGCATAACCCTCCCCTCAAATGACCTTGACTACCCGTCACTATAGTAACGCATAAACAGAGCGCGATTATATAAACGCTAGCGCGATACAGTAAAAACTAAACGATCAAAGGTAGTCAAGAACCTCAAAGCTAGTCAAGAACCCAAAGAAGAAGAAAGAATGGAGCAAATCGTGTGGAAGAAGGAAGATGGGGGAGAAATCGTGTGGGATTTTGATGACATAGACCCGCGATTATTTTTTCATCCGATAAACGAAGATGAAAACATGGTGATGGTAGAAGATGAACCCCGTGACGACAGCGAAGACAGTGATGGTGAAACCTGTGACGGGGATAGTGAGGAAGATGAAGACGCTAATGACGAAGACAGTGATGATAATGACGACGACGAAATGAAATACGATCCTCAAGACGAGGAAGAGAAGTTATGGGAGGGGGTATTTAACCCTCCCGATAATAACAATGAGAATATTTACAAAATTATAGCCAATTATGGATTTAGTGAGAGCGAAGATGAACACGAGGACGAATACAAAGTGTGGGACTATGTGGATACGTTTGGGGAGGAATTTTAATTTTTTGAGAAAACTCAAACATTAATTAAAAAAAAATGTTAAAAAAACGAGTCTGTGTCCATTTCTTCTTCTTCTTCTTCTTCTAAATATCCGTAAGGGGTTGTAGTAAAATTATCTTTAACAATACGTTTATTAAAAGTAAATGAAAATTTTTTAATTTCAGTATTAACTCTTTCCCTACGGGCGCAGTTAAAATGGGTCACTGAAGACCCGCAAAGTCGTCAATCGAAAAACACAGCACACGGTAACGCAAGATTAAAATTTGAAATTCGACAAGAGCCAGGAACACGAAATCCACGCACACGCCAAGTTTGATTTGATTTCATAAACAACTCTGCGATTGGTGGCATTTTGAGTTTTCAAGATGCTATGCGGGCGTGCAAGATGGCCTTTTCTGGAAAAATGTAAATTTTTCAACCTGATTTATGATAATTAATGCTAATTTATATTAACATAATGTGTTTTGTTCGGGAAATTTAAAAGAACAAGTAAAAGCCGGTTTATTGCATGGCGAGAAATTGTGGACATCGGTGGGAGGAGCCAACCTGCTCTGAAAAGACCTAAACGTACGGCTCTGGTTACAGCGCTTTGGATTTTTGCGCTAATGCGCTAATTCAGTTCATGAAGTTGTCACATGGTTAAAAGGACGCACAATTGCATGATATGTGTCCTGGGAACTACAAGGAATGGTTACAAAGCATTCCTTCGAAGGCTTCGAAGCAAAATGGAGTCAAATTCGTCGATGAAGAACCGAAATTCTATAAGGTTTATACTTGTCTGGTAGTCGATTTTGCGCGCGGTGTCACATTTCAGATGCTGAACTTCACGCAAATTTCACTAAAATCACATCGCGATACCGCACTGAGTATAGGTTGTGGATGTTTAGTGAAAGTTGGCCCTGTAAACACAATGCGTTGGTAAGCCAAGGCAGATTGATCATTTTGGATATGTAGCGGATTTTGTTTGGAAAATGAAATTTATTCAGCTTCACTTGAGGTATTTGCGCTGTTTCACAGTATATTTCCCTTTACACTTGCTTCATATATAAATATTGAGAAACCGCAGCGAATATGCATCGAGCGATTCTAAATTTTGTCTTTGATGTTAGATACTAACGAGTACTAACCAGATCAGATTGATCATTTTGCATTTTAGCGAGAGGCTAAGAGCTACAACGAGTTTTCTTGTTAACTCCTATATAAATCACGGAGTGATGGCGGGCATAATGTTTACAATTGTTTTATAAGTCCAAGCACCTACTGCGCGTGCGTGTCCATTATTTCTCGCCATGGGGCTTCCAGAAAATGTATAGCTTTCGCAACAGTTATGGTTATTTCAAGAGATATCAATAGAACAACGTGGTCGTTCAATTTTTGATGTTTTTCAGCCGTAATGAAAGAGTTAATAAAAATATTATTTAATTTATCTTTACATATTTTATTTTCATATCTAATTGTAATGATTTGATCTTTATCTTTAACACATTTATTTAATGTTTTAAAATTTAAGATATCTTTCGCTTTATTTTTTAAAGAAAATCCTTTTACATGCACTACTTCTTCGTTTAAATTCGTAATATAAGAATAACATTTAGGACCTGTTGAACAAAATTGAGTAATCCATTCATTTTCTTTTAATTCATTGGTTAATTCTCCTAAATAATTACCGGTTTTAATCGAACAAGTATTTTCATCACTCACATAAATAATCGAATCGGTATCAAAATATAAAACATGTTTTCCTAATTTTTCAATTACATCATATAAGTGTAGCCGAGCATAAGCTGTAACAAAACATGCGATAACAATATTACCCGTTTTTAAAGCTACTGTAGCTTCATCTACATTTTCATATGTACAACGTAAAATAGTATCATTAATAAAATCTAAAGACGTTAATTTTTTACTCCTATAGTTAGCTAAACCTAATAATTCCTCATAATCATTTAAAAAAGCAACTTGCGTGTTATTTTCATTTTGTGCAAATTTACCCCACAAGGAATTTAATAATGTTTTCGCTATAGTTCTTAAACCGGGATTTTTTTCTATTTTGTCTTTATCTAAACTAATATGTTCATGATTCAAATAATCTTGACAATACTGGTTAATTTTAATTTTATTTTTACTACCATCACTATTAAAACATTCAGTAGGTAAACCCGACGCCTCTTGTTTTGGTTTTAAAAAAGCGTTTGCATAAGCAACAAAGATTTTTTCTTGCCGATCATAATGATATATTTCATAGATTTGAATTATTTTATACCCCCTATCAACAGCTTTATTAAGTTCAACACTACACCATGTCCCCTGTAAACAGCGATCGTTTTCATTATGTATACATTTATCACATTTATCAATAGTACATTGATTACATAAAGGAAATAATAATTTCCCAGCTACTCTAACGGGTAAAACACCAAAAAAAAAGATTTTGCGGGGGTGATATACGACATTTAATCAAACAGAAAATATCTTTTATATTTATATTCTCACACTCTTCATTAACGAAAATGTTCGGGTGCCCGACCGGGAAAACAAATTGTTTTTGAACAAAAGGATATAGTGATGTAAAGTCTACATAATTAATTTGTTCATTTTGTTTTATATTTCTAAATAAACATATAGAAGAAGTTCGCCCACCATATAATGCATCACGGGGAGTTAATATTGTATATCCAAAGATTTTTTGTTTCAATTCAATAATATCGCTACAACTATATCTTTTTTCATTTAAAAATTAAGGGGCCACCGTAACTGGGGAAACCTGTGGTGGTATCCCAAGCTTGTATGTAATACTTTTCGTAGCTGAAGTTTAATAAACCAATAAACCATAAACCAAATTGAGACTAACATACGGCATTTATCAATATACGTTTTTTACTGGTCTTTAATTAATCAAGCACCTAACTTTCACAATAAATCAACAAAAACACATACCAGTTTTCTAAACAAAACAAAGGTAACAACCCGAATGTAACTAATAACTCAACAAAACGGACGTCCTACTTGGAATTCATCCCCTGCTGTCAACACAACTTGTATTGTCTCACTCACACTAAACATTGAAATAAATAAAATAATCGAAAACCAGCATAGCCAGGCAGATTACATTACTAGTAAGAGAGATGGGGAGGGGTGGATAAACGTTGATTTTTAGAGGGGGGCTTATATTCGGGGGGGCTTATAACCGCTTATAAACGGGGGGCTTATAAACGGGGGGCTTATAAACGGGGGCTTATACGTGTATTCCGCAGTTTACGGTTATGCATGCATTTGTTTTGAAATATTTTTAAAGTTATAATACTACAGGATTATTTCTAATTGTCATGAAGAGTAAAGTTTATTAGTTTAGAGCGATTATCATTTTGACCACTATTATATACGAAACTTTCCAAATTGTTTATGAATTATCAATACCGATCGTGAAGCTGAATCACTTCCTTATGGCTTGCAGATATCGTATTCTCGAAATCCACGTATTGGGCAACGTTATTATTATTATGAATTGGGCAACGTGGAAAAGCGTTTGTCTGACGAATTTTACAAGAATGGGATTGAGGAAGTTACCGTTGATATTGAAAATAAAGAAGAGGTTATGAAACGGAGGAAAGCGATTAAGTAAGTAATTCATTTCTAATATATTTACCATGTCAACGTATAGAAGTTCGTAGAACTGGCACAACTGAATGATCATGGAACAAAGTCAGTTGTTATATACTAAAAACTTTATTAAAGTTTTGATTTATCGTTTTTTTTTAAAGAGATGAAATGAATGAGCAAGGAATAAGCACGGAATTATCTCAAAGTAGCACGAAGAAGCATCGTAAGTATAATTATCAATTCAACAAACATTAAGGTTACACAATTGATGATAGACAACAAAATGTATTCACAATATTATCAATAAGAGAGCTGCAGTAATTATTTATGGGGCGGTGGTAGGGATGTTTTTGAGGAGGGGTTACGAAATTTTAAAGATTGCTAAAGGAGGGGTTATGTTAATTTATGATTAGAAGGAGGGGTTATGGAAAAAATTGAGTCTTAAAAAACAGTTTTGATATTTAATAAGATAAATACATGCACACTGAAAAATAAAATATATCGCCTTCATAAAAATGCTAAATTTATCAACTTTCATCTCAGCTCTTTATATTAAATTTTACAGAAATCTAGTGAGCCAGGTTGTAGCCCGTCTGCCTGATCTAAGTTGCATTTCTTTTCTTAATCGTTCTCCGTCAAGGTCACTAATATTGTTTCTTTCCTTAATCGTTCTCCGTCAAGGTCACCAATATTGTTTCTTTCAACAGTTATGATGAATACTTGACGTTTTATAATAAACACATTTTTGAGTTATATAACCATTGTCATCTTTCAGCTATAACTGAAATAATATATTAATGTGTATATATTGTTTAGGTTTACCTTAATTTTTTAAGTGCAGGGTTTATGAGAAGGGTTTTCATTTCAAGTTGAGCTTTCTATAATGTACATAAGAGTGTTATTAAGAGGAGGGGTTACGATTTTTTTCAATGTCTGAAGGAGGTGTTATGAATGTCAACAATTCCTCAAGAGAGGGGGTTATGGGTTTTTTAATTTGCGCATAAAAAATCATCCACCCCCTACCACCCTATAAATAATGACCGCTCCATAATTTATCAATTATTT
The DNA here is from genome assembly GCA_035772405.1 of Chrysogorgia sp. JL179-B06. Lineage (NCBI taxonomy): Eukaryota > Metazoa > Cnidaria > Anthozoa > Scleralcyonacea > Chrysogorgiidae > Chrysogorgia > Chrysogorgia sp. JL179-B06. Next base: position 273,776 of record JAYKKM010000488.1, read on the forward strand.
GGTAATTCTAACAGGATTTAAAAACAATTTCGAAAAGCTATATGCAGGAAATATAGTAGAATCTCGAATCTCACCTACTATCTCGAAATAAAAGCCATCTCCTTTTAATCTCATTACAAAACGAAATTCTCGCCATCTCGAAATACTTGTGCATTTGCATTTGATATTCTTTTCACTTGTTTTTGTTGAGCACAGTGTTTATTTTATAAAAATAAATATAAACTGTTTTTATCATATTTCCAAAACCTGATGCAAATACTCAGAGAGTTTAATGTCTGAAACGTTGTCTATGAAAATACGTAACTATGCTTACTTAAGTATTTTTCAACATACTGAAGTTTTCTTATTTATCGGTTTCTTATTTATTGATATAATATAGAGACAAAGGACGATATTGAAGATACAACAGACGATATTATGGCAACGGACGATATCAAAGATACAACAGACGATATTACAGAGACAACAGACGATATTACAGAGACAACAGACGATATTACAGAGACAACAGACGATATTACAGAGACAACAGACGATATTATAGAGACAACGGACGATATTATAGAGACAACGGACGATATCAAAGATACAACAGACGATATTATAGAGACAACGGACGATATTACAGAGACAACGGACGATATCAAAGATACAACAGACGATATTACAGAGACAACGGACGATATCAAAGATACAACATACGATATTACAGAGACAACGGACGATATCAAAGATACAACAGACGATATTATAGAGACAACGGACGATATAAAAGATACAACAAACGATATTACAGAGACAACGGACGATATCAAAGATACAACAGACGATATTATAGAGACAACGGACGATATAAAAGATACAACAAACGATATTACAGAGACAACGGACGATATCAAAGATACAACAGACGATCCAGACTGTAAAGTTTTGCCTGCGCGGGGAATATATTCCCCGCGCAGTCTTCACGCGTTTTTTACATTTCCGCGCAACAATAGCAACTTGTCCGCGCGGCCGCGCAAAATCCCTGAACGATGTACTTCCGCCGCGCAGTTTTTGTGGGACATAAATACAATATGATATCTTTACAAACATTTACTCTTCAGTTAAAAATCGTATTCGTACCATATTACCATTTGTATGTCTGTTCTGTACAAGTTTCGTGCGAGCTCTTTTCTGTTCTACCTATATTCATGGAACATGAAGTATCTCACCTGGCAGCTGACCAGACATCTGCGGGCGCGAGCTAAGACAAGCCAGGTCAGCGGTCAGCCTAGCTATTTTGCATTTTCATTTACGCAATGCGATCGATGGTCCGTGTCCCGCGATTTTAATAGCGATTGGTGATCTTGTCCCGGTGAGTTAGCCGGCATATATTTTACTTAGTCAATAAAGCGAATAAACAACACTACAACAGCAACAGAGTTACAGAGCATTAATAGAGCAATTGAAGTTTTAGTTGTTTAATTTAGTACTATAAACTTAAATTTATAGTTCTACTACTACTAGACTCGGTGACATTGTCAATCAAGTGAACCAGTAACAATTAAAAACAATAGAACTTAATAAAACTTTGACTGATTACTGATATACATGAGGTTAAAATTAGCGTCTATGAAAGAAACGTGTGAATTTGAGACAGAAGTGAAATGTGATATCTAAACTGACAAGAACTATGTTAGAAGAAGGTAAGTAACGTAACCGAAAATTATTAGTATCTTACTATCTTGGTTGATTGTCTTTACGCTAATTAAAACTATTCAAATATCCGGTTGATTCTGTATTTCTGTTATAAATTTCCTCTTTTCATTTGAGGTACAGGTATGCCGTACGAATATGCATGCGTTTCGTGCAGTAAAGAAACGTCTGGGGCTCATCTTTGTAAGAAGTGCAGATCCCTCCTTGTTGTTCAAATAGTATCAGTGAGGATGAAGAATCTGAAGGCTTTGGAGCGCAAGTGCTGTGCACACCCTGTTTCGCAAAATCATGTAAGTTAATTTGCGTTAACCAAGAAACTGATGGTGATTAAGTGATATAATTGTATATTCATTATTCATCTATGACCAACTATGAACTATATTGTATATATTGCGTTGTAGGTGACCAGCCAACAGTTTCAGTGGATTCGTCCACGACCACATCAACGAAAAGTGGTGGGAAAACTGCAAGTGTAACATCCAGCTCTAATTGTAAGTTGAGGTTGTTCCGTGGTCTCCACTTCAGTTTTACAGTGAAAAACTAAGTAAACTGCTATTATTTACCGCAGATTTTGAATTATTCATGAAAAAAAATGGAAAGGAGCCAAAGGTTTTACCTAGCAAGAATCGTGCACAATGTGGTCACGAGAAGCCATCTGTTTGATTTGTTACGAAGAACATAAATTAAATCCGCTGAAAAAGTACCACTTTAGTCGCTTCAACCCTTCAACAATGAAAATTCACATGAAATGTCATAAAGATATATGTCCCAAATATTACGCTAGCTATTTTGTAAAGGATGATGACCAAAAAGCAGTTTGAGCAACTAAAGAATATATTCGAAGCTGTTCCAGTGTACACCTTATGGCCTATGCCATAGTCTTATGGCCTATGCTATAGTCTTTGTCAGAAATTCAATTATTGCATATTGATTTTTGCAGTTCTACCACCGTTTCTGAGGTAACTGAATCTACTCCTACTCCTAAAACTGCGTTCAGCAACGAAGAACAAGGACAGGCAGAAATTTCAACATTGTCAATTGCTGTTGATGACGATGTTCGTGATTTGACTTTGACTTCGAGTGCGACGCCAGAAGAGGTCGAGGATGAGTGCAAAGTGAAGTAAGTACTGTAAATTAGTGCATATTAGATGGCACTTGCTATACATTGTAGTTAGAATAAACTTTGATTGTGAGCTGATATCTTTTTAGTGCAATGCCCGTTGGCGAATCTCCTGCAAAAAAAGCTAGAATGACTACGTTGCAACCGGAAAAGGACAGGAGTGCCAAGGAAGTCGTAACAGAAAATGAGGAAGTCACGACAGCTACACGTGAAGCTATTCCGGTTGTTCGAGAGCCACCACAGGCACCACTTGCCCAGTCGTCGATGGATAGCTTTGTTGGCAAGGACAAAGCCAGTGATTTAGATCTTCACCTCGACCGAAAAAGCCTGGATTACATCGCCGAGAAGGTCTCTGAGCGCATAATGCTAAAGTCCGGTGCCAGTCCACCCCTTGCAAACCAGAAAGCTCCCTACAGCAGTTGTAGTTCTGCCGAAACCCGAATCTCGTTTTCCTGCCAAGATCTTGTTGCTTTCTTAAAAGTAGAGAAGGATTACGAACTTATATCCGAAGGAGAAGTTCACGTTATTCGTTGCAAACTGTGCCACAAATACTTAGGTGATCATATTGCCTCATCATCACTGAAAAGAAAACCATCAGAGGTACCAGGTAGTTCATTATCCACAGGCCTGTCAGTGAGTGACGAAAACTACAAGCTTTACTGTGTCGGTGGTTGTAAGCAATGGTATCGAATGAAGAATAGATTGCTGTCCCACATCAGGGAAGCGTCAGAAACCCATGTCAATGCAGTGCTGTATGCTCGCGAACTTAAAACTGTAAAAGCACGACAGACGACAGTTGTCCGCAATCAACTAAGAACAGCCATTGGGATTGTCCAAGCCAAAGCGGCAGCCGTACATTACGAAAACAGAATCGCTGAATTACACGAAGCTGGTGCAGATGTCGGTGATTTCGGACATTCTAGAATTATGTTTCCACAGATGATTGCTGTTGCTTGCAGTTATGTCGATATTCACCCAAAGCGTTCTCTGTGAGAATCTGCCAAACACTGGACTACCACCGCACTACTTCGTAACAGCCGACAAGTCGACCAACCATCGTATATCTAACCAAGTGACTATGATATGTCCTGTTGTTGATGGCAAGCGACGTGCTATACCTCTAGGTATGAAGCCAGTCTACGAATCTTCAGATGGCTCTGGTGGTAAGGGGAAGGAATTAGCTGATGCTATTTATGCAGATCTAAAGGATCATGTGAAAGTCACCGAAGTTAAATTGTTGGCAATGCAAGGAAAGGTGACGGATGGCCAGTACATCAATGCACCCTTTGTAACCGCTATGAATGATCCGTTATTCAAGATCATAAAAGAACATTGTGATGACGAAGACCTGCAGAAAGTGCTGCTAGAATCTATTTGGTGGGAGTGCCATTGGGATCCAGCCCACTGGCTTGACAAAGTTTTTTCAAAGTACCACGACTCCGAAATGGTTAGCCGAATCATGACTCGCGTTGCTCTTTTCCACCAGTTGTTCAGGCATGGCAAGATGCACGCTGTTGCTAAAGAGACGGCCAAGGAACTAAAGCTTCCTTTCAATGTTACCCTATCATACGCCCCACAGAGATTCATGAGCAGCAGCTACTTGTCGTTAAATAACCTCCAAAGAAGCTACGAAGTCTACATCGAAACATTCAAGGACCACCACAACGCACCGGACATGCTGTACAAGTTATGCGGCAGCGACTTCATTTTCGATCTTTGTGGTCTAATTGATCTGTTGTGGCCGATTGTAGTTTTGATGCTTAGAGCTCAACAGGAATGGTGCCCAGGTTGGAAATTTCCAGTTTTTATCGATAAGGTGAGGAAACAAGTCCAACTGTTTCAGAAAGAAGTTGTCAAGCCCGTCCCTTCAAAGATGGCAAGTCCACTTCTCCATGCACATGCACAGGAAATCGAGGGAATGAAGTATGGTAAGAGCGACCTCGTGCTGGGATGGATTTCGAAAGAGAAGAAAGGAGATAATGGCAACAAAAGTCAAAGTGAAAGTCTGGCTGAAGATAGCGGTGGTGGACCAACGTCAAATAAAACGTGTGACGCTGCTAAGAAATTTGATTGGGTAGCCCGAGAACCAAAGGATTGTCGTGAAGATTTGAAGAAGTTGGCTGATGATATCCTTAAAGAATTGGATGAAAGATTCAAGAAGTCGTTTCCAGAGCTGAACAACCTACTTCACAAGTGCCTCGATTTCGGTATCCTTCTCAATGGCCTATGTGGTGAGAGGCAACGCAAATCCGAGATTCCGATCAACAAGTGCACGTATGCCAAACAAGGAGCGAAGGAATTCATGCGCTGTGTAAAGTTTGTCAGCTGTCTTCCACACGTTTCCTTGCTGAATTTGCCCCTCTGTGAAGAAAACAGTAGTGCAGTGTTTTGGTCGTTGAAAGAAGTCCTTCTGGCGTTGATTTGGGGAGATGGTTTCGAACAGTTCTTCCCAACTTTCTTTAAAATCCTGACCAAGGAAGGCAAACTACAGGATATTAAGCTCCCGGAAAACGCCTATCTTACCAGCTTTGAACAGGCCTCCACTCACAGCGAATTCAATCTTTCAGATGTGTATAAAGTTATCCTCGACAATGGTGCCTTCTACACCGCTATTCTCCAAGAAGATGCCATCATAAAGGCGCTGTACACTGATCCATCCTTTTACACGAAGGTGGGACAAGAATTTTGTATTATTTTCGACATTCTGTATGCTAAAACTGGCACAGAATCTGTTGTGGAATCCTTCTACCGAGTGGTTGAAAAACAAGAGAAGGATGGGGGCCAGAGCATCCAAGTTTTGGCAAATCGTGCTAAAGTCGACTGGTGCTTCCCTCCTATTTTGCAATGCGGAAAGGCTGTGGCTGAAATGGCCAAGATTTATATCGATGGTGACAAATCTCTTGGTCTGAAAAGGCACCACATACCTGTTTACAAAACCAAACAGAGCTACAAAGGTTCCCGTGTCCTCAAAAGGATCTCCTCCACGCCTGGTCGGTTGCCATACCTTGTGTAGCATTGTACAAAGGCAGACAAGCAGCACTCTGATTTATTAATACGCAAGCGTGATTTGCATAATATATACATGTATATATTGTTTACGTTAATTTTAAGAAATTTATTAGACACTAGAACAGAACTGCTATGTATTGTGCTAGCAGCTAGTACGTAATTTTATAGTAAGTTTAGTGTATAATAATATTAAGTATTATACACATATGTTTGGGCTATTCACTATTGCATGTTTATTATTGCTGTATTGCATTCAATTTATAGGCGCATATTATTGTATTATGGATTATGCATCGTGAAAGTAAAATTTTTTTCTGACAATATCAAATATTGCTCCCCGAGTCCCCCCCCCCCCCCGGGCCCCAGTATGGATAGTAACCGCGGCGCCGCGCAAAAATTTTACATGACGAAAAATTTCCGCGCAAAAACTCAAAAATTTCCGCGCAAAAATTAGTGCGAAAAAAAATCCTCCGCGCAAAAAAAACTTTACAGTCTGGCAGACGATATTATAGAGACAACGGACGATATCAAAGATACAACAGACGATATTATAGAGACAACGGACGATATTGAAGATACAACGGATCAAACTAAGAAGAAAGTGGATGAAATTTCAAAGAAAATTGATGAATTGTCAATGAAGCATGAGATAGCAGGTATGCCACTATCTTTTGTTCTTCTAAAAACCTCTTATTTTCCGAGACTTATCCTTAATTATACATACGCGTGGTGGGATTTATGACAACAGAGCTCGACGATATTTAGATAATCAGTAAATCAGTCCACCCTGTCGAACCTGATATGTATATTGGATTTGACACGTGATACATTCGGCATTGGAAACGGACTTAGTCGACAAGACACACAGAGACGCGCTCTGACCTCGTACCCAGGGCATTTTGCCTCCACGGTGTAAAGTCATCGAAATGCCCTAGGATTGGCAGGTCACATGACACCCAGAATTTGATAATAATGTACGTATTCCTTATAAAGAAAATGCGAACGAGAGTGGAGTTTATAGCGGTTTATAAACGAACGTGACAGTTGGGACTTCATTGACTCTCATCCTCGTACGACCAACAATTAACCTGCGATATTTTACATAAATTATACACCATATATCTATTCGAACCGAACCAAGCTCTTGATACTTTAATGTTCAACTTGTTGTGCGACTAATAGCTTACTATATAATCATCGTCACCTATAATTAGTTAGCTAACCTCATAATTTAGGCATTCGGTATTTGCTGAGAACGAAGGCAGGTGAGAAAGAATGTTTTGGCACCATTTAAAATGCAAGGAATATTAATGACCGAGGACATTCCTACAACTCAGTTTATTTCAAGTTGATAACGCAGGATAAGGTTGCCCTTTTCAACGGAGGAAGAGGCTCATGTTTTTAAATGCACGACTATAGTTGATCACTTGCTTGTGGTGAACGGAAACCTCAGACGGAATGTCCATAAGGCTCCGATCGATGACCTACGATTTAACGTCGTTATCCCACATGACGCATGACTGATGTTTAATGTTAAAATGTTATTTTCAATAATCTTTTCAATTATTTGGTAATTATAATTAATTAATTAATTAATTAACACTTTATTTAATGAGGATATACAGATAAAGTCTTAAAAACTTTTTTCCAATCTGGTCCTCAAGGATTTAAAAACAATTTTGAAAAACTATATATGCACGAAATATAGTAGAATTTACAATCTCACGTACTATCTCGAACTATCTATTGCACAACGAAATCTCGAACTATCTCATTGCAAAACATCTCCTTTTAATCTCATTGCACAACGAAATTCTCGCCATCTCGAAATACTTGTGCATTTGCATTTGATATGAAAATAAAAAATTTCGCTTATTCTTTTCACTTGTTTTTGTTGAGCACAGTGTTTATTTTATAAAAATAAAAGTAGTATAGAACATGGCGGTATGAGCGCAGTTTTCCAAAAGTCAGATCCATTTTTCAGAATCTGACGATTTTCCAAAAGTCAGATCATTAGGAATATACGTGTTTGGAAAAGTGCGTTGGTACCCCCATGTTCTATCTTTTTTGTATCGATCGTTAAGCTATTTAAGATGATTGAGAAACCACAACTCTCTGTTGTGACTATTTATCCTTTTCCCCAATTCACTATGTTTAAAGCTCTCGTCTAATTCCTCACGTTCTACACTACTCTTAGCGAAGAGTTGTCGTTTGAGCTCTCTAATCTTGTAGATAAACGACAACTCTTTGTTGAGTCTCTTTATCTTTTCCCCCACTGATTCCCCACGTTCTACACTACTCTTCAAGGCTCTAGCGCTCATTACTGTGTGTGAGCGGTAGAACCTTGGAGAGTAGTGTAGAACACGGCGCTACAAGGACAGTTTTCCAAATGTCAGATCCATTTTTCAGAATCTGACGGTTTTCCAAAAGTCGGATCCATTAGGAATCTATACGATTTGGAAAAGTGTGTTGGTACCCTCACGTTCTTTGCTGGCACGGTTTTTAGGTCCCATGCGTTGGTTAAGTTTGTGACTGCCGCCGTGTGGGACCTGTTGGTTGGTATCCTATATTAGTAGACAGTGTCGTACCTATCTTTTTCGTTATACACATGCTTACACATAGTGTCGCGCCCGTCTTCTTCGCTAGACTCGGGGGGTTTAGCAGCGTGGTTGTAACCACAGTAATTCCACCAGATAAAATGCCGATTAGTGGCAAGTAGGGTCTTACTTTCTCGACTATACGATATACGTCACGTTTTAAGAGCTCGTCTTTCTTTAGTTCGTTGGCTAGCTCTTCAAGGTTTTCGATAGCGTCAAATCCTCCAAGAGTACTATTAAACTTACTAATAAGTAGGTCAGTCAGAAACTCGTTAGCTTTTTGCATCCTTTTACATTCATACTCGTCGTACAGTTTGTCTATTACTTTGTTTGATGCTTTTTTAATGTAAGCGACCGATTTGTTCAATTCCCCATCCTCAGCGAGTTTAGTCAGCTCGTCTCGTTTTTTGTCTACACCGGTTTGCTGGGTGTCGTCGACTTGCGGAGTGTCGTCGACTTGTGGTGTGTCGTTTACTTCTTCCGCAACAGTGGATTCTGCATCTTGTATCTCTTCAATGAGTTTGTCAATTGGTTCAAGATTTTTTGTCTTGCGCTTTGGCATGTCCTGTAATATACACTGTGTTTTATTTTCGCGGAATAACTACTTCGTACGAGTACGGGTGTCTTAAAAGTATCTCCAATCTTGCATACTCGTTGTCTTTCAACTGTTTTATTATTTTCTCGATCTCCGTTTTATCTACTCCGTTGAGATAATCGTCTACGATGATTCTCGTATCGTTTCTGTTAGGGTTGTAGAATGTCACTAACTTTGAGATGTTCTCACGATATGGTTTACTAATTGAGGTTAGTTGTTGCGTTATGACGATTGTGGACAGGTTGTAGTGTCTAGCACTAAAGGCTAGTTTGACTAGTTCACTAGTTCTGTTTTTTACGTCCTGCCCACTAGCACAATCGTCTAATATTATCAACGAGTTGGTACCTTTGTAAGTCTCGGTTACGTATTTAAGAATTGTGTCGACTTTATCCTGCTGACACTGAATAGCGATAAAGTCTGGATCTTTTAGGAATTTCCATTCTATGTATGAGAATGATGTAATCGAAGTGATTCATATATTCTTTCTCTATCATGTCCAAGAGGTAACGCGTTTTGCCGCAGGCTGTCATACCAACAATCAGCATGTTAAAAGGTGTTTCCGTATGTAATACTTCACGTATTAGTACTGGATTGATTGTAGATCGTTGTTGATGAGGTTTACGAGACCGTCGGAGAGCACGAATATTCTACACATGACGTTCGCTGCTGTGGCTTTTTTAGTGATTGCCATCAATATTCCTGACTGGGTGTTCACGATCTTTTTTCCAGTTGCGACCTTCGCATTATCTTCGATAGATCTAAGGTCAACAACCAAAGCGAAACCATCTTTGTATAACTTTTGGATAGTCATGTGCTGGTCGGAGTCTAGTTTTTGTCCGAACAACCGTTTTGCTTCTACCCAGAGTCTTGATTTCGGTATTCCTTGACTGTAGACCATGACTGTTTGGCACGCCTTCTATGGTGAGTTTCACCGACTCTATGTTTGGGTAGACGAATACCTCACTATCAGTTCTTGTTTTGTTTGTGAAGAGTAGAACGACGGCTTTCATCGATTTTCTCGGCAGGTTAATACAGTAGAACCTGAGTTTTACGACCACCCCTGTACCAAAGCAAAAGTGGTCGTAAACGACAGGTGGTCGTAAATGGCAGTTAGTGATGTGACGTCATGCAAGTAATACTAGAAAACGCTATTGTTTACGACTCTATTCTGTGTTCGCTAGTCGACTAAAAGATGGCTTTATAATTTAAAACCAATATAATATTTCTTAATAAAGAAAGAAAGTCAGAAAAGTTCGGAAAAAAGCATAGTTTGAACAGAGCTTGCTGGGACGCAATGCGTACGACGTACTTCATCTTTGATCGCGAAAATATTTTATTTACATACAGCAATTTGATCTAAGAAACAGCCAGACTAAAATAGTAAGGAGCAACGATATATACTGATTCGTATCTAACTATGTTCGTATGCACAAAGTTATTGGCGATCTTGCGTTATAAACAAAGATGGCGGATACGAAAATATAATTTTCGAACGGCGAGGTTTTCGAACATTTTCAAGCGTTGTACTAAACGTAAAAGCTCATACGATATATTAAATCAAAGAACGTTTAATGATCTACAACATACGTAAACTATGTTAAGCTTTATGTTGTATTAGCAAAGTTATTTGCGATCTCGCACGACAAATTTTAACCCTGACAAGATGGCAGTAACAAACAAATATTAGTTCGAGCTTTTCGTTAATTTAGAAACGTTTCCCTCAACAATGTTAACGGTTTAAGGGCTTGGGATTGTCGCTAATAAGGATATTTATTATGTACTCTCAAAATGCGATCACTTATGATGAAAGTAAGCAAAACAATACTAAAAAAGCAACAAGTGCGTCTTCTTGTTCCCTGTACTTTTCGCACGTGGTCAAACTTCTTGCTTGTTGATTGTATCGTATTTCGCGTTTGGGACGCTAAAATGTGGTCGCTGATGAGACCTATTTCCTGTATTCGCGAGCTGTCAAAATTCTTGTATGTTTACTGCAAAAGACGAACGCTTAGCTCGTAAAAAGTCGCTCATGACTGGTACATATCGTGTTCGGGACGCCAAAACGTGGTCGCTGGTCGCGTTAGGCAGGTGGTCGCTCATTCCAGGTACATTTTAATTACAATTCGTCCGTGCCAGAAAAAGTGGTCGTAAACGGCAGGTGGTCGTTAAAAGGGGTGTCGTAAAACTCAGGTTCTACTGTATTCTCGTTTACGAGTGTGATTCCTTTGTCCCACTCCACAGTCTTCATTAGTGTGACGTGCTCATACGATAGAGATCTACCGGATGCGTACAGAGACGATACCTTCGTTAGCGATCTCTTGACTCTCGATAGTTTCGTACTCTAACTCAAGGTTCTCCAACGTGTAGCCAGCCATAGCCGATCCAGATTGGGCCACCATAATATCAGACGCTTTGGGGAGTGTGATTATGTACTCGAAATTGTTGTTCATGTTGTATGGCGCGTACAGACCGTGATCTTCTAGAATCTGGTCGAGTTGAACCTTTTGTTTGGTGCCATGAATAGAGAACATCAGACCATCGCTAACTTTTTGTGTATTTCCACTGGCCGCGCCGCTGTCGTCCTTCGAGACTAGCTTTCGAAGGTTCTCGTTTGCTAGGCCGTATTCGACCATCTGGTCTCGCTTGCTGTTAGATTTCCACAGATCTTTGTATGTACCGATGACACTTTCACCACTGTTGTCGTACACGGACTCACCTGCTAATTTTATCACCAGTCTCTCAAGTAGTAGTCTCGAAAGGTTGTTAAGAAACCACGATTTCGCGTTCGAACTTTTGAAGTCGAATAGAAGATGGAGACTGGAGGGTACCAAACAAGTGTTACCATTTGTTTTCGGGATGTCGATGTATAGCTCCTCCCCTGGATTGGCTTTGTTGGGGTTCAGCGTTATGACGTGACGGGTTCTTGTGCCTTTGATAGTAGATATTCCACGACGTCTATATCCAGGAAGCAACTCGTTTTCGTTCGTGTTCATGCCGTATATTGTAACGTATGTTTCGCTAGTGCTATTGCTAGGATCCATAAATTAGATGCTAACCAAGATATGCCTTTAGCTCCCCACTTTAGCACAGTCGCCACCATGTTTAGTAGCCCAGCTAGTAGAGGGCCAGCCTTTGTGGCTAGGTTAGCTATGGCTTTTCCTAATTTTCCAAGTGCTTGGCCACCTTTGAAGACAACACTTCTAGCGGATATTATAATTGTAGTGATAAAAGAGGCTATGGTTATTCCCAAAGCCGAGGCGCCTAACCAATTTTCTTTAAACCACTCCTCTATTTTTTGTAACCGATTGACGTCCTCTTCTTGTCGCTCCCTTACAGTCTCAAGTTCTATTTGTCCTAAGGTTCTGTCCCTAGCTGTCTTGAGACCTGTCAATCGTTCATTCAACTCGAACTCCTCTATGGAATCGACTTCCTCTCTGTTAAAAAGGTCTCCAGTCTCGTTAATAGTGTCCTGAGAATGATTGGCTTGTGTTTTTAGAAATTGTGGTCTAGTGGTTGGATCGAGTGTGTTGTTTGGGGTTAAGACGCCTCATAGCTCGCGATTCTCTGTGTCTGTTAGACCTACTATTGGTGAGTCGTCGGGGTTTGCGTCAATCATCAGTTGTCCTCTAACTGTCTTGTCCCTTTCAACGACTGTGCCAGCGCGTTATCGTTTCTTGTTGTTTTGTTAATAGTTAAACTACCATCATTATTTCGTTTTTAGACGACGTGTGGTTTACCTCGCTCACTATTTTTTAAAACAGGTTTGTACTCGACGTTATTACTTCACTGCTTTTACGTTTGAGTTTTTAATTAACTCGAGTACGTTTTCGTCGTGCATATTAAGATATATGCCATACGTCTCTATCATAAACCGACTCAAAGACGTACGCAAGTCGTTTTCAGGGTGGTTAGGGATATCAACGTTTGGTAAGTTTTCGACTGAAGGGACCCTCATGACGTCGCCACTACCCTTGTTGGTGATTGCCACCGTTTTCCCGTCGTCATCGTCTGTGAATGATGTCTCACTCTCTTTGTGTTGGTTTCTCCTAGTTATTTCTCTTTTTATCCTAGTTATCCTGTCACTAACTTTGTTTTGCTCGACACGGACGTCGCTCGGCATACTCGTGTTAACGTAGTTGTCGTCGACGGCGTCGTGATAATCCTCGATATTTTCGAGTTCTTTGCTTAGTTTCTTGTCCGTATATTGTTCAAACTTGTTACGTTCTTGCATTTCGATGTCATCGAATCCTCCTTCAGCCATTTATACACTACTCGATGTTTTGAATATCGCTTTCTGGTATCCACGAGTTGTGTTTACTGTCGTAGCCAAGCCACTTGACTAAAACCATCTTTTTACCTCCCACCTCCTTTCTCTTTAGTATCTTCTCAACCTTGTAAACATCGTCTTTTTTATCGACAGCTGACAACTCTTCTTCGTAAAACTTACCGATGATAGGTTCCCCTTCGTGGTCCTCTATCTCGTACGTGTTAGGGTCGCCACGTATAACTTTCGACACTTTTAACAGTTCTTCAGTTTAGCTTCATACCCTTTTGTGAAAATACTTTTGTACTTTGATATCCTAACAGTGTCGCCTACTTTGAACTTTGGTAGTGGACACCCACCGAAATGGTGCCCAAACAATGTCGTCCATACTTTGTTTTCGTTTTTCTTACTAACGTCTTTAGGTTTCATTAGAATAGTACTGTGTTTGGTATTGTTGTAATTTTCAACGAGCTGGTCCAAAATGCCAATCCACTTGTACGTTCCTTTACTGTAGAAGTACTTCCACATAGACGTCTAGTAGTATAGTAAGTGGGGGTTCGAGCTCAATCGATGTCAGCCATAAATATAAATGCCAAAACATCACCAAATTTGTGTCAAATCACGATTCGGCAAAATTTGGTGTTGTTTCGGCACATTTATATTTATGGATAACATCGAATAAGCTCGAACCCCCACTCTCTATACTACTCTGGCGGTCGTTAATTGGGCTAAACACCCCTCACGTTTTCCACTCAATTGATGTCAAACACACGCGAGACTCACGAAACAATACCAAATTTATACCAAATCACGATTTTGCTTAATTTGGTATCATTTCAGTCACATTTTAAAAAATAGAAAGTGTCGTTTCAAAATTTTCACAAATTTATGTCAAATCACATTTAGAAAAAGTTTTATGTCGTTTCATCATTTTCGCATTTATGTTTGACCGACGCGTTCTACTGTTGTTCCAATTCACGCGCGAAAAAAAAACCCCACTAGATTATGATTCTAGTGGTGATGTTTTATCCAAACAAGTATCCAAATGGATAGCAAAATGGCGCTCTTTTGATTGGCTAACACACACAGTGTCCACGGCAAATGTTTTATCCAAACAAGTATCCAAATGGATAGCAAAATGGCGCTCTTTTGATTGGCTAACAACATTGACTAATTTTCATACTAACAGGTGGCCGTTTGTTTTGCGAGACCGCAAGTAGCCACCTGTTAATATGTAGATTAGTCCACTCGTTCACTATTTTCAACGTTTGTCGCCTCGCTTCTAAAATGGTGATCGTACACATATTTCGACGTTGTGATTCCTCCCGACAACAAGCCCAAGAAAGGCACGTACGGTGTCACAACCGCGACAATGCTTCCAACGTCTTTCTTTAATAACGGGTCTTTTTGCAACTCGTCATTTAGTTCGTCAGGGCTCTCAATAGCGTTCAACCCGTCCAGTAAGCTAGCGAATTTGCTGATTAACAAGTCAGTGAGAAAAGCGTTTGCAATTTCACACGCGTGGAGAAAACAACCTTATGGGAATCACGTCGCAGTGTTTAAGACGTGCCAGTGGGTGTGTCTCTCACTACAATGTTTTTGTGGCCATACGCGTAGGAGTCAATACCATTTTTTAAAAGGTATCGTTTATCATCAAAACAGGATAACGACACTTTATTAATTTCATAACTACCGAGCTGATGCTTAACACTTCTAATGGTCTTCATTGTGTGTCGCAATTGTTTCTGCTCAAGTAACACACTTTTGTAATCTTCGTGTCCGATTACCTTTTTAATTATATTCTTTCTGATACCTTTAGCAGTTTTCCCACCACCTCCATCCTCTTTCAATTTACTGTACATCTTACTGCGCAACCCAACAAACTCAACAATTGGCGTTCCAACGCACTCGTCTTTCATCTTTCCAATAACTTTCTTGTTCTCTTTAAAAGCGAATGGGCTGTCTGCAGGGTAGTCGCTATTGTCGAACTTTTCGCGCTCCATCATAAAGTCAGAATAAACGTCATCAGTTTCGATTGTGTACAACAGACTGTCAGTGTCAGTGAAGTGTAATCTACAGGTATCGCTAGAGTACTTTTTCATAATATAATTATAGTGAAAATCGTACATCAACGTTTTACTCAAGTCTAGTATACACATACCTACATATGCGGGTCTATTTAGTGTCAGCGTTTCTTTAACTTTATGGACAGCAACTAAGTTCTCGCTAAATATCTTGCAAGACACAAACGTTGGCTTCGAGACAAGCTTTTTTAATTTCTTCGCAGTGGTCACTAGTCTTACGTCCACACGCTTCCTCAAGTTTTCCATTGTTTTCCCAAACATGCTGTTGTTCATCAACTTGAAGAAGTCCTTCTCAAAAGCGTTCTTAGCCGCAGTTCTTTTGACTGTATTAAAGTCGATGTACTTACCCAACCACTTAGACTGATCAAATTGTAGGACCCTATGAACCTTTTTCATTTTTAATCCAAGATCCATATACAACTGCAGATTTCTATAGTGACACACATACTTTTCTTTGTCTATCAAATTAGTCACCAGCTTCTTCACACCACCAACACTCACATTAAAATTTTTTTGGATTTTCGTGCAGTACCCCGACAACATGTCAACAGTTATCTCCATCTTCTCAGGAGCCAGCGGGTAATCGTTATGTAGGTCATGCAAATGGTCTGGGTACTCCAAGTCAACTTCAAGTAGTAAGCCCTTTTTACTGTTGTTGTGATAGTCGCATAGATTAACCTTTTTTATTTCTTTCTTAGTCAACCATTTAAAACCACCCGTGGGAAGACTTTGACTCATTGCCCATCCATACAAATTGTTGGCATCAAGGTACATCAAATACTTCGACTCTTGCGCTTTATCGTACCCCTTCATGTATTTATTGTTTGCCACACCATGTCTGTTACATATGTAGCTCACACCACCACGCATACCTAATTCTACGAACTGGAACATGTCAATGTCAGACAACAAATCAAGTTCCACACCAGTCATCTTTAACATCGCGTCCCAAGCCAATCCAGGTGATGTGAAATAGTGACACGGGTCTAGTTTATACTCGCGATGACATGTCTTTCTAAAGTTGTCAAAAACATCAGCAAGCAAAAGCACATCACTTTTCAAATACAGATCGTGATACCCACCCATATTTTCAACATCAAAGTAGTCCCACACATCGCAAGCGCGCTCATGCATTTCTTCCGTAATACGTTCGTCATTCAGAATGCTGTAAAAGTCCTTTTTGGAGGGAAGCTCACATTCATCGAATTTATCAAAGGAGTCCATATAATCATAGGGATAGACCCCCTTTCTTGTCATCAACGCGAACCCCTCATCATGAAACACCTCTGACGTGTATTTGAAAGCGTCTCTTGGTAGGTTCTTCACCAAGTTGTCTAGACCACTACCCATGAACTGAAAGCTGTCCAAGAATACCAAGTTTTTTCCAAGCATGAAAGCCATGTAAGTGTTCGGTATCACATTAATGTCTTGACCAAACTTGCCAATCTCCTGCATAATGAAATGGCTATCGTAACCGCGTAAGTTATGAAAGATCACAGGTATTTTATCAGTCAATTTAAAGTTCACGTTACAGTCGCGATGTGCGGACCCTCTGTACTTACCTGAGACATGACAGTGGTCTCTCACTCTAACGTCAGCATCAATGTACTCAACACTACAAATATGGCAACTTTTAGCCTCGTCAAAGTCCTTCTTATCGTCATCAGTCAGTATCATCTCTTTGTTAAAGTGACTCTCAGATGTCTTTTTACAATATTCGACAACTTCTAACATCTCCCCAATGAACTTGTTAACTGCATTTTCACCGCGATACACTTTCACTGGCTTACTATACTCATCATAACAACAAACCAGTTTATACCCATAACCACAGTCAACGTGTCTCTGATAAGCATTTGTGTAGCTACACTTGCTTGATGGTGTTGTTGTGTGCACCTTCTGTGTGATAGTCTCGAAGTCTGCGTACACCACAAACGGCACGTTTAGTTGTCTACTATAATTCTCATATTTCACTTTAGTGTCTTTTTGCGGCATCTTAATAGCTTGCTTCCCATTAATGACCAAACATACTTCCATATGACGTTCAAGCAGGTCCGCACGACTAAAACACTGCAGGCAATATCTACAAAAGTGCTTTCTCGCCTTATGCTCTCTGTCTGACGATACATGAATTTGTTGAAATCACGAATATACACATAGTGCTTGTTACCCTCATCATTAGTTATCAACAACAAGTCCATATGGTCAGGGTACGTCTCCTTAGAAACATACACAGGGAATGGCTGCTTATTTTCATACCCAAAGACATTAACACTAATATCGTTAGCCCTTTCAATCTTGTTGTAATCTTTGAGTGTGGCTGGGAAATCAATTCCGTCGTAATTCAGCTAGCTGATGTGACTGACGTACTTCGATGTTCTATGAGAGTTTTTTCTAACAGGAAACTTATGTGCTAGGTGACACCATCTAAAGCACTCGTTGTCATCCCCATTATTTACATTTATCAAACCCTTCTTACTATTGCACAGCTCCTTTGGCAACGCAATATAACTACTCCCACTCAAAGGTCTATAAATAGCGATATTAACGTAATGTGCGTCCACCTTGTCGATAGTCCATCCAGACCCCTCAGATAACCACCCAGCTATCCGCGTCAAAATCTGTTCAGATCCACGATTGGCAACATCCACAATATCGTGTTCGTTAATGACGACGAACGTTTTGCTGTTAAAGTAGGCAGTTTTATATGTGGTCTTATTGAACCCCAAAGCTTTCTGGAAAGTGATCTTAACTGTCTCTACCACTTTCATTCCGTTAGTCTCACCCAAGTCACGTCTCAAAAGGTTAATGACAGCGCTTCTAGTCGCGTTTAGTTGGTTGATGTCTCTGGCGTTAACCACGTCGACTCCATAAGACCTTGTGAATCCTCTCAGTGCTCGATCCAACAGCCGTGGACTATAGTCTTCACTGTCAACACGTTGTGCTTCCTGATTTCTAAAAACATCATTTCTAACAAGACGGTTATATGCCCGACTACCGACGTTAACTCGCCTGTTTGTCAGCGGATTAACAATAGTCACATTTGTCGGGTCACTAAAAACACCATCTCTAACAAGTTGATTGTAGACTCGCCCATGAACGTTGACTGCTCTACCTGTTAGTGGATTTACAACGGCTGCACCAACCACATCAGTTCTAGCGAGTGGGTTTTCTGTGACGTCACCCATGGCTTCTATATACTACAATTATTATTTTTTCTTAACCCACTCGTTGTAGTACTGATCGCTATCGTCACACCATCCCAACTTTGGATACACCACCCCAAACAGATTATCGTCAAACTTCTCTTTCACCTTTCCGTCTTTAAGGTCTGACACCTTCTTGAGTGTCTCGAGTTGTCTTCTATGACACAACCTGGTGATGTAGTATCCGTATCTGCTGACGTTTCTGCCCTTTATCAACCCACATGAGTGCAACACATTGACAACTTTCAAGAAGTCCTCTTTTATTAACTCGAGGTGCTCAGACTTCACAACGTTCAGTAGTCTCCTCCCCATCCACCAAGACCGTTTGTGAACGCTTCTCAGTCGCATGAGTCTCATGTCACTAAAGTTTGTCCATCACTTATAATTAGTAGACATTTTTTATCGAACCAATACCCATGTCACTATTCCACTACCCAAACCTAACGCACCAACAAACAACAATTGATATTCCTTCATTTCCGCACTCGGTTGGTAGTAATCCGCAATCCTCGGACTCTCAGTGAACACTCGACCGCTGTAGTGAATGGTCATTACGCTTCTAAGTTCTTCCAACGCGTGGTTTGTGTCATTGATGTCAGCGTTAGCGTCTGAGAGCTGTTGCCGCAAGCGCTGAATCTTATCTTTCTTATCAACCTCATTTTCATACCACGCTTCTTTCGCACTGGCTAACTGTTCCAACGCATGGTTGTGTCTCTTCATCTCAGCTTCATAGCCTGTGTGATTAAACTTCGAGAACATAAAGCCATCGCCTGCAAAAGCCACTGCATTAAATATCCCTCCAGCCACAACAATCACCATTAACTTACGTTGATTTGAATGGATCTGTCGGTATCCACTTTTTCGATTGCATCCATTTTACTAACAGCGTTCCTGCACCAACAGCTGCAGCAAGTTTCACTGTGCCTTTCACAGTCTCTGGTGTTCCCAATGGTTCTCCCAAAGCCTTTTTCGAAATCATACTCACTACCACAGCGCCAGTAGTAACAAGAAGCGCGTCGTACAATTCGTTCATGAGTTCTTTTCGATCAATCGTAGCCATATATACATACAAGAATCAAATGTGTCGAGTGTTGGACGACGAGTTCTATGACTTTCTGACTCACTAGCTGCAGTACTCGCGGGTTCTAATTGTGTCTCTTTTTTACTGCTAATTGTGTACCATAGCGAAGTGCCAGCAATGATTACACCAAGTGTTCCAACAATATAACCATAGCTCCACTCACTACCCTGTTCCTCATTGACTATCATCTCACGCATTTTCTTTTCTTTCGCAGCTTTCGATATCTCAGCCAACTTTTTACCAGCAGCGACGCGCTTTGGGTCCTTCACCTTAACACTTTTCACATCAGCCGTGATCTTTGCATCAACAGCCGTCTGTGAGTCTTCAACCATCTAATACACTATCACGTGTTATCTTACTCACAGTTGACCTCACAGGTATCTCACAGTCCCAAACCAAACGCACTAAAAAAGGGGAGCTTTTTCTCTAGAAGTATAGTATAATGACTCGAGTCCAGGTGTATACGTGCTACCCGTGCGGTATGGACACCAATAGTCCAATGTGCCGCTCAAGACACGAGTGCTCGAGGTCTCATCTTGAAAACTTAGAGCTTCAGCGGATAGTTAGCGCTGAACAATGGTTACCACAATGAAAATATTTCTGAGGGTATAGTAACCATGACAGAGAAAGTTGGTAAACTAGAAATTGTGATTGGTCCCATGTTTGCAGGAAAAACGACAGAGACTCTCCGTAGGTTAGTCGCGTTAAGTAAATCAGGGCTCAAAGTCCTTTACATAAACAACGCGGGTGACACTAGACGAACTGACCACACGTTCTCCACACATCGTCAGACCATTGTCGTCGGATCAGACAGTTTACCCGCGAAACTAATCACCAACCTTCCAAGTTCTTTCGAACTAACTGACTATGATGTCATTGGCATTGATGAAGGCCATTGGTACTCTGATCTATCAGTTATTCATGACTTTGTCAAAGCTGGCATTCACGTCATTATTTGTGGTCTCATAACAACGGAGCACTTAAAAAGACTTGGTGAACTTGACACGCTCTTCCCAATAGCAGACGACATCACCTTTCTAAAAGCGTATTGTGCTGTTTGTCGTGACATTGATGGGACAACTGTTGAAGCACCATTCAATTGGAGATACAATCCAGGACCATCATTCACTGCAAAAAATCCTGTGTAGAATTTACGCAAAATCTTGAGTAAAACGATGCACCCATAGTAACACAAATAGCGTGTAATACTTACTCATGTAATGTGTGTAAAACTTACTCATGTAATGTGAGTAAAACTTACTCAATAATTTGAGTAAAACTTACTCAAAAAAATGAGTAAACCAAATGCACCCATAATAACACCTATTTTTGAGTAAAATAAGAAGTTACTCAAGGTGTGAGTAAATTATACTCAGAATCTGAGCAAAACGTGTACAAGTACATGTAAGAACATGGCAAAGCTTTTCTTCGCCACAACAACAAAAATAATTCCTTCAAGCGGCACTATAAAGCTGTAGTAATAACAAATTTATTATACCAAACCGAACAAAAATGTTAAAACAATGTTTATCATATATCTAAATAGATGCCTAACTCTAATTATTTACCAAATTAATATAACAATAATGTCTGTATACAACTATTAAAAATACTGACATCGATACCCCTTCTGAAGAATGTTTAAACGTCATTATAAAAGCATGTGCGATGTTGTCACCGAACTATTATACGCATATAAAAATATATGGATACTTTCATGCACAAGTCCATGCAGAAGTGTCAAGGTAAACCTAATCATTTTTGTTTAAACTTGATACGATGGCGAGCTACTGTGTACATATTATACTGTACCTGACCAATAAACAGAACTTGTTTTAAATGAGATAGCTCTCTATACCTCTCTTTCATTTAAACAACTGCTTTAAAGGGGCAGTAGGACCGAAAATCGTCTATTAAATTTTGATTTTACCTTTTTGAAATTATTTTGAAATGAAGAAGAACAGCATTCTTACTTAGTCAATATCTTATTTAAGTTTCTAAAGTAATCCTTAAATGAAGAATGCATTAACTATACACAGTGCAGTGTACCATTCTTAGTAGCATACATCAGGAACGTTTCATTACGATCTTGTCGTAACTCGCCCCCACTGTATCCGGAGATATTCCTCATTTTTGGAATTTGAGTGAGTAGATGATGTCATGAGGTTCTTGGAACAAGATAAAATATTGTCAAAGTAAGACTGCTATTCCTACTTATTTCGAATGTACTTCTATTGATAAAGCCGAAATTTGGATAAATGATTTTTGCATCATAATGTAACTTTAAATGTAGTGACTTATATTTACTCAATAAAATTGTTACATATTTACGGTGGCCCAGGAGTGTCCGCACAACACATTTCAAAATTCGCAACACATTTCAAAATCGACAACACATTTCCAAGTAGAGGTTCACAACACAATTAAATTTACGCAACACAATTCAAAATTCGCAACACATTTCAAAAATCAAGGTAAGTACTTCATGTATGCCTATTATTATGTCTCAAGGCGGGTTAGGGGGAGGGGTAGTATGTAGCATAATAGTATGGTGAAGTACGCTGCAATAAGGTGGAGTAATGTGCAGTAGGGTGTATTAGGGTGCAGTAGACTGTATTAGGGTGCAGTAGGGTGTATTAGGGTGCAGTAGACTGCAGTAGAGTGCACCCTAATACACCCTACTGCAGCCTACTACACTGTACTACAGTCTACTACAGTCTACTGCAGTCTACTGCACCCTAATACACCCTACTGCATCCTAATACAGTCTACTGCACTCTACTGCAGTCTACTGCACCATAATACACCCTACTGCACTCTACTGCACCCTACTGCAGTCTACTTCAGTCTACTGCACCCTAATACACCCTACTGCACCCTAATACAGTCTACTGCACTCTACTGCACCCTAATACACCCTACTGCACACTACTCCACCTTATTGCAGCGTACTTCACCATACTATATGCTACATACTACCCCTAACCCGCCTTGAGACATAATAATTGGCATACATGAAGTACTTACCTTTTGTGTTGTCGCTGTATGATTTTTGAAATGTGTTGCGAATTTTGAATTGTGTTGCGTAAATTTAATTGTGTTGTGAATATCTACTTGGAAATGTGTTGTCGATTTTGAAATGTGTTGCGAATTTTGAAATGTGTTGCGAATTTTGAAATTTGTTGCGAATTTTGAAATGTGTTGCGAATTTTGAATTGTGTTGTGACACTTCATAATAATTTTGAAATGTGTTGCGAATTTTGAAATGTTGTTGCGAATTTTGAATTGTGTTGTGACACTTCTGGGGCCCTGGGCCACCGTACATATTCTATATAATATATATATACTTGAAATATATAGCAAGTCAGCTAGTTTACGCTTATATTTTGCTGATCAAATTTAGCTGGTTAACAAATGAAATAATAATGTATGGCAGCTTCTTGTCATCTTGAATTTGCAAAACACATTTTTGCAAAAACAAGCAAAAATTGCTTAAGGAATATGCATACACACATATAAAAACATAGTCGGCTGTGATATAGCCAATTGTGGCATAAACTAAGCCTCCATCAACTTCACATATCACTTGGTTTTTTGCAATTGTTGCAACCTCACACTGGGAAATTTTCATCATCCTGTAAGAATAATTGTTGAAAAATACTTTTAAACAGGGACAGTTGCATATACATGCAGTTTAAATAATATGAAGCTTCAGTTAGGGAATGGTTTAATAAAAATATACAAAAACATCCATGGTGAAATAATATACAGTAGCCAGGAATCTGAAGGAAAAAAGCAGAGAGTTAACTAAAGATATAGTGCAGACTGTGGTATCTATAGTATACTGTATATAGGGTGATTTTCTCCATGTGCGGTACTGTAGATAACTGAAGACCTGTGGTTAATTTACAATATACTGTTAAAAAATGGACATAAACATTTATCACTCAGAAAGTTCACCAAAGAAGTATAAACAATTCTTACAGTGATAGTCCACAAAATCTTAGTGGCATTGCTTTACTGACTTATGTTGCAGTAGAAATGGCAAGACAATCACTGCAACTAATACATGAATAGCATACTGTAGGTACAGTAGCAGTTCATAATCTTGAATGCGTTGGGATAAACCTATAACATCAGGCTAAATGCTACAGTGTTCATTTGCATCTTCATTCACATTTGTGAACTCTTTGTACTGAGTTCCTCAGCCTAATGTTACAGGTATAAATTGAAATAAGTCTAATACATATAGTTATTGGCAAGACCACACCTTATTTTACAACATTTACCGACATAATTATTTAAAAGGGAAAAATAGATGTCTTTAATGTAACTAGGAAGACCGTGGCGTACTGTATAACCTGAAGATGTTTGAAGACTTTAGTGTATTGTAGTCTGACAATTGAGAGCTTGAATTAAAATTCATTATTCAAATGTAACATAATTGTTGAATGTATCAAATGCAAAGCCAGAATCATCAATCATGCAATATTTGACATTCACACTTGATTATAGGCTACTTACTCTATAGCCTATTGTGCAGTAACTGCATTGTAAACCTATATCAATGGTATAGCTATAGTAAACTTGAGTGTCAATAAGATAGATTTTAACACATTTTATATCAGTACTATATATTAGGCTAATAATGCTTACCAGCTGAATGTTCCTGTGGATCTCCATAACATCTGTCTCATCCAATGCACTTAAAAAATAATTCATCACATCTTGATTGTTTGCCTTCTTTGTTCTTGTAATTTCTTGTGTATTCAATACAGGTACTTGTATTTATAGCCAAAATCCATTCAAACTCAATAATAATCTAGTCAATGACAGATAAAAATAATTATAAACTGGTAAATTATATGTATCACATGATATGAATTTTTTAAATAAACTGGGACTAGTTGCAAAAATGCAAATTCAAGGCCTTCTGATTGGGATCAAACCCTTGATCGGCCTGCATTTCTGTTGAGCAGTGCCCAGACTATATTTCCAAGACCTCGATCATAATTCCTCCAGAAAACTCATACACCTATGTTGTATTTTTGAAACTGATACTAATTTAGTTTTAAAAGGTTTAAACCGTAATCCTTCTAATTTAACATAATTGTAGAAAAAAATTCATTGACATTTACATGTACATGTATATTCCATTGCTCAATTACCAAATATACACTTAAAATATATATATTTCAGTGATTATACAAGTCATGATGTACTCTGGCTAACACCATACAACTTCAGTCATTACCCTGTACTGTTGTATTACAAGTACCTGTAGCTTCTACAATTTAAATATACAGTAGGTCAACTACTTTAGCTTTCATTTTTCACCATAATAGATGCATTAAAATTTTAATTCACCATTTAAATTTTCCTCACATGAACATACAGTAGGTATACATTTATGTATCTCCTCTCTAATGAGCGGCTTGAGTTCACATGCCACTCAAAAGAGGTGCTGGTAAAAGGCGGCATAACCACCTTACACAACAACAGAATTTAACTGCATCAACATAAATGTTTACAAGCCTTGAACTCTGTCTTTGCAGTTCTCACTAACAGGCGGCTCATGAAGTGCCACCTGAGTGAGCTAATGGTAAAAGGCGGCAAAAGCCACCTTACACAAAAGCTGATACACAGCACTGCTATAGTACAGAGTCAAGACAAATTCTAATGTCATTTTGAGGCTTATACCGGTACTTAATTTCTAGATTTTAAAGTGAATCAATGTAGAAAATTAAATAATATATGGATATGCAGAAATGTGACATTTATTTTGAGTATTAACCAGGATATTTCACAATTGCGCAAAGCAAACGAGTGAGACATCCTGGTCAACATGAGAAATAAATTTTATATTTATGCCTTATTTCATGTATTGGTCCGCATATTTCACATGGATAATTTGTTTCACATATTTCATATATTGTTCCACATATTTCACACGAATAAAGCATTGTATTTTTATAGTAAATTAGAGTAAATGCATTTATTAACCTTCATGGCCCTGTTTCTAAAAATATTTACTGTTTCTAAAAATATGCAAATTTGAGGAATATCTTGATACTAACCTGGGTTCCCACTGGAGTCTGTCCTTGTAACTTGTTCCTCATGGCAGATGAACACTGATGATCAGACGTGTCGACAGTGTCGGATCCACAACCACCCGCGTAACAGATTTCAACGTTTACACTGTCTAAGAAACGATTATATACTGCGATTTTGCCTAGCTGTTGGGTCCGCGTAACACATTAGATGATAATAATAATTCGATGTGTACACACAAATATAGCTCTATTGAGAAGAATATTATAATATATACAAGTACAGGCAGTTAATTGCGCCAAATTTATAAGACCGCAAATTATTCTGCTTACAATTTGGGCATTCTCAGCACAAATACCGCCATACATATCGCTACTTTAGATGGTTGTTATTGATTCAACAATTGTGAGTCTAATGTAGAATGATAATACTTTATAGCATGAAGTTTATATACGTACAACTGCGTGTTAGGTTCAATAATAGATATCATGGCGCCATACAGAAAGGACAAACCTGTACCTTGGAAAATCTTAACAATAGTTGTCATAACCAACTTCAGCCAACAGGATTTTACGTCTTCCACTTATCATTTTGAATGGATTTGATTGAAAAGAGAACGATAATACTGTGTCTGTGAGGTTCATTTAACACGCCTGCACTGCGAGAACCTTCGGCTTCGCGGAGAAAGAGACATGCACAGCAGTTGAAAGTTGAAACCAGATATTTGAATCATACCGCATGGATTTCTTGGTCAATGATTGGTTAACAGAATTATCAACCAACAATCCTTGCCAATACTGTCATCTCATCATTGTTTTGCTCAAAAATAGATCACGCATTTCACAGTGATGACAGATAATAGCAGCACGTCCGACCGAATTATAAGGACCGTTTATGCATGTATATTATATGGCAGAAAATAAGCCCGAACAGCTCGTATAAACGGTCAATTCACTAACTATAGTAAGCCGCGACTAAAGTAAGAAGAGGGTCGAAGCGTATCGAAAATAAACCGCGGCTTATTAACCCTTTGACTCGCTAACCCAGACGATATTACTCTGGCTTATAATGCAAGACGATATTACTCTGGCTAACGCCAGACGATATTATTCTGGCTTATAACGCCAGACAATATTACTCTTGCTAACGCCAGACGATTTTACTCGTCAAGGAAAGACCACTGGTATAGTCAAGACTGTTAATATACGAGCTGCGCGTCTTATATAATCATTACCCGCGAGTTATTTTCTGCCGTTTGGTCTTACGTGAACGCTCTACAAATTACAATGTATATTCTGTGTCAATGTCATCTCGTGAATGAGTGTGTTTATATAAAATACTTTAGTTTTGTACTCAAAGCGTCTTATTTTACTCAAAAATTTGAGTAAGTTGACTTGAATGAGTTTACTCGTGGCTTGAGTAGATTGGAAAACTACTCAAAGCCTGAGTAAAACGTCGCGTTTACTCAAAAAAATGAGTAAAGTTAAACGATTGAACTTTACTCAATACTTGAGTAAATCAAAAGTGAGCATAGGAGTAAAGTTACTCAGCATTTTGAGTAGTAATTACTCAACTAACATTTTACTCAACACCAAGTGTTAATTTTACTCAAGAGATTGAGTAAACACTTTTTAACTCACATGAAGTGTAAAATAAACTCAAAATATTGAGTAAACTGGCAGTTTACTCACAAAATGTGTAAAATCTACTCAAACGTAAAAATGCATTTTTTGCAGTGTTTGTTGGTGGTGCTGAACAATACAAAGCAGTGTGTAGACGTCATCATCCTGATCACTAAACTTTTTTAGCACAACAGCTATGGTTGTCTAACGTCGCTTCACTTTTAAATTTACGAATACACCAGGGACATTGAAACCTGATGTCAGAGAAATATTATTTGCTATCACATTAATAGCGTTGTCGTACGACTCACACAACAACGTTAGATACCCAGCGTGTTTGAACTTAAGTATCATTTTCTTTTGGTCTTCGGACGTCTTACCTGTACCACCTGGATTCTTGAACTCAATCACAAGTCCATTGTACGTTTTGTGTCCATTGGCAATAATTAGATCAGGTGTTCCACGTTGGTAACCTTTTTTCCATGAATCTAATCTTTTACTTGAAGTGTCTTGGTTTTCACCACAAGCAGCTATCAAAATAGTTTCTGGGTGGTATTTCCTAATGTAACCAACAACTTTCGTGTGTAGGTCGAATTCAGTGATCATCACGAATTGATTGTGCTTGAGACCGACGTGCGATCTAGTCTTTCTAACACTTGGTAAGACCTCTGAGCGCACCCACTTTCCGAACTGTTTCGCGTGTTCCACGTCGCTTGAGAACACCAACGAGTAAGAGATAGTCTAATTGGCGCGGGTCGCGGGTAAATTGTCGCGGGTCGCGGGTTATTGTCGCGGGTCGCGGGTAATTGTCGCGGGTAATTAGCGCGCGTCGCGGGTAATTGTTCCGGCTTTATTTTCTCCTGGTGTTTTTCCTCCGATTCGTTTACCGGGGGTAGACCATGGTTAGACCATGGTTATTACAAATAAGTCAAAATGTAAATGCAATAATCTTAATTAGATGTGCGTATGTTTCAGTCGTTCACGCACAGGGAATGAACCGTGAAGTATCACGCGTAAATGCCTTTTAAACGCTGTGACAAGTATATTTCTTCGACAAAGTCTCTATCATTTATATAAGCCTGTCTGGAGCTCCGATTTGAGCTAGACACTCAAGATTTGATTTTAGCCTACCGACATTCATCGATTCTCATTTCGAATAATATTTATCCATGGCTATGCATAATCGAACCTTTATTTGTATAAGTAAAGCGTTTTAAAAGCGCCTTATATAATTAAACACATTTGTAGTTGAGACAACAAGCAACGTTATGCTTTATAACGTAACGCCAAATTCTGATTGTCTCTTTTGACCAAGGGTTAAACGCGCGCAGAAAATTCTTGCAAAGCTAGCCGTGTTATGGTGCGAGATAAAAACCTGCACAGTCAATATATGTGATCACTGGCAGGTCTTTAATTTTAACGATACTCGACACAATATTGAATCTGCCTTCAAAACGTTTCTGTAGCATCTGGCGTCATATCAGTGCGATGTTAATAGAAAGAGAGATATGGTTTGGAAGGCTGAAGTGAACTATTTCGATCTTAACAGTTTTTGGTCAGACGATACATGGACGATCGTCAAGCTCGTATCCTCAGAAAAATGATTCTGAGCCCAACCTGTAAGTTTTTGGTCCGTTGAAAGATATAGTAACAACAAGTTTATCTGCAAATTTCAACATCGCTGCTTTCTATACTTATTGAGATTTGGGCGATAAAACTTTCATATCACTAAGGGCCAAAACTAAAGATTAAGGCAGAAGGACAATGAATTTGTGTTTGCTCTCCTACAGTGAGTCTTGACAGAATTTACACCTTGAGATGGGTGTCAATTGATATGCCGAATTCATGTGGTCATTTTGCGTGTTTTTCACGCTCGCCACTTCCAACTAGCACTTGGACGTTTGACAAATTATACGAAGCACACCAAATATAACTATTATCTCGATTCTTCTTCTTCAATGTTTTGCCTTCCGAAACCTCCTTGCCAGTTATAGAATGGTTTATTTGGGTATCGATTATTTTGGAGACTTTCAATTGATCGCCATGTATTTCACCCTATTCGGCCCTCGCGCACTAGCAGGCTGCAGGCTGATACGGGAGTTAGATTTGGGGCAGATTCAATATTGTGTCGAGTATCGTTAAAATTATAGACCTGCCAGTGATCACATATATTGACTGTGCAGGTTTTTATCTCGCACCATAACACGGCTAGCTTTGCAAGAATTTTCTGCGCGCGTTTAAGGACAAATTGTTGAGGCACCTTTGCTGTGCTGGGAACAGAGGTACATTTGTTCACATCGATTTTTGGCAGGGAGGTTGTATAACGTTTCTTTCTGGACATTAGGACATCTTCTGCAATTAACTTGGTAGCTTTGACAATACCACTGGAATAGAAATCCTCAACAAGCTGGGAAACTCGAGGCAATCTTTCTCGACATGCTTTTATTCGCAGACCTTTAACAGTTCTTGCTCTCGAAACAGCAACATAAGCTTGTCCAGCTTCAAAGACACTTGATAAGTCAACTTCCAGAAAGTCAAATGACATACCTTGGCTTTTGTGGATTGTCATTGCATAAGCAAGGTCTAATGGTATTTGCTTTCTACTAGCCACTACAATACCATCTACTTCCACAGTAAACAGTTCTTCCTTTATCACTTGAACTTTGCCGTTGTCAAAAAAAACCACAAGGAAAACCATCGATAAATGAATGAATTGTCCCACATAATTTATTTACTAATTCATAGTTCAAATTCTTGAGGAGAACAACCCTTGCATTAAATTTAACAACCAAATTTCTTTGTGCAGAGCAATTTTTCACAGCATCTGTTTTACCATAATCCTTTGAGCAGTAGTGGTGTGATTGACCTAATGGATATATACATATTTTTATATTATTATAATTTATATATATATTGTTGTATAATTTGTGTACCATAACCTATGTATCAAAGACTCTTGATTCTATTGTACTTGCATCTTAAAGCGGCAAATGTAAATTACTGTATTATAATTAACCCATTTTACAATTTACATGCAGACAAGTAATATAGTACTTTCTAGTTTTGCTATGTTTACAAACGCCAGGGGCCGGTTGTATAAAACTCCTAACTAACATTTTGAACAACTATTATTTGGTATTAAATAGCAGTTAACTATGGAATATAAATGGTTATTTTTCCCACTAACTATAGTTAACTTTAACTATACTTTTTATAGAACTGGCTCCAGACTATTACTTGCCCCTTCAATCATTGTGATACAGTATAAACAATACACTCATGAATTGAAATAATTTACCTGGTAAGAGTGCCAGACACTCATCATTTGCTTGTATTACACTCTCCTTAGACCTTATGCGAATGTAATCTAACGATATCCAAGGGATTGCGGGAAAGGAAGTGTTTAATGTAATGCTGAGAACGTAATGTGATGAACTCACTCGTACGAAAGTCATCGAGCATATCTATCAAGTCAGTTTCATGCTGCCGATAGTTCTCTTCAAAAAACACGGACACATCCACACAATAAGCCCACATAGGACTAGCAAAACAATACAGGCTTTCGTCAGTTGCACAACTTTGCGTTACTGGTCTTAACTGGTAAAAATCTCCCGAAAATATTAAATGAATGCCTCCAAATGGCTTCGAGCTGTTCTTCAAGCATCTTGCTATCATCTCCAGTTTCTCGAACAGTTCTCTGCTGAGCATAGACACCTCGTCGATGATCAATACATCGCAGCTTTGCCATCTTTTTAGAGCCTCTTCATTTGACTGAATACAAGCGATCAGTTCATGAGCTCCCTTTGAACCCGTTCCGATTTATGGTCGTACCGCCGACATTGGTGGCAGCTTTCCCTGTTGGCGCTGTAACAAAACAACAATCTCCTCTTGCCCTCAATTTCTCTATAACAGAGCGTAGAAAGAAGGACTTTCCACTGCCAACTTTCCTGTAATAAATACACTGTATCCATTGTAGATTAACCTTTCGACCTTTGTTTGATTTTCACTAAACATATTTTAATATTAAACAGTTTAAAAACGCTTTGATAGAAACGTAGGCACTTAGCGATTTCGCGCCAAATATTTGCATGATTAGATTCCCTAGCATGATTTATCATAAAATTTCATGCTTCCACTTTATTGTAACCAAGGATACTGCTACGGGCATGGGGAGAAGAAATACTGCCTCCTGATTGGCTATAATGCATGAACTTCACTCCCTGTCTTTTCTCCTTTTTCAATTTCCCCTTCCCATTCCCTTCTAGTCTCCACGTTCACGCCCGCACTATGCATAGCCAGCGGTTAGTCATATAACAACAGACTTTTTTAAAAACAAACTATCGTATTCTGAATTTCGGATCTACATTCTACCACGGCGATTCTACAAACTTTTATAAATGGGAGTTTATAACTTGAATTGAATTCTACGGAATATAAAGATTTTATTTTACAAGGTAAGATTCTACAAATCATTCTGCTGTGCTCCCTTGGTTCAAGCTCATTTCATTAGATTCGGCACATGCATGAAAAGTTCAACATTTGAAACAGGCCTTTATAGCGTTATATAATCCAACCCACAGCCACCAAGTATATAAGATCAGCACTTAGCAGTTGTTTCTTTCTCCCTTCATGAATATCTATTTTTTCTACTTTTATTGTATCTGTTTGATCTTGGAGGTCTATTCATTACCGCACAATAAAGGATACCATTTTAGGATATCCACGTGATCCTTGAACCAATGATGATACCAAGTGTGTGAATAATAAATACCTTGCAGGTGATAAAACATCGCTCAACAAACGTCGACGTTTTGGCGTAATTGGGTTAGTACGTGATGGACGGTGTTCTACTGCTGGGGTAGACGTTACAACTGCGGAAAAATAACAACGATATGCTATTTCAGTCATACAGTTTAGGTGAACGTTATGTAAAGTTATCAGATAAACACTTACTTGGTGAAGGGGATTTGTGTTGATGTCAATGTAGACAACACATGAATGTCTTCCGTTTGAGTAAAATAAACAGATATAATTCCTATTCAATAACTCTGCATTTGATTCACAATAAACTACATTTTAAATTCATAATAGCAGAATTAGAAGATACCTTGAACTGACTGTTTGTCTTGTCGAGAAATAGTGGTCCATAAGTAAAGCCGCAACTTCTTTGTCAGTTTTCACGTTTACTTGATCTTTCAGTATAGGCAAACTTTCGACGCATTTCTTTTCGAATAATACTTTTTCCTTCTGGCTTTTCGATCCTCGTCAGTCGGATAACTGATATTTTCAGTTTCAACAGAACTATATTCGCCTGATAAACCTAAACTTCTAACCGCGCTTTCACCTGTCACCATCTTGTCGAATAATCCCAGGAAATGTAAACACAGATGTGAACATACTTTGGAATGTGTCGCACATGTCCAGAACGGACTGGACGGCACCTTTAAACAAGTTCATCGTGAATCAAAGCAGATGTTAGAAAATATTGATTAAAGTTGAAAAGCAAAAACTCGTCTCATCTTTTTTGTGCTGGTAACATATCTCGTCTTCTAAACTCTCCAATATCAATAACATTTTAAGAAACTTTTGCCTGTACAGATTTATCGCCATTGTTATTTGTTTTGGTCATGTAAAGCGGAAGCTTGAGAACTAGATATTGCAACAATGCACTAAAAATCGTCCCGTGTAACACCCCTGTTAAAAGATATTGAGCCGCAACATATATACAAAAAGATATTGAGCCGCAACAGATGCAGTATCAAAAGAAGAAGAGATTCATGTAAGATTTCTGATGTAACAACTGTCAAGGTTAATTATATTAAGCAAGTGCATTGTGAATCAAAGCAGATGTTAGAAAATATTAATTAAACAAAATAAAAATTATTGAAGTTGAAAAGCAAAACTCGTCTCATCTTTTTTATGCTGGTAACATATCTCCTCTTCTAAACTCCAATATCAATAACATTTTAAGAATGTTTTGGTTGTGTAAAGCGGAAGCTTGGGGACTAGATATTGCAACAATGCACTAAAAATTGTCCGGTGTAACACCCCTATTGCAGCAAAATGTTCCACAAAAAGATTTTGAGCCTCAACAGATCCAGTATAACAAGTAGAGCTTTATACATGTAAGATTTCTGATGTAACAACTGTCAAAGTTGATTATGTTAAGCAAGTTCATTATGAATCAAAGCAGATGTTAGAAAATATTGATTAAACAAAATAAAAATTATTGAAGTTGAAAAGCAAAACTCGTCTCATCTTTTTTATGCTGGTAACATATCTCCTCTTCTAAACTCCAATATCAATAACATTTTAAGAATGTTTTGGTTGTGTAAAGCGGAAGCTTGGGGACTAGATATTGCAACAATGCACTAAAAATTGTCCGGTGTAACACCCCTATTGCAGCAAAATGTTCCACAAAAAGATTTTGAGCCTCAACAGATCCAGTATAACAAGTAGAGCTTTATACATGTAAGATTTCTGATGTAACAACTGTCAAAGTTGATTATGTTAAGCAAGTTCATTACGAATCAAAGCAGATGTTAGAAAATTATTGAAGTTGAAAAGCAAAACTCGTCCCATCTTTTTTGTGCTGGTAACATATCTCCTCTTCTAAATTCTCCAATATTAATAACATTTTAAGAAACTTTTCCCTGTGCAGATTTATCGCCATTGTTATTTGTTTTGGTTGTGTAAAGCGGAAGCTTGGGGACTAGATATTGCAACAATCCATTAAAAATCGCCCTGTTGCGGCAAAATTTTGCACGAAAAGATCTTGAGCCGCAACAGATCCAGTATCAGAAGTAGAAGAGCTTTATTCATGTAAGATTTCTGATGTAACAACTGTCAAAGTTGATTATGTTAAGCAAGTTCATTATGAATCAAAGCAGATGTTAGAAAATATTGATAAAACAAAATAAAAATTATTGAAGTTGAAAACCAAAACTCGTCCCATCTTTTTTATGCTGGTAACATATCTCCTCTTCTAAACTCTCCAATATCAATAACATTTTAAGAAACCTTTGCCTGTGCAGATTTATCGCCATTATTTGTTTTGGTTGTGTAAAGCGGTAGCTTGGGGACTAGATATTCCAACAATGCACTAAAAATCGTCCCGTGTTGTGGCAAAATGTTCCACAAAAAGATCTTGAGCCAGAACAGATCCAGTATCAGAAGTAGAAGAGCTTTATTCATGTAAGATTTCTGATGTAACAACTGTCAAGGTTGATTATGTTAAGCAAGTTCATTAAGAATCAAAGCAGATGTTAGAAAATATTGATTAAACAAAATAAAAATTATTGAAGTTGAAAAGCAAAACTCATCCCATCTTTTTTGTGCTGGTAACATATCTCGTCTTCTAAACTCTCCAATATCAATAATATTTTAAGAAACCTTTGCCTGTGCAGATTTATCGCCATTATTATTTGTTTTGGTTGTGACAATGCACTAAAAATTGTCCCGTGTAACACCCCTGTTGCGGCAAAATGTTGCACGAAAAGATCTTGAGCCGCGACAGATCCAGTATCAGAAGTAGAAAAGCTTTATTCATGTATGATTTCTGATGTAACAACTGTCAAGGTTGATTATGTTAAGTTCATTATGAATCAAAGCAGATGTTAGAAAATATTGATTAAACAAAATAAAAATTATTGAAGTTGAAAAGCAAAACTCATCCCATCTTTTTTGTGCTGGTAACATATCTCCTCTTCTAAACTCTCCAATATCAATAACATTTTAAGAAACGTTTGCCTGTGCAGATTTATCGCCATTGTTATTTGTTTTTGTCGTGTAAAGCGGAAGCTTGGGGACTATATATTCGAACATTGCACTAAAAATCGCCCTGTTGCGGCAAAATGTTGCATGAAAAGATCTTGAGCCGCAACAGATCCAGTATCAGAAGTACAAGAGCTTTATTGATGTAAGATTTCTGATGTAACAACTGTTAAAGTTGATTATGTTAAGCAAGTTCATTGTGAATCAAAGCAGATGTTAGAAAATATTGATTAAACAAAATAAAAATTATTGAAGTTGAAAAGCAAAACTCGTCCCATCTTTTTTATGCAATATCAATAACATTTTAAGAAACCTTTGCCTGTGCAGATTTATCGCCATTGTTATTTGTTTTGGTTGTGTAAAGCGGTAGCTCGGGGACTAGATATTCCAACAATGCACTAAAAAATAAAAATCGTCCCGTGTTGCGGCAAAATGTTGCACAAAAAGATCTTGAGCCGCAAACAGATCCAGTATCAGAACAGCTTTATTCATGTAAGATTTTTGATGTAACAGCTGTCAAGGTTGATTATGTTAAGCAAGTTCATTATGAATCAAAGCAGATGTTAGAAAATATTGATTAAACAAATAAAAATTATTGAAGTTGAAAATCAAAACTCGTTCCATCTTTTTTGTGCTGGTAACATATCCCGTCTTCTAAACTCTCCAATATCAATAACATTTTAAGAAACCTTTGCCTGTGCAGATTTATCGCCATTATTATTTGTTTTGGTTGTGACAATGCACTAAAAATCGTCCCGTGTAACACCCCTGTTGCGGCAAAATGTTGCACGAAAAGATCTTGAGCCGCAACAGATCCAGTATCAGAAGTAGAAGAGCTTTATTCATGTAAGATTTCTGATGTAACAACTGTCAAGGTTGATTATGTTAAGTTCATTATGAATCAAAGCAGATGTTAGAAAATATTGATTAAACAAAATAAAAATTATTGAAGTTGAAAAGCAAAACTCATCCCATCTTTTTTGTGCTGGTAACATATCTCCTCTTCTAAACTCTCCAATATCAATGACATTTTAAGAAACGTTTGCCTGTGCAGATTTATCGCCATTGTTATTTGTTTTGGTCGTGTAAAGCGGAAGCTTGGGGACTATATATTCGAACATTGCCCTAAAAATCGCCCTGTTGCGGCAAAATGTTGCATGAAAAGATCTTGAGCCGCAACAGATCCAGTATCAGAAGTAGAAGAGCTTTATTCATGTAAGATTTCTGATGTAACAACTGTCAAAGTTGATTATGTTAAGCAAGTTCATTACGAATCAAAGCAGATGTTAGAAAATTATTGAAGTTGAAAAGCAAAACTCGTCCCATCTTTTTTGTGCTGGTAACATATCTCCTTTTCTAAATTAACCAATATTAATAACATTTTAAGAAACTTTTGCCTGTGCAGATTTATCGCCATTGTTATTTGTTTTGGTTGTGTAAAGCGGAAGCTTGGGGACTATATATTCGAACATTACACTAAAAATCGCCCTGTTGCGGCAAAATGTTGCATGAAAAGATCTTGAGCCGCAACAGATCCAGTATCAGTAGTACAAGAGCTTTATTGATGTAAGATTTCTGATGTAACAACTGTCAAAGTTGATTATGTTAAGCAAGTTCATTGTGAATCAAAGCAGATGTTAGAAAATATTGATTAAACAAAATAAAAATTATTGAAGTTGAAAAGCAAAACTCGTCCCATCTTTTTTATGCAATATCAATAACATTTTAAGAAACCTTTGCCTGTGCAGATTTATCGCTATTGTTATTTGTTTTGGTTGTGTAAAGCGGTAGCTTGGGGACTAGATATTCCAACAATGCACTAAAAAATAAAAATCGTCCCGTGTTGCGGCAAAATGTTGCACAAAAAGATCTTGAGCCACAAAACAGATCCAGTATCGGAAGTAGAAGAGCTTTATTCATGTAAGATTTTTTATGTAACAGCTGTCAAAGTTGATTATGTTAAGCAAGTTCATTACGAATTAAAGCAGATGTTAGAAAATGATTGAAGTTGAAAAGCAAAACTCGTCCCATCTTTTTTGTGCTGGTAACATATCTCCTTTTCTAAATTCTCCAATATTAATAACATTTTAAGAAAGCTTTGCCTGTGCAGATTTATCGCCATTGTTATTTGTTTTGGTTGTGTAAAGCGGAAGCTTGGGGACTAGATATTCCAACAATGCACTAAAAATCGTCCTGTGCTGTGGCAAAATGTTGCACAAAAAGATCTTGAGCCAGAACAGATCCAGTATCAGAAGTAAGATTTCTGATGTAACAACTGTCAAGGTTGATTATGTTAAATTCATTATGAATCAAAGCAGATGTTAGAAAATATTGATTAAACAAAATAAAAATTATTGAAGTTGAAAAGCAAAACTCATCCCATCTTTTTTGTGCTGGTAACATATCTCCTCTTCTAAACTCTCCAATATCAATAACATTTTAAGAAACGTTTGCCTGTGCAGATTTATCGCCATTGTTATTTGTTTTGGTCGTGTAAAGCGGAAGCTTGGGGACTATATATTCGAACATTGCACTAAAAATCGCCCTGTTGCGGCAAAATGTTGCATGAAAAGATCTTGAGCCGCAAGAGATCCAGTATCAGAAGTACAAGAGCTTTATTGATGTAAGATTTCTGATGTAACAACTGTCAAAGTTGATTATGTTAAGCAAGTTCATTGTGAATCAAAGCAGATGTTAGAAAATATTGATTAAACAAAATAAAAATTATTGAAGTTGAAAAGCAAAACTCGTCCCATCTTTTTTATGCAATATCAATAACATTTTAAGAAACCTTTGCCTGTGCAGATTTATCGCTATTGTTATTTGTTTTGGTTGTGTAAAGCGGTAGCTTGGGGACTAGATATTCCAACAATGCACTAAAAAATAAAAATCGTCCCGTGTTGCGGCAAAATGTTGCACAAAAAGATCTTGAGCCGCAAACAGATCCAGTATCAGAACAGCTTTATTCATGTAAGATTTTTGATGTAACAGCTGTCAAGGTTGATTATGTTAAGCAAGTTCATTATGAATCAAAGCAGATGTTAGAAAATATTGATTAAACAAATAAAAATTATTGAAGTTGAAAATCAAAACTTGTCCCATCTTTTTTGTGCTGGTAACATATCTCGTCTTCTAAACTCTCCAATATCAATAACATTTTAAGAAACCTTTGCCTGTGCAGATTTATCGCCATTGTTATTTGTTTTGGTTGTGACAATGCACTAAAAATCGTGCCGTGTAACACCCCTGTTGCGGCAAAATGTTGCACGAAAAGATCTTGAGCCAGAACAGATCCAGTATCAGAAGTAGAAGAGCTTTATTCATGTAAGATTTCTGATGTAACTCGTCCCATCTTTTTTGTGCTGGTAACATATCTCCTTTTCTAAATTCTCCAATATTAATAACATTTTAAGAAACTTTTGCCTGTGCAGATTTATCACCATTGTTATTTGTTTTGGTTGTGTAAAGCGGAAGCTTGGGGACTAGATATTGCAATAATCCACTAAAAATCGCCCTGTTGCGGCAAAATGTTGCACGAAAAGATCTTGAGCCGCAACAGATCCAGTATCAGAAGTAGAAGAGCTTTATTCATGTAAGATTTCTGATGTAACAACTGTCAAGGTTGATTATGTTAAGCAAGTTCATTATGAATCAAAACTCATTCTTGACTG
Organism: Chrysogorgia sp. JL179-B06; assembly: GCA_035772405.1. Lineage (NCBI taxonomy): Eukaryota > Metazoa > Cnidaria > Anthozoa > Scleralcyonacea > Chrysogorgiidae > Chrysogorgia > Chrysogorgia sp. JL179-B06. The sequence goes on from JAYKKM010000488.1 coordinate 312,544, forward strand.
TGGTAAAATCAATGAAAATTGACCAGTGTCAATGTCCATTTATTTTCTCAGCAATTATTTAGAACTATATAGAAAGCTATACCTTTTCTGAAAGGATATGTGATGGGCTTTCAGAATTTCGATATTTGGTCCGCCCAAAATGAAATATATATAGCATAAATTAGCATAAATTAACATGTTTATGATGAAATGACATTAAATTGTGTATGAAAAACTGATCTAGCTTGTATACTGTGTAATACTATCCAAACATCCATAACCAAAAACTTATCTTGTGATATTGGCACTATGTACAACAAATATGACTGAAATTGAACAAATGGAAAAAAAGTTAGAGCCGTTTTAGTACACGACCCTAAAATGGCGGAAAATGGACAATATTCCATATTGACAGACTAGAGCTTCTCAAAGGCATAATATCATGTAAAAGTTAGTAAAACTATACTCATAATGAATTAGTGTCAGTTAGCTTTTCAAAAATGTTGTTACACACATATATAAGACTGAAATGGTTTGCATAAATCAGCATAAATCACATAAATTACTGTACGTTACATAGTAATAACTCTAATGTTTACATGGAAACTCGCCTGCATTGAATATAATTGGTGACATAGTAAATATTTGAATAGAATAAGTTACATTGTGATATTGGCAATATGTACAGCAAATATGACTGACATTGAACAAATGGAAAAAAGGTTAGAGCCGTTTTAGTATACACAACCCTAAAATGGCGGAAATGGACAATATTCCATATTGACCAATATAGCTTCTCAAAGGCATAATATGATGTAAAGGTTAGTAAAACTATACTCATAATGAATTAGTGTCAGTTAGCTTTTCAAAAATGTTGTTACACACATATATAAGACTGAAATGGTTTGCATAAATCAGCATAAATCACATAAATTACTGTACGTTACATAGTAATAACTCTTATGTTTACATGGAAACTCGCCTGCATTGAATATAATTGGTGACATAGTAAATATTTGAATAGAATAAGTTACATTGTGATATTGGCAATATGTACAGCAAATATGACTGACATTGAACAAATGGAAAAAAGGTTAGAGCCGTTTTAGTATACACAACCCTAAAATGGCAGAAATGGACAATATTCCATATTGACCAATATAGCTTCTCAAAGGCATAATATGATGTAAAAGTTAGTAAAACTATACTCATAATGAATTAGTGTCAGTTAGCTTTTCAAAATGTTGTTACACACATATATAAGACTGAAATGGTTTGCATAAATCAGCATAAATCACATAAATTACTGTACGTTACATAGTAATAACTCTAACGTTTACATGGAAACATGACTGCATTGAATATAATTGGTGACATAGTAAATATTTGAATAGAATAAGTTGCATTGTGATATTGGAAATATGTACAGCAAATATGACTGACATTGAACAAATGGAAAAAAGGTTAGAGCCGTTTTAGTATACACAACCCTAAAATGGTGGAAATGGACAATATTCCATATTGACCGACTATAGCTTCTCAAAGGCATAATATCATGTAAAGGTTAGTAAAACTATACTCATAATGAATTAGTATCAGTTAGCTTTTCAAAATGTTGTTACACACATATATAAGACTGAAATGGTTTGCATAAATCAGCATAAATCACATAAATTACTGTACGTTACATAGTAATAACTCTAATGTTTACATGGAAACTCGACTGCATTGAATATAATTGGTGACATAGTAAATATTTGAATAGAATAAGTTGTATTGTGATATTGGCAATATGTACAGCAAATGTGACTGAAATTGAACAATGGAATTGTACTGTATGATGATAGTCAGTTGTATGGCACAACATACTATACACACGTAAAAACGTACAGTCTGTTTCTACCTGTGTATAGGCTAAAACACATTGGTTGATATTGGCAGGCTTGAACAGGGTTGAGCTGGCCAGCTTGAACAGGGTTGTAAACAGGCCTGTTCATGGATGTTGAATCAGTATTGTTCATGACTGATGCTTGAACAGGCTTGAACAGTGTTGAACAACATTGTTCATATATGATACAACATGTTGTCAGAGCATGATGAAAATAATAACAAGGTTGAACAGCATTGTTATACAACAGCCATGAACTTGGTTGTTCTATCAAGCTGGTTTTTGCATGTTCTCCCATGCATGAATAACGACTGTCGATTCAACAAGCCTGTCACAACATGTTGAAACATGCTTGAACCGTGCTATTATTTTAGCAGTCCTGATCTATCATGTTGACATTATGCTGTTACAGGCATGTTGAACCAACAACCTTGTTACAACCTGTAAGATTTTTACATGTGTTACTCCCATGGATTCTCGAAAGGATGACGATTGTCACTAAATAAAACAAAACCCTGTAAACATAATAGCCAAGCATAATAGCTGCTTTATATTTTTGTGATTTGTTGACTGTTGTTACATGGTTATTACAATCATACAATGTATGTATACATGGTTTTGTGTTATTTAGTGTCATATGTCATGGGTTTATATAGTTATTTGATTTCGAAAACTTTTATCAGCTGTATATCCGAGTGTTTTCTATCTTTCTACAACTACGGGGAATATAAAGAAGGCAAATGATCAAATAGAAAACCTTCAAGTTAGGCGCAAGCAAGCGAACCGAAGATAATTATTCTGTAGCCTGTAGCATATCATGTGCGCGTCAAAACATCAAACAAACACGCTATTCAAATGTGGTTCAAATTTACATTACAGACCACTCAGCCGTAAAACTACTGTATTATCATGCATATATAAGTCTAAGACATATTTTGCATATAAAAAGAAACATTTTGGGTATGAAAAAGCAAAGAAATGCGATTGTAGAACAGCAAGTTGAAATACGAAACCGAACAGAATTTCGCAGCGCGAGACATGATATATTCGCCCCAAACTTACTTGGATTTGGATAGCCAGCAGTTATTTGATACCCACCATTTTTTATAACTCCTCTGTACTGTGGATGTATTCTTGTACTTATTTTGATCAAATGGTGATCAAACATCGTCTAGATTATACATAACAAGTCCATATCGAAACACGGGTCGAAGCCATGAGTGCAATGTGAACAACGGGGGGTCGCGTGTACGCGTCACGAAATTGAAAATCCCACCAATCACAGCGCGTTTATCCAAACAACCTGAAAATCGGGCTGTAAATAGAGAAATCCTGCGCGGTTTTTTTGAGCCTATGCCCGCAACTATCCAGTGAATTGTGCCAGAGCTACGGAACTCTGACGTCATCAGACTAATTCGTCTGATATTTACCCGCGCCGTCTGGAATGAGTTAAACAAAATAAAAATTATTGAAGTTGAAAAGCAAAACTCATCCCATCTTTTTTGTGCTGGTAACATATCTCCTCTTCTAAACTCTCGAATATCAATAACATTTTAAGAAACGTTTGCCTGTGCAGATTTATCGCCATTGTTATTTGTTTTGGTCGTGTAAAGCGGAAACTTCGGGACTATATATTCGAACATTGCACTAAAAATCGCCCTGTTGCGGCAAAATGTTGCATGAAAAGATCTTGAGCCGCAAACAGATCCAGTATCAGAAGTAGAAGAGCTTTATTCATGTAAGATTTTTGATGTAACAGCTGTCAAGGTTGATTATGTTAAGCACGTTCATTGTGAATCAAAGCAGATGTTAGAAAATATTGATTTAACAAAATAAAAATTATTGAAGTTGAAAAGCAAAACTTGTCCCATCTTTTTTATGCTGGTAACATATCTCCTCTTCTAAACTCTCCAATATCAATAACATTTCAAGAAACCTTTGCCTGTGCAGATTTATCGCCAGTGTTATTTGTTTTGGTTGTGTAAAGCGGTAGCTTGGGGACTAGATATTCCAACAATGCACTAAAAAAGTAGTCATATATATATATATATATATATATATATACATGAGAGGAAGGGATTGGAACTGAGCTCTAAGCCAATCAGAATCAAGAATGATTTGAATGGACCAATCAGAGCACAGTTCCAATCCCAGTTTCCAGGGGGGTTGAAGCTTTTTAAGGTGTGGTCACCCTGTAATGAACGACCAACTATCAAATCAGGGGGGATATGCACCTGGTCGTATACAAGAGGTTTTTTGTATAAAATTAGTCAAAAAGTGGTCGCGGTCAAGAGTATATATATCACTTGGGTCGTGTTGTTGTACGACCAGTTTTATAGTCGTCCCTGAGTTGAACGACCAGAGAGATTGAAGGTCATTCAAGGTGAATAGTGTTAAGCAAGTACTGACGTCATTTGCTATATGGGGGTTGAAAGCTGTGATGAACCAGGAACAGGATGTTTAGTTGTAGAATTTAGTGTTCTGACCAACTGAAGATCAGTAGGGAATAGTTCACCGAGAAACCAAACATGTCTAAACATTTTAACCATGTTTGGATTCTTGGTAAACTTATCCCTACTGATCATCAATTAATCGGAACACGAAATTCTACGACTAAACTTCCTATTCCTGGTCCATCACCGCTTTCAACACTCCATATAGCATTCGTGCCAGCACTTAGACAAATCATCATTCACACTGTGATATGTATACTGACACACCTCGTTTTGAAAAAAAATACAAAAAATTCTATTATACATAACCATCATACCTCACCCGATGTGATGTATACTCACGTGCCATCCAAAAAAACACCATATTTTTATTTGAAGACTTGTAATAATGTTTGAAAATAAAAATAAAACAGTTTTGGACTGCCTTATTTTTATTTGGAAGAGTAGTCATATTTATTGAAATAAAAATAAGCATTTTGAATTAATCATAGAAATTTCCGCCATGGAGCTCTTACCTCGACGCCATCTTATGGCCGAATGACTGATATTCCTTAGTGACGGTATTTTTAAAAAGGATCTCAAAATATTATCAGAGGATATATCTCATAAAAATTATTTCGGGTGTTGCTTTCCCAAAAAAGTTTTGAGAGAGATAGAGTTTTGAAAAAACCTCAAAATAATTTTAGATGAATTATCCAATAAAAATATTAGAGGTGTAAAAGTGTTTCATTAAATTTGGAGGAAAATCCCAAATAAATTTTAAGAGATTTGTTTAGTATATAAGCAGATGTTGTTTCATATTTCATCAGTTGTGTGTGTTTTGCTCGCTTGTAAGTTGTGCTTCGGCACAAGACTCTGACATCTTCCGATGTTCTGTTTGTTATTAAAACTGGATCGGTGCGCGATCAACCCGTAGTCGAATTTGCGATTCGAATGAGATTGGCTCAGGTCCATAGCAACATTCTGGTCATCCCTTGTTCAATGAATTGCTTATTTTACGCAAGGGTTGTTCGTTAGCATATGATGAAAGAGTTAGCTATAGTAAAAACACACACACGATGGAAAAGTTGGATGAATATATATTACACACACGAAAACAATAAAAAGTATTTACACAAAAAAGTTGGTAATGTCTTTGAGCGGGGTTCTTGTGGGGTATAAAACCCCGCGATAGGTTACCCCTACAAATTAAAATATAAATATTTTATTGTTTCACCATAGTGTCTGTACTTTCAAAAAACATGAATGCCTCACCCCTATGGTCCACATACCCCCACACGCGAGGGTCATCGTCTTCGGGTTCTGACGGCGGCTCGTACGAGTCGAACGAGTACTCCGAGTCCTCCGGTGGGACTCTGAATGCCCACTCGCTCTCACCATCGGCGACCAACAGCACTCCGGGTACTGTCTCTTCTTGGGTATCTTCGATTGGGGGTGGAGGGACAATACATTTTTCGCAACCACAGCTGGTTTCTTTCTAAGAGAGAGAAATAAAAAACATAATAAATACATGTCGTTTGTATACAGACAGTAAAAACATTGCTATCTTACATTTTCTTCTTTTTTTGTTTGCGCGTTTGTGTCGCACGGTTTCTTGTCTTTTTTTTGGTTGTCTGTGTTTCTTTTGTCTGGGTTGTTATCCATCTTTTTTTTGTTCGTCTGTTGCGTGCCAGCTTGAATTCGTTGTGGTGCGAGACGTTCTTACGTGCATATATTTATAATCACGGTCTACGGTCTATTACAATGGTTTGCGGCTTTAACCAATCAGAGTTTCTATAATCAAACCTCCCCCATATCTATCCAATCAGAGTTCGTTCATTAAAGCCTTCATGTCAAAACAATTGAATTATTATGGGTAGGAAACAATACGTGTTGTTAAACGATTAGGGATGCGTATATATAATAAGCGTCGTGTTCTATGCCCGCCCTTTATGTCAAAACAGTTTTGATTAATTATAGGGTAGGAATAATGAATTTGTGTTGTAGGATTAAAGACGCTTTTTGAATCTTAAGGATTCGAATATATAATAAGCGTCGTGTTCTATGCCCTCCCTTTATGTCAAAACAGTTTGATAAATGATATGGCTAGGGACAATGAATTTACTTGTTGGGATTAGCGGGCATTTTGTTTGGGTACTTTGCTAGCTACGATTTTTTAATGAGTTCTAACCTTAATTACTTGTAGGGATTAGCAGCCATTTTGTTTGTGTACTTTGGGTAGCACGATTTTTTAATGAGTTCTAGCCTTAATTACTTGTAGGGATTAGCGGCCATTTTGAAGGGATTAGTCCCTGTGAAATAGAGATATGTGTTTAAATACGTCTATTTTCTAGATATTTAAGCATTTTTACACTTATTTAAACATATTTTTATGCTTTTTGATACTTTATTTTACATTTTTCACACAATTTAGTATATATTTTAAGAAACCCGTGAGCGCGATAAGGAGAGCGTGTTAATTAATTCACACATGTCAAAATAGATGATAAATGGCTTATTAAAAAGCGTATTATAAATATATTATAAATGGCTTATTAAAAAGCTTATTTAACGTAATACTTCGGGATTGTTACAACACATCGTGCAAGAGTTTACAAAGAAGATATGCCGACCCACGAGATCTTCTTGATTTTCCTGGCGATGAATCACAGCAATAATAATTCCAGCTTCGACTCCCATTCGGGTATTAAGAACGGGTTTTACTACATCCCGGGCGTTCTTTGTCAGCGCCCGCGATCACTCGTCTTCTGGACGATCCTTTTAGTAGTATTAAGGAAACCAACCCCAACACAAGAAAAGATCCTAACCCTAACCCCCCGCCTAACGGGTTAGGGTTAGTAAACTAATTAGGCGGGGGGGTTAGGGTTAGAAAACCCGTTAGGCGGAGGGTTCGGGTTAGGATCTTTTGTTGTGTTGGGGTTGGGTTTCCTTAATACTACTAAAAAGGATCGTCCAGAAGACGAGTGCTCGCGGGCGCTGACAAAGAACGCCCGGGATGTAGTAAGACCCATTAAGAACAGAGGTAAGATCAAAATCTTTCAGTATTATCCCTCATCGGTCATCTAGCCAAGTTTTATCCCGGTCATTTAACCAATTGTTATCGTCGCGCATCATGCCAACCACGTAAAAATCAGAGTCTGTGCACAAGGCATATAAATATCAGAGCTGTATAACTTCACGTTATTAAGTTTAATTTCGTTTATATCTATACTTGTTGCCATCGTGTCTAATAACTAATGTTTTTGGCTAGAGATGTCTATATATACAAAGGGATTAGTCTTTTACGATAAATATATTTTGGTTGGTAAGATATATATTTTTACCAATCTTAGTGTGTTCGGATGAATCGAATTCGATTTTAAAATAATTGTTATGTGCATCGTTAAAGAAAAGTTCATACATCTGTATCGGTTCGCCAGCAGGTTTGGGTATTGGTCTTGAACCAATTAACTGTAGATTTCGTTCACGAGATAGAGCCTTCATAGATATTATATCTATAAATGTTGCTTGATTCATGGTTGATACGGCGGAGGTTCCTCGATTGCTACATGTACAAACTGTCCGATCAAATGTGTAAAATCGTCCGATGAGTAGGTATATATATATTTCTCATCCCATAACAATAGTATCTTATATAGTATTATTTCCGCACGTGCATTGTTGGGTAACATTTCCACTTTACGACATTCAATCACGTGATATTCAATGTGTGAAAAATACTTTGCTAAATCGGTCAGTATTACCAACAGAGGATTTTCTTTAGTACCTGCTATCATTTTGAAAGTGTTCTAAAAAAAATATGACTTCTAACGTGTGTTTTTATATCTTTCCCTGCAACGTTTTACGATAAATATTTTTAAGCAAAGTGTACTGCATTAAGTCAACAAAAAGATTAAAAAGATTTACATGTATAATCGTCGGAGCGCGTCTTATAATATTGATTTTATCATTCAACCTATGAGAATACTACGATATTTTATTAGGGAATTAAGGTCAACCAATCAGGATACCCCATTTTTTTAACGTGTTTTTTATAAGCGTTTGTTCCTAATTTTTTTAGTCACAATATTATGATGGCTCGTGTGAAGCAGACTCATAAAAATTTGGAAAGTGGAAAATCAATTGCTCGGTTTGAAAGTAGAGGAAAAGATATTCCTAAAATGTTAAAACAACGTCGTCTAGAGCGACAAGAATATCGTAATAAGGCTCGGGATATTTCAGATGGTGAAACATCATACCGTCAAGAAATCAGAGGAACAAAGAAAGTCAAACATTGTACAACTAAAGACAACATTGCACAGTCGCAATTAAATTTCGCTGTACCGATAGCTCAAGAACAACCCAGTTACATTCTACATCCGCAAGCGAACGCATCGCCACGGCAAGCAAAGGTAACGTCTCTACCCCAGCAAGTAAATTCACCTCTACTGCCGCAAGCGAAGTATAACGTGTCGTCGTGGCAAGCAAAGATACCGCCTCTACCCACACAAGTAAACCACCTACCACTTCTACTGTCGCAAGAACAGTATAATATACCGCTTCAAACACCGCAAGCAAAGTATAATACATCTCCTATTCCACCGCAAACTATCTCACCGCCACGACCCGAAGATGAACTAGATAATTACATATACGATATGCCCATTGATTTCTTCGGCCAAATCCCTATTCCTTCTCCTGCGAATTTAATACGAATGTGTGATGAAATGGTACCCGTTCAACAAGGAAAACAATTATTACAAATTGTGGATGAATTAGCAAAGGCTCTTTCCCCAACATTATCTCCTATTCCTCTTTCACCACCACAACTACCCCAGCCACCTAATTCACCCCAGCCATTATTTCCAGTGTGTGAAGAAGAGGAAGAAGAAGAAGAGGAAGACGACCGAGAAGTATTGAACGATCCACCATTGAAGGAAAGATGTTATAAACGTTCGTTAATATATATGAAACGTGAAAAAAAAGCGATGAACATCATGAAGAAAAACGAATGACAATCTATTCGAATTATGATCAAGATATTATTTGTACACAACGCGATAAATATCGTGAGATAGAGGGTCTCTATATTGAGAAACTATATATAAATAAACAATATTTGCAATGGCGTTCTAGAAAATTTACGAGTGAACTTATGGAAAAACGATATATAATGGATAATAATAAGGATTTGAAAAGAAAACATGATTTAAAAAAAAAGAAACCGAAATGTATAAAATGATATTGTTCTAAATAAAAATATCAGTAATGTGAAAACATGGAGGTGTGGAATGTCATGGTAAAAGAACTGGCACGTTTTGAAATAAAAATCAATAAAACTATGGAACAAAGTGTGTGGAAATGTCTTGACGAACATGAGAATTTATTTAAAAATATTATTGGCTATTTAAAATGTCCACGTGAACTTTTAGATGTCTATAGTCGTGTGGATCGCCATGAAATTGGACAAAAAATGCATTTTTTGCTTTAATCCTGTGTTTTTCTAGATATAAGCGCATTGATAATGAGGAATATTATATCAAAATATTTGTACGTCAAACAATTTTAGATTTTAGAAATTCACATCTTAAATTCATTTTATTCCCCCATGATAAAAAACACACGTCGTGGTTTTGGTTGTGGAATATATTCTTTGAATTTTTTAAATTAGTCTAAATACAATTTTTCAATACTCTGTATTATAATGTCAGGATCTTCAAAGTTAATATTATATGATTCTATAATACTCTTAATAATAAAAGTAGTTGATGTACTGGTATTAGATGTAATCCTTACCCTTATAGAATAATTATATATTATATCCATATGCGGGGGGTAATATTGTAAACTAAGCGGTCTATTATTTTGTATAATACTATTATTTTTAACTTGATCTGAAAATAAACTGACTTTAAACTTATAGGGTTTACTTGTCTTATAGAATAATTTAAACCAATACGAGTATTTCTGACAATTTTTATAACAACAGGTACAGGGTGGGGTTTTCGTTAGCATCAGCTTAACAATCTTATCGAGATTAAAAGTATAAACCCTATCGTTACTAGTTTTAAGTTTTGATATAGGGTTATGATTTTCGCAAAAGAAAATAAAACAACATACAAGTTGATACACTATTTTCTCAAAATTATCTAAGTTATGTAGATAATAAAAAGTAGTCTTCAAATAAAACGGATCTATAAAATATAAATAAATACAGCAATATGTAAATTCATGACTAAAACAACGATTAAGTCTATGTAATGTATTACAAAGATAAGACCCTCCATACCCTATCGCTTTAGGAATTGTAGTTTGCTCATCATTAATAGTAATAGAAATAAAGTGGTAAATATCATTTCTTGGGTAATAACTGTTTTGAATTTCAATAAAAATATTATCAGAATGATTATCATTCTAATGAAAAATAGATTTCATTAATGTTTGAGCGGGTATTAATAGTAATTTGTGATAACGCTCACAGAGTTTTTCACCATAAATATAATATTTTCGTTGTGTATGAACAACGGGTATTATATAGTGTTGTTTATCTGTTAAGATTCGCCAATCCTTGCATTCATCTTGAGGCATTTCAGGTTTCATTTTTTCAATATAGGCGTAGTCTTTATATCCCCGACCAATTTGTCTCGATTCAAATTCCATACATTCGATAATTCCCCCATAGTAATAGTCACATAAGTCACAGATGGCAAATAATAATCCAATGTATCGGTTACGAAAATGTTGTATATAATACACAATTTTCAATATCGTCTTAATATTGGGGCCGTGGTCATTAGCTTCTGCATAGCTTCTTTTATCACCAATGTTTAACGACATTCTCAAAAACGAATGATGGACGCGTATGTTAAAGAAATCGACTTGTATATATATACTATTTTTCCCATTCTTATAATATATATTTCTACATGTAGAATTTAACACGATTTTGATCAAAAATTTGAAAAAAGTATTATTGTATGTATAAACTAAGCGACTATATAATATATCAACTGATTTGACGTGTATGTGTTTTAGAACAACATTAGGGATTCGTGTCGTTAATCCCACAACACAGCATTGCGGGAACTAATCCCCAAGTATTTGTTTAGAAGGAATCGCTAATTAGGGATTCGCGTCTCTAATTCCTACAGCACACATTCATTGTACATGAGTATCACAAATCATCGGGATGACATGAAAGCTTTAATCAACGATCTCTGATTGGTCAAACTAATCTACCCCCAGTAACACATAGTTACGCAGGATGCAATTATAAAACCCGATGTCGAAAATAATTAATATCGGTCTGAGTGTAGGAGAGAGAGAGATGGCAAAAATATTTGAGAAGAAGAGCAGCGAAATTAAAGAAGTAGATGACTACATCCCGTTAGAGACAAACCTCCAGGAAGAATCTGAAGGGACGACTATCGAAGAGTTGTATGCGGGTAAATATAATTGTGCATTAAACAAATGTAAAGAAGAAATATCCCAAGAACGACAGAAATTATTTTTATCGCGTATCACACATATAATGGATTGTGAATGTTACCAGTTTAAGGGAGAGAGACCCAGTTATCGTGAAGTAACTCTTCTTGAACTTCAAACGAACAAGTATTTTATTTATCATTGTTATGATGGGAAGTTAAAGCCCTACAAAGAAATAACTCGAAGGGAACGGTCTACTGTCTACTATCAATATCGATGTCATGGACTACACTATTTATCTGAAAAAAAATCATGAGATTATTTTAGTCAAAGTGAACTTATAAATAGATTAAGTTATTTATTTCGTAATGTTTTTCCCCCGAATGCTATTATCGGATATAAAGGTGGTGATAAAGAATCGTCGTTAGTTAAAACACTTCAAGAAAAAAACTATTTTACATTGTGTGAATCTTGAATATTTTGGAATTGAGAAGTACGATTATTTACTTTCGTTTTATAATCTTAAGCCAAGAAATTGTTGGTATCATACTAGTGAACCCACATGTTTATTGTATCATTGTAGTTTGTTTGAATGTCTTTTATTTGCTGCATGTTTGTTTCGTAAATTAGAAGATGGGGATAATGAACGATCTGTACTCTCTATGTATGATAAGGAATTAAATTTTTAAAATTTATTCTCTCCTGAACATTTTTCCTAAATAAAAAAAGACACTTTTTTATTTTAAAATCAAAAAAATATTGAATGTATTTTCCTTTTATTTTTAGAAACACAAAGATTGTTTAAAAAATTATCAAAAGCACATTTAAGAAATGTTTATATTTTAAAAATAAAACGTACATTAGAACGTTATTATTTTGTTAATGATGTACATGTTATCAAAAACACTATTTTTGTAAAAATAGAAGAAGAGAGAAGTTTTAAAAAAAATAAGATGATCATAGAAACTCTTTGTACATTTAAATATATAAAAAATGATATCATTCTACGTATAGTATAAATAAAACGTTCTTATTTTTTTTCTCTTATTGGAATTAAAATGAGTCAGAAAAAAATCATCCATTATAATGAACGTTTTTCGCTTATTAATCCAAGAAAACACGCGACAATTGCGTTAAAATCAGCAAATAATCTATATGCGTTTCAACAAGTACCTTGGACACACGGTGTAATACCATCGAGTTTTCTTGACGGTTTTAAAATTAAAACAAATATTCGTGCTCCAGGACCATTTACTGATTTTTCATTGACATTTAGTGACAATAGAAGTTTTCAAACAAAAAAAGCGAATTATCTTACCGGAGAATTAGAAGCAAGAAAAAAAGATTGGTATAAACGAAAAATAATTCATAGTATTGATGTAAAACTTAAAAATAATATTGTAGAAACATATAACGATGCATTAGGATGGAGTATTGTTCAAGTTAAAAAAGAGTTATTCGAGCAGGGTGAATTTGGAGCATATATTGGAAAACCTAATAAACCCTATTTTAGCTCTAATCAATTGTTTATTGATCCTGAGAAAAATTTCTTTAACGAGGGTAAACGTTTTGTAGATTTAGCTTATAATTTACCTGCTGACGAAGATTTTATATTGATTCAAAACATTCAATTTGTAGATGAGCATTTTTTTTTTAAATATGGTCTTAAATTGGCTGAAGCGAATCACCCCTATAATGAATACGATATTTCTATTGTTTATTCCGATGGATATACGTAGATAGGGGTATATATAAAGATCGTTTTATCAAAGAGGGTCACGTGTCATGGCTATGTTTCAGCGAGTACAAAATCAAGAGGGATATAAGATTTATCATGATTTAACACAATATAGTTATGTGGAATCCGTTTTTTTTTTGGCAATTAGTAGGAAGTGTGGAAATTGAAAAATCAAGATATCATCTACTAATATCTATTGCTGATTATGAAACATATTTACGGTATAAATTTATACTGGAAGTAGAATGTTCAAAAAATCCCCAAATGTATGTTATACATCAAGAGGAACACGACATTCCAGAAGAATGTTATGAATTTCTTCGTAAAATATGTGAAGCATGGAATGATGACCTATCCCCACGTATCAACGACAAAAGAATTGGAGAATATTTAAAGATACTAGATTATGATAGAAAACATTATTTTAGTTATGGGTGTTTTAGGAGTATTATAGCATTATATTATGATTTTTTTGTTTATAATAAAACTATAAAATACACTTGTAAAAAATGTAAAGGGGAATGCGAATGTAATGTGGATTACCCTAATTTCATCAGTGTAAATTTTAATGAAATAAGAGCTTATAATGTAGAAAAAAATGGACAATAACCTCTTATGTAACGAAATAATACACTGAATGTATGTTTTTTATTTAAAAAAAATTAATACATTAAAAACTTGTCAACATGGTTTCTGGGTTTATGATATACAAGTCCTCCTTTTTGAAATTGTCTTTTGATTTTTTTCGTTCCTAGTTTTGCAATAATTTTTACTACTTTAGCTTTTTTTTTAAGCTCTTTTTTAAAATCGTTTATAAAAAGTTTGCCGTATTTATTGACTGTTTTATTTCCTCCACGTTGCCTTTTTTTCCCTTTAAAAATACCCCCACGTTGCCTTTTTTTCCCCTTAAAATCACCACCCCGTAATTCTCTTATTCTTCCTACCATTGTTATGAAGGTTGTTTTCTCTGCCAATAGTTATCACCATAGTCTGAAAAATTTCTTCATGGGGTTTTATATGTTTTATACTTTCTAAATACATTTTTTTATTATTGGGATCGTTAACAAAATCGGAATTATTTTTATATATAGAACCGGTTTTCCCATTATTCGCATAACGTGCTGCGGCGTGAGTTGTCAAATAAGCATCGATACAAGTGTTTGCATCGTTACAAATAATATATACAGCATTTGTGTTTTTACCATATTTACGATCCAATTTGGACTGTGTTGTTTTTTGACCCGTATAATAAGAAATATTACGATCGGGTTTAAAAGGTTTTTTCCAAGCAAATAATCCTTCACCCGCATTGGGGATCGTTGATTTCTTGATACGTAAGTTATTTTGTTTTGCTAAATGAGTCCAACATTTTTTTTTTTTGCTGTTCGTTTACGACATCTTATTATTTTTAAGGTTTTACTTCTACATTGAAGAACGTGACGTATACTTTGAGATTTATCATTGCGTCTTTTTTTTCGAGGTAACTTAACTCTTACCATTTTTTTTAAAATATAGTTTTTATTCCTAAATAATCATTATTTTTTTCATGTGTCTGAATAAAATTTACCAAACATTCAACTTTATAGATAATATCTTCGGGGCAGTTGTATATTTCTTTTTTTAATTCTGTTATTCTTTGTTTTAAAATCTTTGATGAAATAGGTATTATCTTTTCTTTATCTTCTGTAAAATTTAGTAAACATTCCCTTAAAAGATACGGCGTAAATAATATTGAGGGATCATTATCTTGAATTTCATACCCGATATAAGGTAAATTAGAAGCTTGTAAATAAATTTCAATATACACAATTTCACTCATATTTTTTTTTACTCTCTTTTTTTGTTTTAGTTTTTTTTAAATGGGTTCTTTATTATCAAAAAAAATCCCTCCTATACTTACGTTGACATGTATTAATATACAGGATTCATACGATGTTACTATTGATCGTGTTGATGGAGAAGACGAAAACATAAATAAAAATAAAACGGCGTGTTTTTCTTGTTTTAGAAAAAAAAAAGAAGATGAATGATGATCAGAAAAAATTAAAATATAGTCAAAAAGATATAGATAAAATTGTAAGTTTATTTAATAAGAAAAAGAAAGTAAGAAAAATGAAAAAATAGACGATTATTTTTCTGTTAATCATATAGAAACTATTAGTAGAGAAAAATTTAAAGTCACTGAACAACATTTTTCTTTGGATGTTTCACGGGAAAAAACGGTTAATTTTATTAGTTTTATTCAATCGTTATCGTTGGTTTTTTCTTATTTAATTAACATTGCACGGGCAAATGTAAAAAGTGATGATGATTATGTTAGATTTATCTTTAGTAATGCTCCAAAAAGTTTTTTCTCTACAGCCGTTTTACCCGTGAAAGACTTTGACGTTAAATATTTCTTAAATATTATGGAAAAATGTATGCAGAGTAATAAAGAAATAATAGCTAATGGATGGAATAGTAAAGTAATTGTTCAAACTTTTCCCGCAGGAATAAGTACAAATAAAAAAAAAAAGAGTGTACTAAGGAAAAAAAGTATTTATAATAGTTTGAATAAGGGAAATGCTACAGATAAAGGCGGTGTGAAAAGTAATGTAAAAAAATATGGTCGTAAATTTCGCACGGGTGTATTTTATATTCTTAGCCATGTATTATTTCGTACAGTGAAAGATTGCTGTTTTGCTTTAGCAATATTAGTGGGTTTATCATTTTTAAAACAAGATTATAAATATGGTATAATGAAAAGAAAACCAAATAAACCCGTTGATGATTTATTTACGTGTGAAGAAATTCGAAATGTATATCGGGAATGTGGGATCCCCGAGGGCAATGTTGATGCTACACAGTTTAATTTTGTATATAATAATTATTTAAAAAAACACGGTGTTGATTTGTTAGTGTATGCGGACACTCATTCCGATAATATAATTTATGATTCACGAACTGATAGTGAAGGTAATCTTATTAAATTGACTAATGATATTGTATGTTTATGGTTAAATAATAATCATTACGATGTAGTCTTAAGTATAAAGGAATTTTCTAAACTCAGCACCAGTTCTTTTTGTGTTAAATGTATGAGTTATTTTACACGCCATGAATATGTCGATAATCACCTATGTACTACAAATAACTTAACTTGTTTACGATGTTATAAATATCCGAATAATTGTAAAGATAAAAATAATAAACTTATTTGTAGCAGTTGTGATATAATTTTTTATAATGAAAATTGTTTTACAAATCATTTAACAAATAAAATTTTTAAACCTTCTCATAGTAATTATAACCGTTTAACACCTTGTCAATATTTGTTTTATTGTAAAACCTGTAACAAAATTTGTCCTCGATTCTTTTTCATTTTTTCTAATAAAACAGTTAAACATGATTGTAGCAAACGATTTTGTTTTCATTGTGATAAATACATGAAACAACCTCATTTTTGTTATGTGAAACCCATTTCACTTGAATATAACAAGGGGGAAGAAAGTGAACCCACTTTATTTTTTTTTGATTTTGAAACAAAAGTAACCGAAACTAAATTGCTCGTACCGTTTTATTGTATCGTCCAAAAGGTATGTAAAAAATGTCAACATATTGAATTTAAAAAAAAAAAAATATTTGAAAAAAAGGATCAAGAAATTATCGATAATACTATTGAAAAAGTTAGTTGTTGTGGGAATAGACAATTTATTTTTGATAACAATGTTATTGAAACTTTATGTGAATTTATGTTTGAACAAACAAATTCCGTTTGGATAGCTCATAACGGGGGTAGATTTGATACTATTTTTATTTTAAAATATCTTTTAGAAATAAAACAGATAATACCGAATACTATAATGAACGGTACTAAAATAATGAGTTTAATAATTAAAGAACAAAATATTAGAATCCTCGATAGTTATTTGTTTTTTAGTATGAAATTAGCGGATATTCCAAAAGCAATGGATCTTCAAGGGGAATGTAAGGGATTTCATCCTTATGAATTTTACGATTTAACTTATGAGGGTGAAATTGTAGATCGGAAATTTTTTGATACGAAAAATATGAATACAGCAACACTTAATGAATTTGAAAAATGGTATTTAGAAAAAAAAAAAGAGAAATATATATTTCGTAAAGAGATTTATTATTATTGTTGTAGTGATGTAGATATTTTAAGAAAGGGATGTGTTAAATTTTCTACAATGATAGGCTCCATAGGTCATATCACCCCCTTTTATGCAAAGAATTGTATTACGATTGCTAGTTTAGCTTTGAAAGTGTATAGACTTAATTTTTTAAAAAAAAATTGTGTAGGAATTATTCCTGCTTCGGGGTATAGGGGGGGGGGTATAAAACAGAGTTTAATTGCTATTGATTGGTTAGATGAAATTAATCGAGAATTAGGAGGAAATTTAGAATATATCTGTTCACAAAATGGAGAGAAAAAAATTCTAGGACGTTTTGTCGATGGTTTTTATAATGATACGATATATCAATTTCATGGTTGTTTTTATCACGGATGTCCCAAATGTTTTGACCCCTATGCATTAAACGTTCTTACAAACGAAAAATTTAGTAATTTATATGCAAATACGCAACGTTTTTCTTGGACAATAAAAAATGCATGTTACAAATTAATCGAGATGTGGGAATGTGATTATTTAGAAGAAAAAAATATATACACAGAAACAATTAATTGAAAAGAAAAGAAAATTTTATCCGTTTACTCCTTTAACACCACGTGACGCATTATATGGGGGACGAACTTCCCCCGTATGTTTATTTAAAGAAGCAAAACCCAACGAACGAATAAGTTACGTAGATTTTACATCGCTATACCCTCATGTACAAAAAAATTATGATTTTCCTGTAGGTCATCCTACTATTTTACTGGGGAAAGATTGTAATAAAATAAAAATCAAGGACATATTTGGTTTAGTAAAATGTTGTATTTCACCTCCTCGAAATATTTACTTTCCTGTTTTACCTGTTAGAATAGATGGGAAATTATTATTTCCATTATGTTATAAATGTGCTGTGGATAAATGTAATAAATGTGAACATAATGAAAGCGATCGATACTTGACGGGTACTTGGACTAGTGTTGAGATTAATGTTGCTATAGATAGGGGATATAAAATAATAGCTCTTTACGAAATATATCATTTTGAACGCAAAGAAAAAATCTTTTCACAATACGTAAATCAATTTTTAAAAATCAAACAAGAATCTTCAGGAATTCCTACGGATTGTTTGAACGCAGATGGAAGTAAAAATGATGATAAAATTAAACAGTATTGTAATGATTATTTAAAAAATGAAAATGTTTTTTTAGATAAAGACAAAAAACCCCGGATTAAGAACTATTGCAAAAACATTTTTAAATTCGTTATGGGGAAAATTTGCCCAAAACGAAAATAATACACAAGTGTGTTTTTTAAACGATTATGAAGAATTATTAAATATCGCCAATGATAAAAGTAAAAAATTAACATCGATGGAATTTATAAACGAAACATTATTACGTTGTACATATGAAAAAATTGATGATGCAACAACCCCTCTAAAAACGGGAAATGTAATCATTGCATGTTTTGTTACTGCATATGCACGTTTGAAATTATACGAGTTACTCGTTAAATTAGACGCTCGCGTTTTATATTTTGATACAGATTCTGTTATTTATATATCTGATGAAAATAATTATACTGATGTTAAAACGGGAAATTATTTAGGAGATTTAACGAATGAATTAAATGAAAATGAATGGATAACAAATTTTTGTTCAACGGGTCCAAAATGTTACGCGTATATAACTAATTTAAATCAGGAATGTATTCATGTGAAAGGTTTTACTTTAAAAAATGAAACAATAAAAGAAAAATTGAATTTTTTATCCTTGACACAATGTGTTAAAAATCAAGATCAGATCATCGAAATTAAATATCACAATAAAATATGTAAAGATAAACTTAATCATATTTTTATTGAGGATGAAATAAAAAAAATTTCATTTACATTTAATAAACGTGTTGTTAAAAATAATTTTTATACGATTCCGTTTGGATTTTTAGATAACTGAAATGAACAATGTTTCATTACCATTTCAACACCCTTTTATGTTAACGTTATGTGGTCCCAGCCAAAGTGGGAAAACATATTGGATATTACAATTATTGAAAAATATTAACATTATGATTACACCAGCAATTGTTAAAATGGTTTATTTATATTCAATTTATCAACCTCTGTACGCTGAAATGGAAAAAGTTCTTGCGGAAAAAACAGATATTAGTGTTGAATTTATCGATTGTCAAAAGGGTATTCCCCGCATTACCGATATACAAACGAATACCCGTGAAAATATGTTAATAATATTAGATGATCTCATGTTAGTTGCAACATCATCAAAAGAAAATCTTGAAAGAATAGATAATATTGCAACTCAAGATGTCCATCATCGTAATATTAGTGTTATTTTTACATGTCAAAATTTAACATATGGTAATGGTAAATTGCGAAATTTACGTGTCAATAGTCAATATTATGTTATGTTTAAAAATTTAAGCGATTATAATAATATGTATACGATATGTGATAATAAAAAAATTAATAGAAATAGATTTAATAAAGTATTAAGTGAAATTAATGAGAAACCCTATGGTTATTTGGTATTTGACAATTGTAGAAAA
The DNA here is from genome assembly GCA_035772405.1 of Chrysogorgia sp. JL179-B06. Classification (NCBI taxonomy): domain Eukaryota; kingdom Metazoa; phylum Cnidaria; class Anthozoa; order Scleralcyonacea; family Chrysogorgiidae; genus Chrysogorgia; species Chrysogorgia sp. JL179-B06. Next base: position 332,686 of record JAYKKM010000488.1, read on the forward strand.
GGGTATGAAAATTGTAGAATTAGAACCAATGTATTTCCACATGAATCAACGATAATCTATGATTTGTAAATAAATGTAAAAAGAAAAATAAAATGTTTTTTTAAAAAAAATAAGAGTTGTTGAAAATCGGTTTTTTTAAAAAGTATATATAGTATGGGGTGTGTATATTGTGTATGATTTTTTTTTAAAAACATGGCAAGGAGACGATATAGAAGCAGGAGGGTCTCTAGAAAAAAGAAACAAAAAGGGGGTAGTGCTCTAGATATTTTTGGACCCTTGGGATCGTTAGTTGGAAATCAATTGGGAATTGGTATTCGAAAAAGAAAAAGAAAAAGAAAACAAAAAGGGGGTGCTCGAGGTTCTAATTTGGTCAATTGGTTTGGGTTATAATAAAAATCCATAAATCACTGTAAATAATTAATTTTTTTGTTTAATTAAAAATTGGCATTATTAAAACTACAACATGACTGATTGTTATTACTCTTACAATTTTTTTTACATTTTTTATTATATATTCCTACGAGTACACGACCTAAAATTGTTTCTATTTTTTTTTTAATTTAATATCATTTTTTAGTTTAACTCTTTCCTTACGGCTGAAAAACATCAAAAATTGAACGACCACGTTGTTCTATTGATATCTCTTGAAATAACCATAACTGTTGCGAAAGCTATACATTTTCTGGAAGCCCAATAAACCGGCTTTTACTTGTTCTTTTAAATTTCCCGAACAAAACACATTATGTTAATATAAATTAGCATTAATTATCATAAATCAGGTTGAAAAATTTACATTTTTCCAGAAAAGGCCATCTTGCACGCCCGCATCTTCAAACCCCAAAATGCCACCAATCGCAGAGTTGTCTATGAAATCAAATCAAACTTGGCGTGTGCGTGGATTTCATGTTCCTGGCACTTGTCGAATTTCAATTTTTAATCTTGCGTTACCGTGTGCCGTGTTTTTCGATTGACGACATTGCGGGTCTTCAGTGACCCATTTTAACTGCGCCCGTAGGGAAAGAGTTAATATACAATGGTCGATATTTTTTCGCATCGATCAATTTTATATTTTCGCCTGAATTTTTCATCATCGTTATAAGTCGGCTAAACACATATCAAATTTTTAACAAATTTGGTGAATTATTTCCTACATTTCTAAACACGGTGAATTTTGACCTTTTTGACCCACATGCATAGAACGTATTGTCTTTGTAGTGTATAGATAGCTTGCGTATATATTTAAAAGTATGAGCTCCCGTGCGGGTGGACCGGTGCGGGTGGGATCTCTGCAGAGACTCTGCTTCGGGTAACCCTTACATAATTCCTCTCACTGAGGGGGGTAGGGGGGAGCAGAGAAGGGGGCTCATTTTTTGTCACTGACCATTTTTTTGCTTTGTTAAACTGTATTTACTTTGATTATTTTCAATTCAACAGATAATAAACTGCTTTTCCTTTCACGCTTTTTCTTCGATTATTTTCAATTTACCTATTATTGCTTATTAACTCTTTCCTTACGGCTGAAAAACATCAAAAATTGAACGACCACGTTGTTCTATTGATATCTCTTGAAATAACCATAACTGTTGCGAAAGCTATACATTTTCTGGAAGCCCAATAAACCGGCTTTTACTTGTTCTTTTAAATTTCCCGAACAAAACACATTATGTTAATATAAATTAGCATTAATTATCATAAATCAGGTTGAAAAATTTACATTTTTCCAGAAAAGGCCATCTTGCACGCCCGCATCTTCAAACCCCAAAATGCCACCAATCGCAGAGTTGTCTATGAAATCAAATCAAACTTGGCGTGTGCGTGGATTTCATGTTCCTGGCACTTGTCGAATTTCAATTTTTAATCTTGCGTTACCGTGTGCCGTGTTTTTCGATTGACGACATTGCGGGTCTTCAGTGACCCATTTTAACTGCGCCCGTAGGGAAAGAGTTAATATACAATGGTCGATATTTTTTCGCATCGATCAATTTTATATTTTCGCCTGAATTTTTCATCATCGTTATAAGTCGGCTAAACACATATCAAATTTTTAACAAATTTGGTGAATTATTTCCTACATTTCTAAACACGGTGAATTTTGACCTTTTTGACCCACATGCATAGAACGTATTGTCTTTGTAGTGTATAGATAGCTTGCGTATATATTTAAAAGTATGAGCTCCCGTGCGGGTGGACCGGTGCGGGTGGGATCTCTGCAGAGACTCTGCTTCGGGTAACCCTTACATAATTCCTCTCACTGAGGGGGGTAGGGGGGAGCAGAGAAGGGGGCTCATTTTTTGTCACTGACCATTTTTTTGCTTTGTTAAACTGTATTTACTTTGATTATTTTCAATTCAACAGATAATAAACTGCTTTTCCTTTCACGCTTTTTCTTCGATTATTTTCAATTTACCTATTATTGCTTATTAACTCTTTCCTTACGGCTGAAAAACATCAAAAATTGAACGACCACGTTGTTCTATTGATATCTCTTGAAATAACCATAACTGTTGCGAAAGCTATACATTTTCTGGAAGCCCAATAAACCGGCTTTTACTTGTTCTTTTAAATTTCCCGAACAAAACACATTATGTTAATATAAATTAGCATTAATTATCATAAATCAGGTTGAAAAATTTACATTTTTCCAGAAAAGGCCATCTTGCACGCCCGCATCTTCAAACCCCAAAATGCCACCAATCGCAGAGTTGTCTATGAAATCAAATCAAACTTGGCGTGTGCGTGGATTTCATGTTCCTGGCACTTGTCGAATTTCAATTTTTAATCTTGCGTTACCGTGTGCCGTGTTTTTCGATTGACGACATTGCGGGTCTTCAGTGACCCATTTTAACTGCGCCCGTAGGGAAAGAGTTAATATACAATGGTCGATATTTTTTCGCATCGATCAATTTTATATTTTCGCCTGAATTTTTCATCATCGTTATAAGTCGGCTAAACACATATCAAATTTTTAACAAATTTGGTGAATTATTTCCTACATTTCTAAACACGGTGAATTTTGACCTTTTTGACCCACATGCATAGAACGTATTGTCTTTGTAGTGTATAGATAGCTTGCGTATATATTTAAAAGTATGAGCTCCCGTGCGGGTGGACCGGTGCGGGTGGGATCTCTGCAGAGACTCTGCTTCGGGTAACCCTTACATAATTCCTCTCACTGAGGGGGGTAGGGGGGAGCAGAGAAGGGGGCTCATTTTTTGTCACTGACCATTTTTTTGCTTTGTTAAACTGTATTTACTTTGATTATTTTCAATTCAACAGATAATAAACTGCTTTTCCTTTCACGCTTTTTCTTCGATTATTTTCAATTTACCTATTATTGCTTATTAACTCTTTCCTTACGGCTGAAAAACATCAAAAATTGAACGACCACGTTGTTCTATTGATATCTCTTGAAATAACCATAACTGTTGCGAAAGCTATACATTTTCTGGAAGCCCAATAAACCGGCTTTTACTTGTTCTTTTAAATTTCCCGAACAAAACACATTATGTTAATATAAATTAGCATTAATTATCATAAATCAGGTTGAAAAATTTACATTTTTCCAGAAAAGGCCATCTTGCACGCCCGCATCTTCAAAACTCAAAATGCCACCAATCGCAGAGTTGTCTATGAAATCAAATCAAACTTGGCGTGTGCGTGGATTTCATGTTCCTGGCACTTGTCGAATTTCAATTTTTAATCTTGCGTTACCGTGTGCCGTGTTTTTCGATTGACGACATTGCGGGTCTTCAGTGACCCATTTTAACTGCGCCCGTAGGGAAAGAGTTAATACGTTCATTTTTAAATATTTTTTGTTTATTATTATTTTCGATTTCATTACGACATTGATTGTATAAATATAATAAACTCCAATTTCCACACACTGCAGTATTTTTGGATTGTAATTGTTTACTTTGAATATATTGAAATGTTAGTCCTTTTTTGACACTATAATCATACCAATATTCACGTTTATAAAACGAGACATCTTTTGCAAAACTATCAAAAAAATTCATATGTTTTTCTTTATCCACCCATATAGCAACCCAATGTTGACCGTTTTGATCTGCTTCATCCGTATTCCAAATCCAACACGAGGGATAATAAATTTTTTTAGGAAAAATATTTGCAGGAAATGTACCCAAATAATATTTATTTAAAAACTTATTTATTTTTGAAATTTTATTAATCTCGTTCGTAAATAAAAATTGGGTTAAAAAACAATGTAAATTCATGGATTTTTGCGTCGCCATTTTCTTCGTGTTGTATAGGGTGGCGTTGAAGGTGTAGGAATGTGTGTAGTGAGGGATGTAGATGGTTCTTCGTTATTCGCAAGACCCGAAGTGGTTGTTCCCAAATTTATATAACGTTGTCGTAATTTTATATTACGTATATAATAGGCCGGCATATGTAATTTTTTCAATTCTTTTAAAGCAACCGTCTGCTTATGTTGTGTAAGATTGAACATGTTTTGTTTGCTGACATTATGCGTTAAATCGTATAATAAATCATGATGGTTTATTCCAACACCGTTTAATTTTATTATATCTGTACCCCCAATTTTAATTTTTTTCCTTTCAAAAAATTATTTTATTTGTTGACCACTTGTCACAGTCGGCATTTTCCTTACCTCGGGTGATTCATCATTGGTCACCTCATTTTCAAGTTCATTACTTTTTCTTTTCATATTTTGTTGTCTTTTTAAAAAACTAACCATACTCTCTGCGACACGTTGATCATTATTAACTTTTTTCATTTCTTCTTTCATTTTATTTTTACTTTCAATAAGTTCGAAATTATTTTTGTTGTTAATTCCCTGCAATAATTTTTCGTTTTCATGATCAGTTTTGATTAAATCTAAAATTTCATTTAATTTACTCGGATTAATTAATTGCATTTTATTTACTTCGGTCATTTTTTTTTATTTGTTGGTTAAGTAATTTGTATTCTTTTTGATATATGTTGATGATACGAAAATCCTCAGATAATAATATTTTTAAATCTTTTTCTTTTATTTTGTTCTTTGAAAACTTATTCAAAATATATTTATTATCACTGGAAAGTTGGATAGAAATTTTTTTATTTAAAATATTTTTAGCAATGTATTGTAATTTATTAATTAATTGAGAATCTAACAACGTATTTTTTTTATCAATAACTGCTTTAAGATATTTTTTTAACGATGGTAAAAAATCCTTTTTTTTTTCAAAAGCTTTTTTCTTTATTTTATTTAATTGAACTAATGTTTCTAAAAATTTTAAATCATCTTCGCAACTTGATGAAGAAGAAGTAATGGAACTTTCACTATCCATTTCATCACTAACATCATCGCTAACAACATCGCTATCATTTTCGCTATCAACTTCATCCTCCTCATCATCATCATCATCTCTTGAATTATCATTTTTTTCGTCTTTTTTTACCTCTTCTTTTTTTAATTCATCATTTTTTTCTTCATTCATTTTTTTTTATGCGTAAACTGAAAACGGTGGAAATACAAGAATATGTTCACGATTTAGCGGTATTTTGTTAATAACTGTTTTTTTTATTTTTGGTTTATTTATTCTATTCTTTGTTGTAATGGGTTTTGTGTTCTTCATTTTTTTTGGACATCCCCTTGTTACAAATGTTGATAATTAAATGCTGTGTAATAATCTTGCAGGGGTATTTAATCCCACTCTAATTTCATTTCGAAATTCACCAACAAATATTAACGCCCCTGCCACTGTATTTTGAGAAAAATGAAAATCCACATTAACATTTCCCGACGGTCTTATGGGTAATACTGCAAGATGAGAGTCTCTATTATCTGTTAAATCAAATGCTAATATAGAATACCCGTTTATAAAGTCATTATAAGTCATGGGCATTTCTGAATAGTTGCGATTTAATACCGAACGTAATTTTGAATAAGCTTCAGCATGATTTTCTATTCTCCCGGAAACAGCGTTATTTACCGAAACTTCAACATTATCATAATTAGGCCAGTTAAACTCAAAAATATTATGAGCATATGATCCGTTCCAATTTGCTAATGGGGAAAATACAATATATAAACGTGTAGGAACGCTACCATTAAACACATCGATTACTTGATGTGAATTTCGTCCTGCAGCTACTGATTCAGTAATACAACGATAATTGGTTGTATAATATAATGTTTCTTTATTATGGGTCACCATCCCTATATTAAGAGCATTTGATAATTGTTTTTTGGGTTTAAATACAGGAATTTTTATTTTAAAATCGTCTAGGGTAATTATAGTATCAGCAACGGGCATATTCGCATGATTGGCCCCCATCATTACAATTGTATTTAATGCCCGCGTTAAACGTAATTCAACTTTATACGCTGTAGGAATATATATTTCAGCACCCCCTTCGCTAAATAATGAACAATCAATCTCATCTATCAAATACTGTGATTGATTTTGAAATGCAATTGTTTTTTGTCTCCCTCCTGCATTCACTACATTAGCATTATCAGTGAAACCCACGATATCGCTCATATGTTCGGCTGTATCTAAATATGCTAAATTAAGCTCTTTAGAATCTTTATATCCCGACGGTGTTTGACGCGTTATAAATTCTATCCATGATGCAAAATGTGCAAAATTATCTGATGGCGTAATTAAATTTTCATTTATTTTTAATTCTTTTGTTTTCCACATTGTACGAAGGGGTAATGTAATCATCGAAAACCCCGATGCTGCAGGTGCTATAAGTCCAGCAGCATTTCTAATCGATACTCTAGCCATTATTTTAGTATCGCTTGTTTTCATTAAACCAACGGCGTTCCCATGCCTTGTAAACGTGTATACTGACGATTGATTATCTACAGGCGTTGCGATAATTTCCGTTTCACGACATTCCGTAAACGTATCATTATAGGGTGATGAAGTAAAAAATTGTAAAGGCTCGCTAAATAATATGTCATTTTTTTCGTTATTTTTTTTAAACGTTAATTTTAAGAATATTTGAAAGTGTTCCCAACACTTGAGGAAGAAACATACCCAGTGCCAATGCTCCACCAAAACCTCCTTTTTGTATTTTTCTTCTACGTTTTCTTTTTCCTCTTTTGTTTTTTCTTTTTTTGATATATTTTTTACGCGTCATTTATTTTATTTTTAAAAAACAACAATAACCACAACAACAATAAAAATAATAATAATATCCACAACATTATGATTTTTTTATATAACTTTTTTTTTATTTATACTTTTTTTTACACAGTCTATCTATTTTGTAAAAAACGTATTACATTTGGATCTATTTTTTTTCACTTTTTTTTATTATCACTTGTATAATAAGTATCTAAATTTAAATTTGAGGGTAATCCCACACCCTCATTTAATAAAATTTCTTTCTTAGTTGGATTTTCTTTATTTTTTCTTTTCACAACAAAATATGATGAGGAATAATTTTTTCCACGATTTCTACCGTTTAACAATTCAGTATAATCTTCTACGGATAGTTCATTTATTTTTTCAGTCATTATTTTTTTCTTCAAATAAATTTATATATATCTTAATTTCTTCACCTTTTAACGGCACGTTATTCTCATAGTTAATAAAGAACTGTAGTGATTGTTTAGCCTCTTTATCACTCATAAATAAAAAATAGGGGAATTTTTTTTTTTCATCATTTAATGATGTATAAGGATTTTTTTCGTCAATATAAAATAATTATTTTATAGTATATATAAAACGTTGTGTTGCATTGGAAATAATAGTAGATGAAGAAACTGAAATCGTTCCATTATTTATTTTTTTTGATTGTGTTATTGCACTGAAATCCATTTTTTTGCACACGTAATTCGAAATGAATTTTTGATATTTTTATATTCAATCGAATTTAAATTCCATAAAAAATTTTTTCCACTATTTACTAAAATGTAAAGAGAAAAAGGATAAAATATTTTATATTTTTTAATTATCATTTCCCCATTTTTTTCTTCAAGAATAATCAAAAGCATTATGTTGAATGTATTAAACAATCAATACTAAGCGTTCCTGAATCAAAAGAAACTAATTTTCCTGTAGTATCTTTAACTTTAATATGAATTTCTCTTATAATGTCTTTTTTAAATTTTCTCAATGTTTTTGGGGGACTATAACAAACTAATTGTCCATTCCCCCCACCACCTTGTCGATTCCATTGAATGGGTACTGTTGTTAACAATTCGGAACAACTATCACCAACTAACCCCAGTTCTATTTCATCACAATATATAAACATTTTATTTAATCCATCGGATACATCGGGTAAGTAATCAAAATGTTTAGAAAAAAGGGTTCGCGGTGTAGGGTTATCTTTTTTTATTTCAAACAAGAGAGGTACGATTTCAAGATCTTTTTCATTTTTTAAACCTAGCATAAAAGCTATTTTTTTTGAAAATAATATATTAATCTTTTGATTAAAAGAAGCATATTGAATACCCTTTTTTTCTACCGTAGTCTTGTTAGATAATCGAAATTCATTTACCTGTAACCCATCGGCTGCTTTACTCGCATTTTCATATACCCAATACTCAATCTCAACATTAACATTAATAATTACTTTCCCATTTGACCCGATGGTAAAAAAAATTTCAAATCCTTCTAAGATATTATTTAAAAATATAATTAATAAAGACAAATCATAAATTCCGTCGGGTATAATAAATTTATCCGATGTAAAAACGAACTCACTGTTTGCGTATACCGAATTATTAATTTCTTCAGGTATAAAATTCTTATAGGTTATGATAAATGAAAAAAAACATTCGTCACCTACAATATTTTTAGTTGTTTGAGGATAACAAACTTGTAAAACTTCTAAAAAACATTCATTGTTCAAAGCATCAATAGGCTGTGCAATTTTCATTTCAAAATCATTAATCAAATTCTTTTGAAGTCCTCTTGATATTGAATTACTAGCAATGTGTAAATTCATTTTTTTTTAAAAACTTGTAATTCAGCACGATAAAAAATTCCTTTAATTTCTTCACGTTGTTCGTCTTCTAATTGATATGTAACGGGATCGGTGATAAATACTTTTTTAATAACAAATATCTCATTAGTCCATCGTCGAAGACTGCTTTTTTCAAAAATATTATTTTTTACTCTCGCAATACGTACACGAGTACCTTCTTGTATCAGATCTTGAGTGGGAATAGGATAATTTAAATGATCACGTACTATTTTATTTTTTACTTTACGTATTTTTCCTTTTTTTTCTTCGCGATAAATTTCAAACGGTGTTGCACCAGCTAATGCTTTATGTGGGGAATTATTATAACGATTAATAATAAGGGGTAAATACTGAATATAGTCAAATTCTCCAGTCATTGTTAAAACACGACGAACCATTGTTTTTAAAGTTCCAATTACCCGTTCCACATGGGATGCTTTTATTTCTCTATTATATGTATGAAATACTTCAAAATTATATTTTTTACTTAATTTCGTACGTATATCTTGAAATTCTGTTCCTTCATCACTTTGAATTTTAAGAGGGGCTATTCCTTCTTCAATAAGAATACTTTCAAATTTATTTTTAACATTATTAGACGTTTTCTTTTTTATTAATTTTACCCAACAAAATCTTGAAAAAATATCAATACACACCAGCCAATAACGATATTGATTATTATATCGGGCTAAATCTTTATTTTCAGCTAAATCAATTTCCCATTGTTCATTATTTTTATTAACAGCATATTTCAAACGTCTATATTTTTTTTTACTACTACTATGTAATCTATAATTAGAATAATCCTCATCAGTTAATGTTTCTCCTTTTAATAATCTTGAAGCTTTTTCAATAAAGTCAGCAGAAAATTTAGTTTTTTTCTTTTTACTCATTTCTATAATAAAGATATAAAATTAATATAATATTCTTCAAGTTCATCAACGAGTTCTTTGTCGCGTAATATTCCCATAAAATCGACTTCTATATTTTTACATGCTAACTCTTTATTTATAGTATCGCCGTACAAACATAATGTATCTTGTATATTTTTACAATACCTAAAACGATAATAAAAAATTTCTGAAATTATTGTTGGACTTAAACGGTGACAAACCTCATCATCATCACTTTCTACTTTTATTTTCTTAATCTTTTCGTTGTCGTCGTCATCGTCGACGTCGTCGTCAAAATTGAGTGTGGTTTTCTTTTTCTTCAATACTCGTTTTTTGACTGGGGTAGGTTGGGATTTATGACCTGTTGTATGATTATACTTTCTTAGGGCAATAATATATTCATCCAAGGAATCTTTCTTTTTTATATGAAAACTACCCCAATCATCAGACCATACGATTTCACTTGACGTTGCGTTGTTGTTGTTGTTGCTGGTTGTCGGTGTTGGATCATCGTCAAATTCCATTGCATCGGCTAATTCGTTATCTTGATGTTGATAACAAATTTCCAAACCACCCCACGCATCTGTACGAACAACCAAACGGCATGTTTGCTTTTTCCAATTTTCAAATCTTACCACTTCAAAAAATATCTGCACCAATTTCTCTTGAATGCTAATCTTATTAAGAACATTCAACAATGAATGAATATGATCATTTTTCACTTCAACAGCGCTATTGTATGTGTACTTGTCACATCTTTTATTTGTCGGATATACTTTGGCGAGAATAGCATTACCGTTGATTTTTTTTTGTGCAATTATTTTTGCAGACAAATCTGTATACGATTGCATTTTATAAAAATGATCATATTGTTGTCTCGCATAAAGTTCCACCATCTCTGAATCTGTTCGGTAAATGATGAATCACTGTAGGGACAGTGTTTATTTTATACCCTCACAATTAAGAAAAATTTCCATCAAAAAAATTTTATTACACTAATAACATGTATAATTGATTACAACATTTGATATCGAATAAACTATAGTGTTTTCTTTGCATAACTCCTAAAATTTTACATAACTTTTTATGTTGTTTTTGTGTTTTTATTTTACATTCTATTTTATTTTCTAGAAATGCAACAAGTGCTTTCCCTATTCTTCCATTTCCATCGGAAAAAGGATGAATGGTTTCAAAAATAAAATAAATCAAAACTGATATATGTTTTCTTTGATAGTTTTTTACGTAAAATTCATCTAAATGTTCCATATATTGTTGAATATATACAGGATCAATCCCCTCATGAAATCCAACAAATCTTTTTTTTTGACTGTAATGTCCAGCATTCGTTAAATGGGCCATAGATATTTCATGAATAGTTTTACAACATTCACTTATTTTCCATTTTTCATTTTTTTCCATATAAAATTTTCGAAGGGCAAAACAAAATCTCCCACATCTCATCCAAAATTATTTTTCATTTTCTTCGTCCTCTTCCATTCGTATAACATCATACGCAAACACTTTAAATTTTATACAGTCTTTTATTTCCATTTTCTCTACATACACGTTTGTTCACTAATACTTTTATAAAAATTATCCCAATTAACATTCGATTCAGTCATTTCATACATAGGATTGTATGCAGCTAAATCATAATTCAATGTTGTTTTTATATACTTTTTTATTATAGTAAATAATTCTATTACATCTTCCTCAAGCATTATTACATTTGCAAATATTTTCTCTTTACACTTAAATTCTCCTATAATTCCCCATAATCTTGCTTAACAACTACAGAATAATTAACTTGGGTGTGATTTTCATTTAAAACATAATTACTTTTGTTTAAAATACTTAATTTCAAAGGATCAAACTCAAAAAAATAACTTTGACTCTTACAATTTGTATACCGACATTTATCAAGGGATACTTTACCCTTTTTTATATAATATATAAAATCCCAAAAAACATATCTAATATTTTCGTCAGGAAGACCTTTTTTTGTCTATTGAATAAACTTCCTATAGGGTTATGTTTACGACAATAAAAAATAAAACATGAAGTGAACATGATAAGATTTTTAATTGAACTACAATAAGCATAAGAATTGAAAATACTAGGTGCTACCATTAACAAATAAATATTTAAAAAAAGAGCAAAATCACCTTTCTGGCTTTGTATGTGCTTAAATTTGCTTACTAAACTTTCTTTTCCAAAACCCAGGGTATAAGATAAGTATTTTCTTTCAAAGGTTAGATTTTGTACAAAATATGTATAATGATACCTATCATTGGTTTTTAAACATTGAAATAAATCTGAGTCGTCGATTTCAAGGGGTAATACAACAAATAATTCTTTAAAACAATCTGGAAATGAAAAAAAACTACAGCATAACGTGTCTGATTCAACTAGTATAGTACGTTGTTCAAGCCATGATCTCTTCAAGGAATATTTTCTTTGACTTGCTTGTAAATTTGGGATCAAATAAGAGAAACGATCTTCTAGAATAAAATAGGATTCCATTCCACAGTTTCCTTTGATTTTTTTCATATTGACTATATAGCTTTCTTCACCTGGGTGAATGTTTTCACATTTCATCCTGGGACATGTGACATATTTTCCACGATAATAATCAAATAAACCACATAACCAAAATAAATATCCAATTTCTCCTTGGTTAAAATATTGAAAATAAAGAACAACTCTTAAAATTGTTTCAATCATAATGCTGTGATTTTTGAAAATATTTTTTACTCTTTATATAGCTTTTTCAAAATTCATTAAGCTAAATAAACATTAATCTAAATAAAATAAAAACCCTTTTGTTTTCGGGTTCATTCTTCAGTTGAATCTCATGCAGGCAATATGTCAAAACCAAAGCAGTATGATCTTCACTATCTTAAAGAAAATTGTCGAAATCAAAAATTTATTTTACGTAAATGTGAACAAATCCTAAATCCATGCTTTCCTATGAATCGATTAAATATAAATTTGGAAGTTATGGAGTATGTAGAAATAAAAAGCTTAATTATAAACAATATATAACAACACATGTGGCAGGAGATTGTGGTATACATAATTTCATAGATCAAGAAGTGTATATAAATTCTTTTTTTTAAAATAAAAAAACGCATTTCTCGATTTATTTTGAACTGTTTTATTTCAAATATTTAATTCATTAAAATTACATAATTCCCCACAACAATCTAAATATACATGTTGTTGCAACATAGATTTATCAAAATGTATTTTATTTATTAATGTTACAATATAATTTCCATTACTGGTACCATAAATCACATTAAGTATCGATAACATATTTTCATCTTTAATAAGAACTAAATAAAGCTCTTCACCATCAAAATTTTCACGAAAATGATAATTTACTAATGTAAATCTTGAATCCTTACATTCACATACAAAAACGTTTTTGAATAACAGGGGATATTATTTATCTCAAAACAATCAAGGGTAGAAATTAACGTAGGTAATCTCGGTTCTCTATCAATAAATACTACATGTTTTCCTACTAACTGATCATAAAATGACATAGTCCAGCTAAAACCGGTTATTAAAAATCTATAATATCTTTTCCCCCCATATCGTTTCCGAAATATAGATTGTTCATTTTTATCTTCCACATAAATGTTAAAATATTTATAATCATAATCAGCACATCTAAACTGATAGGGATGCTCTCTCCATTCCAAAAAATAAAACGTTGAATCGCGTGTTTTTTCTATCTCAAACAATTCAGCATGTAATAAATATTGAATGTTGGGGTAAAGAATTTCATCAAAATCACGCTCAGCCATTTAAATCTTTTTAAAAAAACGTCTTTTCTTCTATTCGTCGTAACCTATTTCCACTGAAACATTCACTGTATATTTCCACCGTATATTTAACTTGTTTAACACCCAACGTTTAAAACTGTTTAGTCTTGAAAGTTTTAATTCATCTAGATGAATCGGACACGGGTGTTTGTTAATACATCTTCCACATGGATGTTTGTTATAATATAATCTATTATATCGTTCATCTGCTGTTTCTTTACGTTCCATTGTCTAACAAATATATAAACAATTATTTTTTATACTCTTATTTATACTGTTTTCTTTTTTTAATTTCTGTTTTCTTCTTTAAATCTTTTAACAACGTATCTTCTTTAACAACCATCTCTTTAATCTACAACGTTTTTTTTGTTTTGGATCTTTCCACGGTATATAATTTGCACACACTTCCCCACACATATTTACGTTAAGACATTGTCCACAGGGATATTTTGAATAGAATAATCTATTATATCGTGCATCCACGGTTTCCATGATATTTTTGTAAAAACCATTTTATTACATTTTTATTTATATCCTACTAAATTTTATTTTTTATTTTTTTTTATTTTAGAATATCTGTCTTTTTTATTTTTGATATTTTTCTTTTTATATTTTTTTTATAAAAAATTATATATAAACGCGTTATCCCCATGGGGCAACGTTATTGTGAATGATGTCGAATTCACATGTACAGTATCGTGACTGTGATGAACATACCGGTAGAAGTTATCAAAGAATAATTGCTGATGACTTTAACCCCTACAAAATTGATGATGCAAGTAACTATTATCCAAGTCGTTTTCTAGCCAAAGAATTACACCACTTTACCTATGTTGTAAAGAAATGTCAACCTACGGTATTATGCGAATGTATTGAAGATATACCCTATGAAGATATACCCTCAACGCCTAAAACATATTATCTAGCTCTGGCAGTTAAAAAGAAACATGAATATGAAAATGATGAATGGAATTGTTCATGTCTGGGTGAAAACATAACAACAATTGTTGACTATGATGCTTCTGATCTTTTACAAAAAGAAATTAAACTAATAATAGATTCTAATAATTTCATGAAAGCTGTAGCATATACTCAATAACAACTTTTTTTTAAAAAAATTCGTTTTTTTTATTTATTATATATATAAGCATATTTGATTTAATCATAGTGATAACAAGATGAATCAAGAACAAGATCTCGTGACCTGTGTCAATTATAGGGGTGTAGCATATTATGACTATACTCCTCGTTATTATTCATGTCATTTTCTTCAAAAACATTTTCCTAACTATACATATTTGGTAGAGGATTGTAAACCTGCTATACTATGTAAAGAATGTAATCCCCCATTTTGTTCTCCACCCCAAGTCTACGAACTAACTCTGAAAATTATTAAACAGGGATTACTTGAAGAGAAGGGAATAACCCTAAAAACAATTCTTGAGACTAAAAGTGATCATCTCTTGTATAAAACAATTAAACTAATAAATGGTAACTCAATAATTCCACAACAAATTAATTTGTAAACATATTTATTTTTCTTGTAATAAAGTTTTTACACAAAAATAAAAACTCGATATTCTGTTTCTAACTTTCAAGGTTTTTTATTTTAAAAACATTACAACGAATAAAATATTTGTTTCCCTCTACCCCTATGGTCAATGAAATTGTAGGGTTTAATATTTAATATAGGTGTTTGAGTTTTTGCTAATTTTACATTACCATTATTAATATTTATATATTTTCCCTTCAATGATAATAAGAGGTTCTGTAAATTTTCCTCCGGAGCTCCAAACGCGTCTGCTATCATCAATTTGAAATATCGAGGTCCTTGCCAATCTTTCAGATATATATAATATCCATATCTTAACAACGAGGGAATCACAGGTTCATAATTTACTAATTGTATGGGTTGAGTTTGATAATAAAATGTAAGATAAGCATGAGATTCACATTCTCCAAAATCAATCATTGAGCGCAACCACATGTTTGAAAAATAATAGAAAAAATATATTTGATACCTTGTTTATATAGTTTTGCAATATCTATAAAAGTAGGTTGTCAAACTATAAAATTTTCACAAAACGTTCAAAAAAATATTGTCAAGATGGTCTATTGCAGTTTCTGTTGTTGTGAAGTGTATTCCTTCTATCATTTTTTCATGCATTACAGATGTAAAGAATGCTTTGTAAACCATCATTATTGTTATCCTTGTAAACAGAATTACTCACGACTTATCTATAGTAAAATAGTTGATCTATGTGAATGTGATGATAGAATACAAAGATGGAAAAAAACTTATTTGGATTAATAAAATTTTTTTTTTAAATACATCGTCTACCATTTCCAAAATTCATAAAACTTATGATTATAATTCGCATGATCTTTTTTCCATCCTCCTTTTTGAATTTTTTTAGAACGTCGTCGTTTTCGTATTCGTTTTTTTATTTTCGCTTTTCTTATACATCTCCTACTCCTACACTTCATTTTTTTATGTTAACTGAAGTACGACAAGCAATGGTTTTAAAAAAAAAAAACATCTATTTATACTGTTCTGTTTTTTGATTTTTTTTTTAATATCTTTTTCTGAGACACATATATAATATTATATAAGATGTTTAAACTAAAAAACTTTATCATTACTGAAAAAATGTCCGTATTACGTTATGTTAGTATATGTAGGAAAAGTATAACTTTTTTTGATTGCTCCAAAGATACTGTTCAGTGCTATTTATCATGTGAATCTCTTCTTAAAGAATATCCTGAATATATATATTTTGTAGAGGATTGCAAACCTGTTATAATAATTGAAACAAAACAATGTTCTGTAATAAAAAAAAATGGTGTGGAACAACATCCGTATGAAGTAACCCTGAAAGTTATCAATCATGGAGAATCTGGAAAAAACACTAAAAATATTATCAGAGGAAGATGTTCCTCATCTTTTACATAAAAATGTTAAGTTTATAAAAACTGACAAAGACATAATAATTCTTTCTCTTGTATAAATTTATTTAATAAAACATGTTATTTTTTATTACATGAATTTCTTTCTTTACTCTAAAAGTTTTTTTCTTTTTTGTCGATGCATGTTCTTATAATCAGCTAATTTATTGATTCTTTCACTATTCCATAATTTTCCCATTTTACCCTGACGTTTTCCATATCGATATAACGTTGACGGATCATATAGTCTACCTTTAAAATGGTAGAAATCATCAGCATAAGAACGAATGATTTCTCCCCCATATGGAAGCCAATCAAAAATATCAACTCTTGCTTCTTTGAGATAAACGACCCCTTGAAGAAATCCCAATTCTTTATCTTTTACAATTTCACGACTACATTAAAAAAACGATATTTCATTTAATTTAAGACAATTCTGTGGAGTGTGAATTAATTTCGCTGCCTCTATCATTTTTTCAGCCTTTTCTGGATTACGCATTTGAAATGACCAAATCTTTCGCGAGGGTATATATCACGCCATCTTCAACAAAAATAACTGACCATTTTATGATATCGTTTTTTATACCCCAGGTTTTGTAGAAATGAAATAAAATTTTTCTCAAAAAACTTTCATATAAATAAGCTGAAACTTTTCTTTTTCATTTATACGTAAAACATTGTCCCTCTACAAACTTAGTTTAAGAAAAAAATGGCTACGAAAGAAGAAATAACGAACGAAGCTGGAGAACCCATACCCCTGAATGGTTCTCCTCTCATATGGGATTACGGCGATAAAGGAGAAGGATACGCGTACGGTGTACATGTACGGGATACGTCGAAAGTGTTTAATTTCGAAGACTTCAGACCCGTCAAACCTATTCAGGATGATTCTGATAGTGATGATAGTTTGAAAGCATTTTTTGGTAGTGATGATGACGAAGTAAAGGAGGAAAAAGTATTTAATAGAAACAACATTAAAAAAACAACATATACCCGCTGTGATATTAATTGTCTTCGACAGAATTTTCCAAATCAAAAATATATTTTACGACACTGTATATATTTTCCATCGGGTAAGCTATCCGGGTATAAATTATATTTAGAAGTGGTAGATGGGGGAATTCTTTGTCAGCATAAATATCTAACAACAATTATGATAACTGATGATTCCATACTTAGTTCTATTAATAAAGAAATGTATTTAGATTAAATAAAAACAATAAAAAGATTTTGTTTTTTCAAAAAAAGTTATTTTATTGTGTGTTAAAGTACATTTTATTATTTTTAAAAATATATCTATTTGAAAAACACCAAATAATTTTTGGAACCCTCTACAAATTTTATCATTTTTTTTAAAAATACCGTACCTAAAGAATATCAGTCATTCGGCCATAATATGGCGTCGAGGTAAGAGCTCCATGGCAGAAATTTCTATGATTAATTCTATAAGTCAAAATTTGATTATTTTTATTTCAACATCGTACAACTCTTCCAATAAAAAATAATATGGACGTTTTTTTGGATGGTAAGTATAAATCACATCGGGTGAGGTACGATGGTCGTTTATAAAGTTGTTTTTTTGAATTTTAAAATATTTATCTCATGAAATTGACTACGATCACCTTGATTGACCTTCCGTCAAACTCAAGGATAAACCAAAAACTGGTCGTACAACAACACCAGATTTCATGAGATAAATCTATACAAAATTCACAAAAAACCTCTTGTATACGACCAGGTGCATATCCCCCCTGATTTGATAGCTGGTCGCTCATTACAGGGTGACCACACCTTAAAAAGCTTCAACCCCCCCGGAAACTGGGATTGGAACTGTGCTCTGATTGGTCCATTCAAATCATTCTTGATTCTGATTGGCTTAGAGCTCAGTTCCAATCCCTTCCTCACATGTATATATATATATATATATATATGACTACTAAAAATCGTCCTGTGCTGTGGCAAAATGTTGCACAAAAAGATCTTGAGCCAGAACAGATCCAGTATCAGAAGTTAAAGAGCTTTATTCATGTAAGATTTCTGATGTAACAACTGTCAAGGTTGATTATGTTAAGCAAGTTCATTATGAATCAAAGCAGATGTTAGAAAATATTGATTAAACAAAATAAAAATTATTGAAGTTGAAAAGCAAAACTCATCCCATCTTTTTTGTGCTGGTAACATATCTCCTCTTCTAAACTCTCCAATATCAATAACATTTTAAGAAACGTTTGCCTGTGCAGATTTATCGCCATTGTTATTTGTTTTGGTCGTGTAAAGCGGAAGCTTGGGGACTATATATTCGAACA
This sequence comes from Chrysogorgia sp. JL179-B06, assembly GCA_035772405.1. Taxonomy (NCBI): domain Eukaryota; kingdom Metazoa; phylum Cnidaria; class Anthozoa; order Scleralcyonacea; family Chrysogorgiidae; genus Chrysogorgia; species Chrysogorgia sp. JL179-B06. The sequence continues at coordinate 351,616 of JAYKKM010000488.1, forward strand.
TTGCACTAAAAATCGCCCTGTTACGGCAAAATGTTGCATGAAAAGATCTTGAGCCGCAACAGATCCAGTATCAGAAGTACAAGAGCTTTATTGATGTAAGATTTCTGATGTAACAACTGTCAAAGTTGATTATGTTAAGCAAGTTCATTATGAATCAAAGCAGATGTTAGAAAATATTGATTAAACAAATAAAAATTATTGAAGTTGAAAATCAAAACTCGTCCCATCTTTTTTGTGCTGGTAACATATCTCGTCTTCAAAACTCTCCAATATCAATAACATTTTAAGAAACCTTTTCCTGTGCAGATTTATCGCCATTGTTATTTGTTTTGGTTGTGACAATGCACTAAAAATCGTCCCGTGTAACACCCCTGTTGTGGCAAAATGTTGCACGAAAAGATCTTGAGCCAGAACAGATCCAGTATCAGAAGTAGAAGAGCTTTATTCATGTAAGATTTCTGATATAACAACTGTCAAAGTTGATTATGTTAAGCAAGTTCATTACGAATCAAAGCAGATGTTAGAAAATTATTGAAGTTGAAAAGCAAAACTCGTCCCATCTTTTTTGTGCTGGTAACATATCTCCTTTTCTAAATTCTCCAATATTAATAACATTTTAAGAAACTTTTGCCTGTGCAGATTTATCACCATTGTTATTTGTTTTCGTTGTGTAAAGCGGAAGCTTGGGGACTAGATATTGCAACAATCCACCAAAAATCGCCCTGTTGCGGCAAAATGTTGCACGAAAAGATCTTGAGCCGCAACAGATCCAGTATCAGAAGTAGAAGAGCTTTATTCATGTAAGATTTCTGATGTAACAACTGTCAAGGTTGATTATGTTAAGCAAGTTCATTATGAATCAAAGCAGATGTTAGAAAATATTGATTAAACAAAATAAAAATTATTGAAGTTGAAAAGCAAAACTCATCCCATCTTTTTTGTGCTGGTAACATATCTCCTCTTCTAAACTCTCCAATATCAATAACATTTTAAGAAACGTTTGCCTGTGCAGATTTATCGCCATTGTTATTTGTTTTGGTCGTGTAAAGCCGAAACTTGGGGACTATATATTCGAACATTGCACTAAAAATCGCCCTGTTGCGGCAAAATGTTGCATGAAAAGATCTTGAGCCGCAAACAGATCCAGTATCAGCAGTAGAAGAGCTTTATTCATGTAAGATTGTTGATGTAACAGCTGTCAAGGTTGATTATGTTAAGCACGTTCATTGTGAATCAAAGCAGATGTTAGAAAATATTGATTTAACAAAATAAAAATTATTGAAGTTGAAAAGCAAAACTTGTCCCATCTTTTTTATGCTGGTAACATATCTCCTCTTCTAAACTCTCCAATATCAATAACATTTCAAGAAACCTTTGCCTGTGCAGATTTATCGCCAGTGTTATTTGTTTTGGTTGTGTAAAGCGGTAGCTTGGGGACTAGATATTCCAACAATGCACTAAAAAATAAAAATCGTCCCGTGTTGCGGCAAAATGTTGCACAAAAAGATCTTGAGCCGCAAAACAGATCCAGTATCGGAAGTAGAGGCCGAGCTTTATTCATGTAAGATTTTTGATGTAACAGCTGTCAAAGTTGATTATGTTAAGCAAGTTCATTACGAATCAAAGCAGATGTTAGAAAATGATTGAAGTTGAAAAGCAAAACTCGTCGCATCTTTTTTGTGCTGGTAACATATCTCCTTTTCTAAATTCTCCAATATTAATAACATTTTAAGAAACCTTTGCCTGTGCAGATTTATCGCCATTGTTATTTGTTTTGGTTGTGACAATGAACTAAAAATCGTCCCGTGTAACACCACTGTTGCGGCAAAATGTTGCACGAAAAGATCTTGAACCAGAACAGATCCAGATCCAGTATCAGAAGTAGAAGAGCTTTATTCATGTAAGATTTCTGATGTAACAACTGTCAAAATTGATTATGTTAAGCAAGTTCATTACGAATCAAAGCAGATGTTAGAAAATTATTGAAGTTGAAAAGCAAAACTCGTCCCATCTTTTTTGTGCTGGTAACATATCTCCTTTTCTAAATTCTCCAATATTAATAACATTTTAAGAAACTTTTGCCTGTGCAGATTTATCGCCATTGTTATTTGTTTTGGTTGTGTAAAGCGGAAGCTTGGGGACTAGATATTGCAACAATCCACTAAAAATCGCCCTGTTGCGGCAAAATGTTGCACGAAAAGATCTTGAGCCGCAACAGATCCAGTATCAGAAGTAGAAGCGCTTTATTCATGTAAGATTTCTGATGTCAAAGTTGATTATGTTAAGCAAGTTCATTATGAATCAAAGCAGATGTTAGAAAATATTGAAGTTGAAAAGCAAAACTCATCCCATCTTTTTTGTGCTGGTAACATATCTCCTCTTCTAAACTCTCCAATAGCAATAACATTTTAAGAAACCTTTTCCTGTGCAGATTTATCGCCATTGTTATTTGTTTTGGTTGTGTAAAGCGGTAGCTTGAGGACTAGATATTCCAACAATGCACTAAAAATCGTCCTGTGCTGTGGCAAAATGTTGCACAAAAAGATCTTGAGCCAGAACAGATCCAGTATCAGAAGTAAAAGAGCTTTATTCATGTAAGATTTCTGATGTAACAACTGTCAAGGTTGATTATGTTAAGCAAGTTCATTATGAATCAAAGCAGATGTTAGAAAATATTGATTAAACAAAATAAAAATTATTGAAGTTGAAAAGCAAAACTCATCCCATCTTTTTTGTGCTGGTAACATATCTCCTCTTCTAAACTCTCCAATATCAATAACATTTTAAGAAACGTTTGCCTGTGCAGATTTATCGCCATTGTTATTTGTTTTGGTCGTGTAAAGCGGAAGCTTGGGGACTATATATTCGAACATTGCACTAAAAATCGCCCTGTTGCGGCAAAATGTTGCATGAAAAGATCTTGAGCCGCAACAGATCCAGTATCAGAAGTACAAGAGCTTTATTGATGTAAGATTTCTGATGTAACAACTGTCAAAGTTGATTATGTTAAGCAAGTTCATTGTGAATCAAAGCAGATGTTAGAAAATATTGATTAAACAAAATAAAAATTATTGAAGTTGAAAAGCAAAACTCGTCCCATCTTTTTTATGCAATCTCAATAACATTTTAAGAAACCTTTGCCTGTGCAGATTTATCGCCATTGTTATTTGTTTTGGTTGTGTAAAGAGGTAGCTTGGGGACTAGATATTCCAACAATGCACTAAAAAATAAAAATCGTCCCGTGTTGCGGCAAAATGTTGCACAAAAAGATCTTGAGCCGCAAACAGATCCAGTATCGGAACAGCTTTATTCATGTAAGATTTTTGATGTAACAGCTGTCAAGGTTGATTATGTTAAGCAAGTTCATTATGAATCAAAGCAGATGTTAGAAAATATTGATTAAACAAATAAAAATTATTGAAGTTGAAAATCAAAACTCGTCCCATCTTTTTTGTGCTGGTAAAATATCTCGTCTTCTAAACTCTCCAATATCAATAACATTTTAAGAAACCTTTGCCTGTGCAGATTTATCGCCATTGTTATTTGTTTTGGTTGTGACAATGCACTAAAAATCGTCCCGTGTAACACCCCTGTTGCGGCAAAATGTTGCACGAAAAGATCTTGAGCCAGAACAGATCCAGTATCAGAAGTAGAAGAGCTTTATTCATGTAAGATTTCTGATGTAACAACTGTCAAAGTTGATTATGTTAAGCAAGTTCATTACGAATCAAAGCAGATGTTAGAAAATTATTGAAGTTGAAAAGCAAAACTCGTCCCATCTTTTTTGTGCTGGTAACATATCTCCTTTTCTAAATTCTCCAATATTAATAACATTTTAAGAAACTTTTGCCTGTGCAGATTTATCACCATTGTTATTTGTTTTGGTTGTGTAAAGCGGAAGCTTGGGGACTAGATATTGCAACAATCCACTAAAAATCGCCCTGTTGCGGCAAAATGTTGCACGAAAAGATCTTGAGCCGCAACAGATCCAGTATCAGAAGTAGAAGAGCTTTATTCATGTAAGATTTCTGATGTAACAACTGTCAAGGTTGATTATGTTAAGCAAGTTCATTATGAATCAAAGCAGATGTTAGAAAATATTGATTAAACAAAATAAAAATTATTGAAGTTGAAAAGCAAAACTCATCCCATCTTTTTTGTGCTGGTAACATATCTCCTCTTCTAAACTATCCAATATCAATAACATTTTAAGAAACGTTTGCCTGTGCAGATTTATCGCCATTGTAATTTGTTTTGGTCGTGTAAAGCGGAAACTTGGGGACTATATATTCGAACATTGCACTAAAAATCGCCCTGTTGCGTCAAAATGTTGCATGAAAAGATCTTGAGCCGCAAACAGATCCAGTATCAGAAGTAGAAGAGCTTTATTCATGTAAGATTTTTGATGTAACAGCTGTCAAGGTTGATTATGTTAAGCACGTTCATTGCGAATCAAAGCAGATGTTAGAAAATATTGATTTAACAAAATAAAAATTATTGAAGTTGAAAAGCAAAACTTGTCCCATCTTTTTTATGCTGGTAACATATCTCCTCTTCTAAACTCTCCAATATCAATAACATTTCAAGAAACCTTTGCCTGTGCAGATTTATCGCCAGTGTTATTTGTTTTGGTTGTGTAAAGCGGTAGCTTGGGGACTAGATATTCCAACAATGCACTAAAAAATAAAAATCGTCCCGTGTTGCGGCACAAAATGTTGCACAAAAAGATCTTGAGCCGCAAAACAGATCCAGTATCGGACGTAGAAGAGCTTTATTCATGTAAGATTTTTGATGTAACAGCTGTCAAAGTTGATTATGTTAAGCAAGTTCATTACGAATCAAAGCAGATGTTAGAAAATGATTGAAGTTGAAAAGCAAAACTCGTCCCATCTTTTTTGTGCTGGTAACATATCTCCTTTTCTAAATTCTCCAATATTAATAACATTTTAAGAAAGCTTTGCCTGTGCAGATTTATCGCCATTGTTATTTGTTTTGATTGTGACAATGCACTAAAAATCGTCCCGTGTAACACCCCTGTTGCGGCAAAATGTTGCACGAAAAGATCTTGAACCAGAACAGATCCAGTATCAGAAGTAGAAGAGCTTTATTCATGTAAGATTTCTGATGTAACAACTGTCAAAGTTGATTATGTTAAGCAAGTTCATTACGAATCAAAGCAGATGTTAGAAAATTATTGAAGTTGAAAAGCAAAACTCGTCCCATCTTTTTTGTGCTGGTAACATATCTCCTCTTCTAAACTCTCCAATATCAATAACATTTTAAGAAACGTTTGCCTGTGCAGATTTATCGCCATTGTTATTTGTTTTGGTCGTGTAAAGCGGAAACTTGGGTACTATATATTCGAACATTGCACTAAAAATCGCCCTGTTGCGGCAAAATGTTGCACGAAAAGATCTTGAGCCGCAACAGATCCAGTATCAGAAGTAGAAGAGCTTTATTCATGTAAGATTTCTGATGTAACAACTGTCAAGGTTGATTATGTTAAGCAAGTTCATTATGAATCAAAGCAGATGTTAGAAAATATTGATTAAACAAAATAAAAATTATTGAAGTTGAAAAGCAAAACTCATCCCATCTTTTTTGTGCTGGTAACATATCTCCTCTTCTAAACTATCCAATATCAATAACATTTTAAGAAACGTTTGCCTGTGCAGATTTATCGCCATTGTTATTTGTTTTGGTCGTGTATAGCGGAAACTTGGGGACTATATATTCGAACATTGCACTAAAAATCGCCCTGTTGCGTCAAAATGTTGCATGAAAAGATCTTGAGCCGCAAACAGATCCAGTATCAGAAGTAGAAGAGCTTTATTCATGTAAGATTTTTGATGTAACAGCTGTCAAGGTTGATTATGTTAAGCACGTTCATTGCGAATCAAAGCAGATGTTACAAAATATTGATTAAACAAAATAAAAATTATTGAAGTTGAAAAGCAAAACTCATCCCATCTTTTTTGTGCTGGTAACATATCTCCTCTTCTAAACTATCCAATATCAATAACATTTTAAGAAACGTTTGCCTGTGCAGATTTATCGCCATTGTAATTTGTTTTGGTCGTGTAAAGCGGAAACTTGGGGACTATATATTCGAACATTGCACTAAAAATCGCCCTGTTGCGTCAAAATGTTGCATGAAAAGATCGTGAGCCGCAAGCAGATCCAGTATCAGAAGTAGAAGAGCTTTATTCATGTAAGATTTTTGATGTAACAGCTGTTAAGGTTGATTATGTTAAGCACGTTCATTGCGAATCAAAGCAGATGTTAGAAAATATTGATTTAACAAAATAAAAATTATTGAAGTTGAAAAGCAAAACTTGTCCCATCTTTTTTATGCTGGTAACATATCTCCTCTTCTAAACTCTCCAATATCAATAACATTTCAAGAAACCTTTGCCTGTGCAGATTTATCGCCAGTGTTATTTGTTTTGGTTGTGTAAAGCGGTAGCTTGGGGACTAGATATTCCAACAATGCACTAAAAAATAAAAATCGTCCCGTGTTGCGGCACAAAATGTTGCACAAAAAGATCTTGAGCCGCAAAACAGACCCAGTATCGGACGTAGAAGGGCTTTATTCATGTAAGATTTTTGATGTAACAGCTGTCAAAGTTGATTATGTTAAGCAAGTTCATTACGAATCAAAGCAGATGTTAGAAAATGATTGAAGTTGAAAAGCAAAACTCGTCCCATCTTTTTTGTGCTGGTAACATATCTCCTTTTCTAAATTCTCCAATATTAATAACATTTTAAGAAAGCTTTGCCTGTGCAGATTTATCGCCATTGTTATTTGTTTTGATTGTGACAATGCACTAAAAATCGTCCCGTGTAACACCCCTGTTGCGGCAAAATGTTGCACGAAAAGATCTTGAACCAGAACAGATCCAGTATCAGAAGTAGAAGAGCTTTATTCATGTAAGATTTCTGATGTAACAACTGTCAAAGTTGATTATGTTAAGCAAGTTCATTACGAATCAAAGCAGATGTTAGAAAATTATTGAAGTTGAAAAGCAAAACTCGTCCCATCTTTTTTGTGCTGGTAACATATCTCCTCTTCTAAACTCTCCAATATCAATAAAATTTTAAGAAACGTTTGCCTGTGCAGATTTATCGCCATTGTTATTTGTTTTGGTCGTGTAAAGCGGAAACTTGGGTACTATATATTCGAACATTGCACTAAAAATCGCCCTGTTGCGGCAAAATGTTGCATGAAAAGATCTTGAGCCGCAAACAGATCCAGTATCAGAAGTAGAAGAGCTTTATTCATGTAAGATTTTTGATGTAACAGCTGTCAAGGTTGATTATGTTAAGCACGTTCATTGTGAATCAAAGCAGATGTTAGAAAATATTGATTTAACAAAATAAAAATTATTGAAGTTGAAAAGCAAAACTTGTCCCATCTTTTTTATGCTGGTAACATATCTCCTCTTCTAAACTCTCCAATATCAATAACATTTCAAGAAACCTTTGCCTGTGCAGATTTATCGCCAGTGTTATTTGTTTTGGTTGTGTAAAGCGGTAGCTTGGGGACTAGATATTCCAACAATGCACTAAAAAATAAAAATCGTCCCGTGTTGCGGCAAAATGTTGCACAAAAAGATCTTGAGCCGCAAAACAGATCCAGTATCGGAAGTAGAAGAGCTTTATTCATGTAAGATTTTTGATGTAACAGCTGTCAAAGTTGATTATGTTAAGCAAGTTCATTACGAATCAAAGCAGATGTTAGAAAATGATTGAAGTTGAAAAGCAAAACTCGTCCCATCTTTTTTGTGCTGGTAACATATCTCCTTTTCTAAATTCTCCAATATTAATAACATTTTAAGAAAGCTTTGCCTGTGCAGATTTATCGCCATTGTTATTTGTTTTGATTGTGACAATGCACTAAAAATCGTCCCGTGTAACACCCCTGTTGCGGCAAAATGTTGCACGAAAAGATCTTGAACCAGAACAGATCCAGTATCAGAAGTAGAAGAGCTTTATTCATGTAAGATTTCTGATGTAACAACTGTCAAAGTAGATTATGTTAAGCAAGTTCATTACGAATCAAAGCAGATGTTAGAAAATTATTGAAGTTGAAAAGCAAAACTCGTCCCATCTTTTTTGTGCTGGTAACATATCTCCTTTTCTAAATTCTCCAATATTAATAACATTTTAAGAAACTTTTGCCTGTGCAGATTTATCGCCATTGTTATTTGTTTTGGTTGTGTAAAGCGGAAGCTTGGGGACTAGATATTGCAACAATCCACTAAAAATCGCCCTGTTGCGGAAAAATGTTGCACCAAAAGATCTTGAGCCGCAACAGATCCAGTATCAGAAGTAGAAGCGCTTTATTCATGTAAGATTTCTGATGTAACAACTGTCAAAGTTGATTATGTTAAGCAAGTTCATTATGAATCAAAGCAGATGTTAGAAAATATTGAAGTTGAAAAGCAAAACTCATCCCATCTTTTTTGTGCTGGTAACATATCTCCTCTTCTAAACTCTCCAATATCAATAACATTTTAAGAAACATTTGCCTGTGCAGATTTATCGCCATTGTTATTTGTTTTGGTTGTGTAAAGCGGAAGCTTGGGGACTAGATATTGCAACAATCCACTAAAAATCGCCCTGTTGCGGAAAAATGTTGCACGAAAAGATCTTGAGCCGCAACAGATCCTGTATCAGAAGTAGAAGCGCTTTATTCATGTAAGATTTCTGATGTAACAACTGTCAAAGTTGATTATGTTAAGCAAGTTCATTATGAATCAAAGCAGATGTTAGAAAATATTGAAGTTGAAAAGCAAAACTCATCCCATCTTTTTTGTGCTGGTAACATATCTCCTCTTCTAAACTCTCCAATATCAATAACATTTTAAGAAACCTTTGCCTGTGCAGATTTATCGCCATTGTTATTTGTTTTGGTTGTGTAAAGCGGTAGCTTGGGGACTAGATATTCCAACAATGCACTAAAAATCGTCCTGTGCTGTGGCAAAATGTTGCACAAAAAGATCTTGAGCCAGAACAGATCCAGTATCAGAAGTAGGAGAGCTTTATTCATGTAAGATTTCTGATGTAACAACTGTCAAGGTTGATTATGTTAAGTTCATTATGAATCAAAGCAGATGTTAGAAAATATTGATTAAACAAAATAAAAATTATTGAAGTTGAAAAGCAAAACTCATCCCATCTTTTTTGTGCTGGTAACATATCTCCTCTTCTAAACTCTCCAATATCAATAACATTTTAAGAAACGTTTGCCTGTGCAGATTTATCGCCATTGTAATTTGTTTTGGTCGTGTAAAGCGGAAACTTGGGGACTATATATTCGAACATTGCACTAAAAATCGCCCTGTTGCGTCAAAATGTTGCATGAAAAGATCGTGAGCCGCAAGCAGATCCAGTATCAGAAGTAGAAGAGCTTTATTCATGTAAGATTTCTGATGTAACAACTGTCAAAGTTGATTATGTTAAGCAAGTTCATTACGAATCAAAGCCGATGTTAGAAAATTATTGAAGTTGAAAAGCAAAACTCGTCCCATCTTTTTTGTGCTGGTAACATATCTCCTTTTCTAAATTCTCCAATATTAATAACATTTTAAGAAACTTTTGCCTGTGCAGATTTATCGCCATTGTTATTTGTTTTGGTTGTGTAAAGCGGAAGCTTGGGGACTAGATATTGCAACAATCCACTAAAAATCGCCCTGTTGCGGAAAAATGTTGCACGAAAAGATCTTGAGCCGCAACAGATCCAGTATCAGAAGTAGAAGCGCTTTATTCATGTAAGATTTCTGATGTAACAACTGTCAAAGTTGATTATGTTAAGCAAGTTCATTATGAATCAAAGCAGATGTTAGAAAATATTGAAGTTGAAAAGCAAAACTCATCCCATCTTTTTTGTGCTGGTAACATATCTCCTCTTCTAAACTCTCCAATATCAATAACATTTTAAGAAACATTTGCCTGTGCAGATTTATCGCCATTGTTATTTGTTTTGGTTGTGTAAAGCGGAAGCTTGGGGACTAGATATTGCAACAATCCACTAAAAATCGCCCTGTTGCGGAAAAATGTTGCACGAAAAGATCTTGAGCCGCAACAGATCCTGTATCAGAAGTAGAAGCGCTTTATTCATGTAAGATTTCTGATGTAACAACTGTCAAAGTTGATTATGTTAAGCAAGTTCATTATGAATCAAAGCAGATGTTAGAAAATATTGAAGTTGAAAAGCAAAACTCATCCCATCTTTTTTGTGCTGGTAACATATCTCCTCTTCTAAACTCTCCAATATCAATAACATTTTAAGAAACCTTTGCCTGTGCAGATTTATCGCCATTGTTATTTGTTTTGGTTGTGTAAAGCGGTAGCTTGGGGACTAGATATTCCAACAATGCACTAAAAATCGTCCTGTGCTGTGGCAAAATGTTGCACAAAAAGATCTTGAGCCAGAACAGATCCAGTATCAGAAGTAGGAGAGCTTTATTCATGTAAGATTTCTGATGTAACAACTGTCAAGGTTGATTATGTTAAGTTCATTATGAATCAAAGCAGATGTTAGAAAATATTGATTAAACAAAATAAAAATTATTGAAGTTGAAAAGCAAAACTCATCCCATCTTTTTTGTGCTGGTAACATATCTCCTCTTCTAAACTCTCCAATATCAATAAAATTTTAAGAAACGTTTGCCTGTGCAGATTTATCGCCATTGTTATTTGTTTTGGTCGTGTAAAGCGGAAACTTGGGTACTATATATTCGAACATTGCACTAAAAATCGCCCTGTTGCGGCAAAATGTTGCATGAAAAGATCTTGAGCCGCAAACAGATCCAGTATCAGAAGTAGAAGAGCTTTATTCATGTAAGATTTTTGATGTAACAGCTGTCAAGGTTGATTATGTTAAGCACGTTCATTGTGAATCAAAGCAGATGTTAGAAAATATTGATTTAACAAAATAAAAATTATTGAAGTTGAAAAGCAAAACTTGTCCCATCTTTTTTATGCTGGTAACATATCTCCTCTTCTAAACTCTCCAATATCAATAACATTTCAAGAAACCTTTGCCTGTGCAGATTTATCGCCAGTGTTATTTGTTTTGGTTGTGTAAAGCGGTAGCTTGGGGACTAGATATTCCAACAATGCACTAAAAAATAAAAATCGTCCCGTGTTGCGGCAAAATGTTGCACAAAAAGATCTTGAGCCGCAAAACAGATCCAGTATCGGAAGTAGAAGAGCTTTATTCATGTAAGATTTTTGATGTAACAGCTGTCAAAGTTGATTATGTTAAGCAAGTTCATTACGAATCAAAGCAGATGTTAGAAAATGATTGAAGTTGAAAAGCAAAACTCGTCCCATCTTTTTTGTGCTGGTAACATATCTCCTTTTCTAAATTCTCCAATATTAATAACATTTTAAGAAAGCTTTGCCTGTGCAGATTTATCGCCATTGTTATTTGTTTTGATTGTGACAATGCACTAAAAATCGTCCCGTGTAACACCCCTGTTGCGGCAAAATGTTGCACGAAAAGATCTTGAACCAGAACAGATCCAGTATCAGAAGTAGAAGAGCTTTATTCATGTAAGATTTCTGATGTAACAACTGTCAAAGTTGATTATGTTAAGCAAGTTCATTACGAATCAAAGCAGATGTTAGAAAATTATTGAAGTTGAAAAGCAAAACTCGTCCCATCTTTTTTGTGCTGGTAACATATCTCCTTTTCTAAATTCTCCAATATTAATAACATTTTAAGAAACTTTTGCCTGTGCAGATTTATCGCCATTGTTATTTGTTTTGGTTGTGTAAAGCGGAAGCTTGGGGACTAGATATTGCAACAATCCACTAAAAATCGCCTTGTTGCGGAAAAATGTTGCACCAAAAGATCTTGAGCCGCAACAGATCCAGTATCAGAAGTAGAAGCGCTTTATTCATGTAAGATTTCTGATGTAACAACTGTCAAAGTTGATTATGTTAAGCAAGTTCATTATGAATCAAAGCAGATGTTAGAAAATATTGAAGTTGAAAAGCAAAACTCATCCCATCTTTTTTGTGCTGGTAACATATCTCCTCTTCTAAACTCTCCAATATCAATAACATTTTAAGAAACATTTGCCTGTGCAGATTTATCGCCATTGTTATTTGTTTTGGTTGTGTAAAGCGGAAGCTTGGGGACTAGATATTGCAACAATCCACTAAAAATCGCCCTGTTGCGGAAAAATGTTGCACGAAAAGATCTTGAGCCGCAACAGATCCTGTATCAGAAGTAGAAGCGCTTTATTCATGTAAGATTTCTGATGTAACAACTGTCAAAGTTGATTATGTTAAGCAAGTTCATTATGAATCAAAGCAGATGTTAGAAAATATTGAAGTTGAAAAGCAAAACTCATCCCATCTTTTTTGTGCTGGTAACATATCTCCTCTTCTAAACTCTCCAATATCAATAACATTTTAAGAAACCTTTGCCTGTGCAGATTTATCGCCATTGTTATTTGTTTTGGTTGTGTAAAGCGGTAGCTTGGGGACTAGATATTCCAACAATGCACTAAAAATCGTCCTGTGCTGTGGCAAAATGTTGCACAAAAAGATCTTGAGCCAGAACAGATCCAGTATCAGAAGTAGGAGAGCTTTATTCATGTAAGATTTCTGATGTAACAACTGTCAAGGTTGATTATGTTAAGTTCATTATGAATCAAAGCAGATGTTAGAAAATATTGTTTAAACAAAATAAAAATTATTGAAGTTGAAAAGCAAAACTCATCCCATCTTTTTTTGTGCTGGTAACATATCTCCTCTTCTAAACTCTCCAATATCAATAACATTTTAAGAAACGTTTGCCTGTGCAGATTTATCGCCATTGTAATTTGTTTTGGTCGTGTAAAGCGGAAACTTGGGGACTATATATTCGAACATTGCACTAAACATCGCCCTGTTGCGTCAAAATGTTGCATGAAAAGATCGTGAGCCGCAAGCAGATCCAGTATCAGAAGTAGAAGAGCTTTATTCATGTAAGATTTCTGATGTAACAACTGTCAAAGTTGATTATGTTAAGCAAGTTCATTACGAATCAAAGCCGATGTTAGAAAATTATTGAAGTTGAAAAGCAAAACTCGTCCCATCTTTTTTGTGCTGGTAACATATCTCCTTTTCTAAATTCTCCAATATTAATAACATTTTAAGAAACTTTTGCCTGTGCAGATTTATCGCCATTGTTATTTGTTTTGGTTGTGTAAAGCGGAAGCTTGGGGACTAGATATTGCAACAATCCACTAAAAATCGCCCTGTTGCGGAAAAATGTTGCACCAAAAGATCTTGAGCCGCAACAGATCCAGTATCAGAAGTAGAAGCGCTTTATTCATGTAAGATTTCTGATGTAACAACTGTCAAAGTTGATTATGTTAAGCAAGTTCATTATGAATCAAAGCAGATGTTAGAAAATATTGAAGTTGAAAAGCAAAACTCATCCCATCTTTTTTGTGCTGGTAACATATCTCCTCTTCTAAACTCTCCAATATCAATAACATTTTAAGAAACATTTGCCTGTGCAGATTTATCGCCATTGTTATTTGTTTTGGTTGTGTAAAGCGGAAGCTTGGGGACTAGATATTGCAACAATCCACTAAAAATCGCCCTGTTGCGGAAAAATGTTGCACGAAAAGATCTTGAGCCGCAACAGATCCTGTATCAGAAGTAGAAGCGCTTTATTCATGTAAGATTTCTGATGTAACAACTGTCAAAGTTGATTATGTTAAGCAAGTTCATTATGAATCAAAGCAGATGTTAGAAAATATTGAAGTTGAAAAGCAAAACTCATCCCATCTTTTTTGTGCTGGTAACATATCTCCTCTTCTAAACTCTCCAATATCAATAACATTTTAAGAAACCTTTGCCTGTGCAGATTTATCGCCATTGTTATTTGTTTTGGTTGTGTAAAGCGGTAGCTTGGGGACTAGATATTCCAACAATGCACTAAAAATCGTCCTGTGCTGTGGCAAAATGTTGCACAAAAAGATCTTGAGCCAGAACAGATCCAGTATCAGAAGTAGGAGAGCTTTATTCATGTAAGATTTCTGATGTAACAACTGTCAAGGTTGATTATGTTAAGTTCATTATGAATCAAAGCAGATGTTAGAAAATATTGATTAAACAAAATAAAAATTATTGAAGTTGAAAAGCAAAACTCATCCCATCTTTTTTGTGCTGGTAACATATCTCCTCTTCTAAACTCTCCAATATCAATAACATTTTAAGAAACGTTTGCCTGTGCAGATTTATCGCCATTGTTATTTGTTTTGGTCGTGTAAAGCGGAAACTTTGGGACTATATATTCGAACATTGCACTAAAAATCGCCCTGTTGCGGCAAAATGTTGCATGAAAAGATCTTGAGCCGCAAACAGATCCAGTATCAGAAGTAGAAGAGCTTTATTCATGTAAGATTTTTGAAGTAACAGCTGTCAAGGTTGATTATGTTAAGCACGTTCATTGTGAATCAAAGCAGATGTTAGAAAATATTGATTTAACAAAATAAAATTATTGAAGTTGAAAAGCAAAACTTGTCCCATCTTTTTTATGCTGGTAACATATCTCCTCTTCTAAACTCTCCAATATCAATAACATTTCAAGAAACCTTTGCCTGTGCAGATTTATCGCCAGTGTTATTTGTTTTGGTTGTGTAAAGCGGTAGCTTGGGGACTAGATATTCCAACAATGCACTAAAAAATAAAAATCGTCCCGTGTTGCGGCAAAATGTTGCACAAAAAGATCTTGAGCCGCAAAACAGATCCAGTATCGGAAGTAGAAGAGCTTTATTCATGTAAGATTTTTGATGTAACAGCTGTCAAAGTTGATTATGTTAAGCAAGTTCATTACGAATCAAAGCAGATGTTAGAAAATGATTGAAGTTGAAAAGCAAAACTCGTCCCATCTTTTTTGTGCTGGTAACATATCTCCTTTTCTAAATTCTCCAATATTAATAACATTTTAAGAAAGCTTTGCCTGTGCAGATTTATCGCCATTGTTATTTGTTTTGGTTGTGACAATGCACTAAAAATCGTCCCGTGTAACACCCCTGTTGCGGCAAAATGTTGCACGAAAAGATCTTGAACCAGAACAGATCCAGTATCAGAAGTAGAAGAGCTTTATTCATGTAAGATTTCTGATGTAACAACTGTCAAAGTTGATTATGTTAAGCAAGTTCATTACGAATCAAAGCAGATGTTAGAAAATTATTGAAGTTGAAAAGCAAAACTCGTCCCATCTTTTTTGTGCTGGTAACATATCTCCTTTTCTAAATTCTCCAATATTAATAACATTTTAAGAAACTTTTGCCTGTGCAGATTTATCGCCATTGTTATTTGTTTTGGTTGTGTAAAGCGGAAGCTTGGGGACTAGATATTGCAACAATCCACTAAAAATCGCCCTGTTGCGGAAAAATGTTGCACCAAAAGATCTTGAGCCGCAACAGATCCAGTATCAGAAGTAGAAGCGCTTTATTCATGTAAGATTTCTGATGTAACAACTGTCAAAGTTGATTATGTTAAGCAAGTTCATTATGAATCAAAGCAGATGTTAGAAAATATTGAAGTTGAAAAGCAAAACTCATCCCATCTTTTTTGTGCTGGTAACATATCTCCTCTTCTAAACTCTCCAATATCAATAACATTTTAAGAAACCTTTGCCTGTGCAGATTTATCGCCATTGTTATTTGTTTTGGTTGTGTAAAGCGGTAGCTTGGGGACTAGATATTCCAACAATGCACTAAAAATCGTCCTGTGCTGTGGCAAAATGTTGCACAAAAAGATCTTGAGCCAGAACAGATCCAGTATCAGAAGTAGAAGAGCTTTATTCATGTAAGATTTCTGATGTAACAACTGTCAAGGTTGATTATGTTAAGTTCATTATGAATCAAAGCAGATGTTAGAAAATATTGATTAAACAAAATAAAAATTATTGAAGTTGAAAAGCAAAACTCATCCCATCTTTTTTGTGCTGGTAACATATCTCCTCTTCTAAACTCTCCAATATCAATAACATTTTAAGAAACGTTTGCCTGTGCAGATTTATCGCCATTGTTATTTGTTTTGGTCGTGTAAAGCGGAAACTTGGGGACTATATATTAGAACATTGCACTAAAAATCGCCCTGTTGCGGCAAAATGTTGCATGAAAAGATCTTGAGCCGCAAACAGATCCAGTATCAGAAGTAGAAGAGCTTTATTCATGTAAGATTTTTGATGTAACAGCTGTCAAGGTTGATTATGTTAAGCACGTTCATTGTGAATCAAAGCAGATGTTAGAAAATATTGATTTAACAAAATAAAATTATTGAAGTTGAAAAGCAAAACTTGTCCCATCTTTTTTATGCTGGTAACATATCTCCTCTTCTAAACTCTCCAATATCAATAACATTTTAAGAAACGTTTGCCTGTGCAGATTTATCGCCATTGTTATTTGTTTTGGTTGTGTAAAGCGGAAGCTTGGGGACTAGATATTGCAACAATCCACTAAAAATCGCCCTGTTGCGGAAAAATGTTGCACGAAAAGATCTTGAGCCGCAACAGATCCAGTATCAGAAGTAGAAGCGCTTTATTCATGTAAGATTTCTGATGTAACAACTGTCAAAGTTGATTATGTTAAGCAAGTTCATTACGAATCAAAGCAGATGCTAGAAAATTATTGAAGTTGAAAAGCAAAACTCGTCCCATCTTTTTTGTGCTGGTAACATATCTCCTTTTCTAAATTCTCCAATATTAATAACATTTTAAGAAACTTTTGCCTGTGCAGATTTATCGCCATTGTTATTTGTTTTGGTTGTGTAAAGCGGAAGCTTGGGGACTAGATATTGCAACAATCCACTAAAAATCGCCCTGTTGCGGAAAAATGTTGCACGAAAAGATCTTGAGCCACAACAGATCCAGTATCAGAAGTAGAAGCGCTTTATTCATGTAAGATTTCTGATGTAACAACTGTCAAAGTTGGTTATGTTAAGCAAGTTCATTATGAATCAAAGCAGATGTTAGAAAATATTGAAGTCGAAAAGCAAAACTCATCCCATCTTTTTTGTGCTGGTAACATATCTCCTCTTCTAAACTCTCCAATATCAATAACATTTTAAGAAACCTTTGCCTGTGCAGATTTATCGCCATTGTTATTTGTTTTGGTTGTTTAAAGCGGTAGCTTGGGGACTAGATATTCCAACAATGCACTAAAAATCGTCCTGTGCTGTGGCAAAATGTTGCACAAAAAGAACTTGAGCCAGAACAGATCCAGTATCAGAAGTAGAAGAGCTTTATTCATGTAAGATTTCTGATGTAACAACTGTCAAGGTTGATTATGTTAAGTTCATTATGAATCAAAGCAGATGTTAGAAAATATTGATTAAACAAAATAAAAATTATTGAAGTTGAAAAGCAAAACTCATCCCATCTTTTTTGTGCTGGTAACATATCTCCTCTTCTAAACTCTCCAATATCAATAACATTTTAAGAAACGTTTGCCTGTGCAGATTTATCGCCATTGTTATTCGTTTTGGTCGTGTAAAGCGGAAACTTGGGGACTATATATTCGAACATTGCACTAAAAATCGCCCTGTTGCGGCAAAATGTTGCATGAAAAGATCTTGAGCCGCAAACAGATCCAGTATCAGAAGTAGAAGAGCTTTATTCATGTAAGATTTTTGATGTAACAGCTGTCAAGGTTGATTATGTTAAGCACGTTCATTGTGAATCAAAGCAGATGTTAGAAAATATTGATTTAACAAAATAAAATTATTGAAGTTGAAAAGCAAAACTTGTCCCATCTTTTTTATTCTGGTAACATATCTCCTCTTCTAAACTCTCCAATATCAATAACATTTTAAGAAACTTTTGCCTGTGCAGATTTATCGCCATTGTTATTTGTTTTGGTTGTGTAAAGCGGAAGCTTGGGGACTAGATATTGCAACAATCCACTAAAAATCGCCCTGTTGCGGAAAAATGTTGCACGAAAAGATCTTGAGCCGCAACAGATCCAGTATCAGAAGTAGAAGCGCTTTATTCATGTAAGATTTCTGATGTAACAACTGTCAAAGTTGGTTATGTTAAGCAAGTTCATTATGAATCAAAGCAGATGTTAGAAAATATTGAAGTTGAAAAGCAAAACTCATCCCATCTTTTTTGTGCTGGTAACATATCTCCTCTTCTAAACTCTCCAATATCAATAACATTTTAAGAAACCTTTGCCTGTGCAGATTTATCGCCATTGTTATTTGTTTTGGTTGTTTAAAGCGGTAGCTTGGGGACTAGATATTCCAACAATGCACTAAAAATCGTCCTGTGCTGTGGCAAAATGTTGCACAAAAAGATCTTGAGCCAGAACAGATCCAGTATCAGGAGTAGAAGAGCTTTATTCATGTAAGATTTCTGATGTAACAACTGTCAAAGTTGATTATGTTAAGTTCATTATGAATCAAAGCAGATGTTAGAAAATATTGATTAAACAAAATAAAAATTATTGAAGTTGAAAAGCAAAACTCATCCCATCTTTTTTGTGCTGGTAACATATCTCCTCTTCTAAACTCTCCAATATCAATAACATTTTAAGAAACGTTTGCCTGTGCAGATTTATCGCCATTGTTATTCGTTTTGGTCGTGTAAAGCGGAAACTTGGGGACTATATATTCGAACATTGCACTAAAAATCGCCCTGTTGCGGCAAAATGTTGCATGAAAAGATCTTGAGCCGCAAACAGATCCAGTATCAGAAGTAGAAGAGCTTTATTCATGTAAGATTTTTGATGTAACAGCTGTCAAGGTTGATTATGTTAAGCACGTTCATTGTGAATCAAAGCAGATGTTAGAAAATATTGATTTAACAAAATAAAATTATTGAAGTTGAAAAGCAAAACTTGTCCCATCTTTTTTATTCTGGTAACATATCTCCTCTTCTAAACTCTCCAATATCAATAATATTTTAAGAAACTTTTGCCTGTGCAGATTTATCGCCATTGTTATTTGTTTTGGTTGTGTAAAGCGGAAGCTTGGGGACTAGAAATTGCAACAATCCACTAAAAATCGCCCTGTTGCGGAAAAATGTTGCACGAAAAGATCTTGAGCCGCAACAGATCCAGTATCAGAAGTAGAAGCGCTTTATTCATGTAAGATTTCTGATGTAACAACTGTCAAAGTTGGTTATGTTAAGCAAGTTCATTATGAATCAAAGCAGATGTTAGAAAATATTGAAGTTGAAAAGCAAAACTCATCCCATCTTTTTTGTGCTGGTAACATATCTCCTCTTCTAAACTCTCCAATATCAATAACATTTTAAGAAACCTTTGCCTGTGCAGATTTATCGCCATTGTTATTTGTTTTGGTTGTTTAAAGCGGTAGCTTGGGGACTAGATATTCCAACAATGCACTAAAAATCGTCCTGTGCTGTGGCAAAATGTTGCACAAAAAGATCTTGAGCCAGAACAGATCCAGTATCAGAAGTAGAAGAGCTTTATTCATGTAAGATTTCTGATGTAACAACTGTCAAGGTTGATTATGTTAAGTTCATTATGAATCAAAGCAGATGTTAGAAAATATTGATTAAACAAAATAAAAATTATTGAAGTTGAAAAGCAAAACTCATCCCATCTTTTTTGTGCTGGTAACATATCTCCTCTTCTAAACTCTCCAATATCAATAACATTTTAAGAAACGTTTGCCTGTGCAGATTTATCGCCATTGTTATTCGTTTTGGTCGTGTAAAGCGGAAACTTGGGGACTATATATTCGAACATTGCACTAAAAATCGCCCTGTTGCGGCAAAATGTTGCATGAAAAGATCTTGAGCCGCAAACAGATCCAGTATCAGAAGTAGAAGAGCTTTATTCATGTAAGATTTTTGATGTAACAGCTGTCAAGGTTGATTATGTTAAGCACGTTCATTGTGAATCAAAGCAGATGTTAGAAAATATTGATTTAACAAAATAAAATTATTGAAGTTGAAAAGCAAAACTTGTCCCATCTTTTTTATTCTGGTAACATATCTCCTCTTCTAAACTCTCCAATATCAATAACATTTCAAGAAACCTTTGCCTGTGCAGATTTATCGCCAGTGTTATTGTTTTGGTTGTGTAAAGCGGTAGCTTGGGGACTAGATATTCCAACAATGCACTAAAAAATAAAAATCGTCCCGTGTTGCGGCAAAATGTTGCACAAAAAGATCTTGAGCCGCAAAACAGATCCAGTATCGGAAGTAGAAGAGCTTTATTCATGTAAGATTTTTGATGTAACAGCTGTCAAAGTTGATTATGTTAAGCAAGTTCATTACGAATCAAAGCAGATGTTAGAAAATGATTGAAGTTGAAAAGAAAAACTCGTCCCATCTTTTTTGTGCTGGTAACATATCTCCTTTTCTAAATTCTCCAATATTAATAACATTTTAAGAAAGCTTTGCCTGTGCAGATTTATCGCCATTGTTATTTGTTTTGGTTGTGACAATGCACTAAAAATCGTCCCGTGTAACACCCCTGTTGCGGCAAAATGTTGCACCAAAAGATCTTGAACCAGAACAGATCCAGTATCAGAAGTAGAAGAGCTTTATTCATGTAAGATTTCTGATGTAACAACTGTCAAAGTTGATTATGTTAAGCAAGTTCATTACGAATCCAAGCAGATGTTAGAAAATTATTGAAGTTGAAAAGCAAAACTCGTCCCATCTTTTTTGTGCTGGTAACATATCTCCTTTTCAAAATTCTCCAATATTAATAACATTTTAAGAAACTTTTGCCTGTGCAGATTTATCGCCATTGTTATTTGTTTTGGTTGTGTAAAGCGGAAGCTTGGGGACTAGATATTGCAACAATCCACTAAAAATCGCCCTGTTGCGGAAAAATGTTGCACGAAAAGATCTTGAGCCGGAACAGATCCAGTATCAGAAGTAGAAGCGCTTTATTCATGTAAGATTTCTGATGTAACAACTGTCAAAGTTGATTATGTTAAGCAAGTTCATTATGAATCAAAGCAGATGTTAGAAAATATTGAAGTTGAAAAGCAAAACTCATCCCATCTTTTTTGTGCTGGTAACATATCTCCTCTTCTAAACTCTCCAATATCAATAACATTTTAAGAAACCTTTGCCTGTGCAGATTTATCGCCATTGTTATTTGTTTTGGTTGTGTAAAGCGGTAGCTTGGGGACTAGATATTCCAACAATGCACTAAAATCGTCCTGTGCTGTGGCAAAATGTTGCACAAAAAGATCTTGAGCCAGAACAGATCCAGTATCAGAAGTAGAAGAGCTTTATTCATGTAATATTTCTGATGTAACAACTGTCAAGGTTGATTATGTTAAGTTCATTATGAATCAAAGCAGATGTTAGAAAATATTGATTAAACAAAATAAAAATTATTGAAGTTGCAAAGCAAAACTCATCCCATATTTTTTGTGCTGGTAACATATCTCCTCTTCTAAACTCTCCAATATCAATAACATTTTAAGAAACGTTTGCCTGTGCAGATTTATCGCCATTGTTATTTGTTTTGGTCGTGTAAAGCGGAAGCTTGGGGACTAGATATTCCAACAATGCACTAAAATCGTCCTGTGCTGTGGCAAAATGTTGCACAAAAAGATCTTGAGCCAGAACAGATCCAGTATCAGAAGTAGAAGAGCTTTATTCATGTAATATTTCTGATGTAACAACTGTCAAGGTTGATTATGTTAAGTTCATTATGAATCAAAGCAGATGTTAGAAAATATTGATTAAACAAAATAAAAATTATTGAAGTTGCAAAGCAAAACTCATCCCATATTTTTTGTGCTGGTAACATATCTCCTCTTCTAAACTCTCCAATATCAATAACATTTTAAGAAACGTTTGCCTGTGCAGATTTATCGCCATTGTTATTTGTTTTGGTCGTGTAAAGCGGAAGCTTGGGGACTATATATTCGAACATTGCACTAAAAATCGCCCTGTTGCGGCAAAATGTTGCATGAAAAGATCTTGAGCCGCAACAGATCCAGTATCAGAAGTACAAGAGCTTTATTGATGTAAGATTTCTGATGTAACAACTGTCAAAGTTGATTATGTTAAGCAAGTTCATTGTGAATCAAAGCAGATGTTAGAAAATATTGATTAAACAAAATAAAAATTATTGAAGTTGAAAAGCAAAACTCGTCCCATCTTTTTTATGCAATCTCAATAACATTTTAAGAAACCTTTGCCTGTGCAGATTTATCGCCATTGTTATTTGTTTTGGTTGTGTAAAGAGGTAGCTTGGGGACTAGATATTCCAACAATGCACTAAAAAATAAAAATCGTCCCGTGTTGCGGCAAAATGTTGCACAAAAAGATCTTGAGCCGCAAACAGATCCAGTATGGGAACAGCTTTATTCATGTAAGATTTTTGATGTAACAGCTGTCAAGGTTGATTATGTTAAGCAAGTTCATTATGAATCAAAGCAGATGTTAGAAAATATTGATTAAACAAATAAAAATTATTGAAGTTGAAAATCAAAACTCGTCCCATCTTTTTTGTGCTGGTAACATATCTCGTCTTCTAAACTCTCCAATATCAATAACATTTTAAGAAACCTTTGCCTGTGCAGATTTATCGCCATTGTTATTTGTTTTGGTTGTGACAATGCACTAAAAATCGTCCCGTGTAACACCCCTGTTGCGGCAAAATGTTGCACGAAAAGATCTTGAGCCAGAACAGATCCAGTATCAGAAGTAGAAGAGCTTTATTCATGTAAGATTTCTGATGTAACAACTGTCAAAGTTGATTATGTTAAGCAAGTTCATTACGAATCAAAGCAGATGTTAGAAAATTATTGAAGTTGAAAAGCAAAACTCGTCCCATCTTTTTTGTGCTGGTAACATATCTCCTTTTCTAAATTCTCCAATATTAATAACATTTTAAGAAACTTTTGCCTGTGCAGATTTATCACCATTGTTATTTGTTTTGGTTGTGTAAAGCGGAAGCTTGGGGACTAGATATTGCAACAATCCACTAAAAATCGCCCTGTTGCGGCAAAATGTTGCACGAAAAGATCTTGAGCCGCAACAGATCCAGTATCAGAAGTAGAAGAGCTTTATTCATGTAAGATTTCTGATGTAACAACTGTCAAGGTTGATTATGTTAAGCAAGTTCATTATGAATCAAAGCAGATGTTAGAAAATATTGATTAAACAAAATAAAATTATTGAAGTTGAAAAGCAAAACTCATCCCATCTTTTTTGTGCTGGTAACATATCTCCTCTTCTAAACTATCCAATATCAATAACATTTTAAGAAACGTTTGCCTGTGCAGATTTATCGCCATTGCAATTTGTTTTGGTCGTGTAAAGCGGAAACTTGGGGACTATATATTCGAACATTGCACTAAAAATCGCCCTGTTGCGTCAAAATGTTGCATGAAAAGATCTTGAGCCGCAAACAGATCCAGTATCAGAAGTAGAAGAGCTTTATTCATGTAAGATTTTTGATGTAACAGCTGTCAAGGTTGATTATGTTAAGCACGTTCATTGCGAATCAAAGCAGATGTTAGAAAATATTGATTTATCAAAATAAAAATTATTGAAGTTGAAAAGCAAAACTTGTCCCATCTTTTTTATGCTGGTAACATATCTCCTCTTCTAAACTCTCCAATATCAATAACATTTCAAGAAACCTTTGCCTGTGCAGATTTATCGCCAGTGTTATTTGTTTTGCTTGTGTAAAGCGGTAGCTTGGGGACTAGATATTCCAACAATGCACTAAAAAATAAAAATCGTCCCGTGTTGCGGCACAAAATGTTGCACAAAAAGATCTTGAGCCGCAAAACAGATCCAGTATCGGACGTAGAAGAGCTTTATTCATGTAAGATTTTTGATGTAACAGCTGTCAAAGTTGATTATGTTAAGCAAGTTCATTACGAATCAAAGCAGATGTTAGAAAATGATTGAAGTTGAAAAGCAAAACTCGTCCCATCTTTTTTGTGCTGGTAACATATCTCCTTTTCTAAATTCTCCAATATTAATAACATTTTAAGAAAGCTTTGCCTGTGCAGATTTATCGCCATTGTTATTTGTTTTGATTGTGACAATGCACTAAAAATCGTCCCGTGTAACACCCCTGTTGCGGCAAAATGTTGCACGAAAAGATCTTGAACCAGAACAGATCCAGTATCAGAAGTAGAAGAGCTTTATTCATGTAAGATTTCTGATGTAACAACTGTCAAAGTTGATTATGTTAAGCAAGTTCATTACGAATCAAAGCAGATGTTAGAAAATTATTGAAGTTGAAAAGCAAAACTCGTCCCATCTTTTTTGTGCTGGTAACATATCTCCTCTTCTAAACTCTCCAATATCAATAACATTTTAAGAAACGTTTGCCTGTGCAGATTTATCGCCATTGTTATTTGTTTTGGTCGTGTAAAGCGGAAACTTGGGTACTATATATTCGAACATTGCACTAAAAATCGCCCTGTTGCGGCAAAATGTTGCACGAAAAGATCTTGAGCCGCAACAGATCCAGTATCAGAAGTAGAAGAGCTTTATTCATGTAAGATTTCTGATGTAACAACTGTCAAGCTTGATTATGTTAAGCAAGTTTATTATGAATCAAAGCAGATGTTAGAAAATATTGATTAAACAAAATAAAAATTATTGAAGTTGAAAAGCAAAACTCATCCCATCTTTTTTGTGCTGGTAACATATCTCCTCTTCTAAACTATCCAATATCAATAACATTTTAAGAAACGTTTGCCTGTGCAGATTTATCGCCATTGTTATTTGTTTTGGTCGTGTATAGCGGAAACTTGGGGACTATATATTCGAACATTGCACTAAAAATCGCCCTGTTGCGTCAAAATGTTGCATGAAAAGATCTTGAGCCGCAAACAGATCCAGTATCAGAAGTAGAAGAGCTTTATTCATGTAAGATTTTTGATGTAACAGCTGTCAAGGTTGATTATGTTAAGCACGTTCATTGCGAATCAAAGCAGATGTTAGAAAATATTGATTAAACAAAATAAAAATTATTGAAGTTGAAAAGCAAAACTCATCCCATCTTTTTTGTGCTGGTAACATATCTCCTCTTCTAAACTATCCAATATCAATAACATTTTAAGAAACGTTTGCCTGTGCAGATTTATCGCCATTGTAATTTGTTTTGGTCGTGTAAAGCGGAAACTTGGGGACTATATATTCGAACATTGCACTAAAAATCGCCCTGTTGCGTCAAAATGTTGCATGAAAAGATCGTGAGCCGCAAGCAGATCCAGTATCAGAAGTAGAAGAGCTTTATTCATGTAAGATTTTTGATGTAACAGCTGTTTAGGTTGATTATGTTAAGCACGTTCATTGCGAATCAAAGCAGATGTTAGAAAATATTGATTTAACAAAATAAAAATTATTGAAGTTGAAAAGCAAAACTTGTCCCATCTTTTTTATGCTGGTAACATATCTCCTCTTCTAAACTCTCCAATATCAATAACATTTCAAGAAACCTTTGCCTGTGCAGATTTATCGCCAGTGTTATTTGTTTTGGTTGTGTAAAGCGGTAGCTTGGGGACTAGATATTCCAACAATGCACTAAAAAATAAAAATCGTCCCGTGTTGCGGCACAAAATGTTGCACAAAAAGATCTTGAGCCGCAAAACAGATCCAGTATCGGACGTAGAAGGGCTTTATTCATGTAAGATTTTTGATGTAACAGCTGTCAAAGTTGATTATGTTAAGCAAGTTCATTACGAATCAAAGCAGATGTTAGAAAATGATTGAAGTTGAAAAGCAAAACTCGTCCCATCTTTTTTGTGCTGGTAACATATCTCCTTTTCTAAATTCTCCAATATTAATAACATTTTAAGAAAGCTTTGCCTGTGCAGATTTATCGCCATTGTTATTTGTTTTGATTGTGACAATGCACTAAAAATCGTCCCGTGTAACACCCCTGTTGCGGCAAAATGTTGCACGAAAAGATCTTGAACCAGAACAGATCCAGTATCAGAAGTAGAAGAGCTTTATTCATGTAAGATTTCTGATGTAACAACTGTCAAAGTTGATTATGTTAAGCAAGTTCATTACGAATCAAAGCAGATGTTAGAAAATTATTGAAGTTGAAAAGCAAAACTCGTCCCATCTTTTTTGTGCTGGTAACATATCTCCTCTTCTAAACTCTCCAATATCAATAACATTTTAAGAAACGTTTGCCTGTGCAGATTTATCGCCATTGTTATTTGTTTTGGTCGTGTAAAGCGGAAACTTGGGTACTATATATTCGAACATTGCACTAAAAATCGCCCTGTTGCGGCAAAATGTTGCATGAAAAGATCTTGAGCCGCAAACAGATCCAGTATCAGAAGTAGAAGAGCTTTATTCATGTAAGATTTTTGATGTAACAGCTGTCAAGGTTGATTATGTTAAGCACGTTCATTGTGAATCAAAGCAGATGTTAGAAAATATTGATTTAACAAAATAAAAATTATTGAAGTTGAAAAGCAAAACTTGTCCCATCTTTTTTATGCTGGTAACATATCTCCTCTTCTAAACTCTCCAATATCAATAACATTTCAAGAAACCTTTGCCTGTGCAGATTTATCGCCAGTGTTATTTGTTTTGGTTGTGTAAAGCGGTAGCTTGGGGACTAGATATTCCAACAATGCACTAAAAAATAAAAATCGTCCCGTGTTGCGGCAAAATGTTGCACAAAAAGATCTTGAGCCGCAAAACAGATCCAGTATCGGAAGTAGAAGAGCTTTATTCATGTAAGATTTTTGATGTAACAGCTGTCAAAGTTGATTATGTTAAGCAAGTTCATTACGAATCAAAGCAGATGTTAGAAAATGATTGAAGTTGAAAAGCAAAACTCGTCCCATCTTTTTTGTGCTGGTAACATATCTCCTTTTCTAAATTCTCCAATATTAATAACATTTTAAGAAAGCTTTGCCTGTGCAGATTTATCGCCATTGTTATTTGTTTTGATTGTGACAATGCACTAAAAATCGTCCCGTGTAACACCCCTGTTGCGGCAAAATGTTGCACGAAAAGATCTTGAACCAGAACAGATCCAGTATCAGAAGTAGAAGAGCTTTATTCATGTAAGATTTCTGATGTAACAACTGTCAAAGTTGATTATGTTAAGCAAGTTCATTACGAATCAAAGCAGATGTTAGAAAATTATTGAAGTTGAAAAGCAAAACTCGTCCCATCTTTTTTGTGCTGGTAACATATCTCCTTTTCTAAATTCTCCAATATTAATAACATTTTAAGAAACTTTTGCCTGTGCAGATTTATCGCCATTGTTATTTGTTTTGGTTGTGTAAAGCGGAAGCTTGGGGACTAGATATTGCAACAATCCACTAAAAATCGCCCTGTTGCGGAAAAATGTTGCACCAAAAGATCTTGAGCCGCAACAGATCCAGTATCAGAAGTAGAAGCGCTTTATTCATGTAAGATTTCTGATGTAACAACTGTCAAAGTTGATTATGTTAAGCAAGTTCATTATGAATCAAAGCAGATGTTAGAAAATATTGAAGTTGAAAAGCAAAACTCATCCCATCTTTTTTGTGCTGGTAACATATCTCCTCTTCTAAACTCTCCAATATCAATAACATTTTAAGAAACATTTGCCTGTGCAGATTTATCGCCATTGTTATTTGTTTTGGTTGTGTAAAGCGGAAGCTTGGGGACTAGATATTGCAACAATCCACTAAAAATCGCCCTGTTGCGGAAAAATGTTGCACGAAAAGATCTTGAGCCGCAACAGATCCTGTATCAGAAGTAGAAGCGCTTTATTCATGTAAGATTTCTGATGTAACAACTGTCAAAGTTGATTATGTTAAGCAAGTTCATTACGAATCAAAGCAGATGCTAGAAAATTATTGAAGTTGAAAAGCAAAACTCGTCCCATCTTTTTTGTGCTGGTAACATATCTCCTTTTCTAAATTCTCCAATATTAATAACATTTTAAGAAACTTTTACCTGTGCAGATTTATCGCCATTGTTATTTGTTTTGGTTGTGTAAAGCGGAAGCTTGGGGACTAGATATTGCAACAATCCACTAAAAATCGCCCTGTTGCGGAAAAATGTTGCACGAAAAGATCTTGAGCCGCAACAGATCCAGTATCAGAAGTAGAAGCGCTTTATTCATGTAAGATTTCTGATGTAACAACTGTCAAAGTTGGTTATGTTAAGCAAGTTCATTATGAATCAAAGCAGATGTTAGAAAATATTGAAGTTGAAAAGCAAAACTCATCCCATCTTTTTTGTGCTGGTAACATATCTCCTCTTCTAAACTCTCCAATATCAATAACATTTTAAGAAACCTTTGCCTGTGCAGATTTATCGCCATTGTTATTTGTTTTGGTTGTTTAAAGCGGTAGCTTGGGGACTAGATATTCCAACAATGCACTAAAAATCGTCCTGTGCTGTGGCAAAATGTTGCACAAAAAGATCTTGAGCCAGAACAGATCCAGTATCAGAAGTAGAAGAGCTTTATTCATGTAAGATTTCTGATGTAACAACTGTCAAGGTTGATTATGTTAAGTTCATTATGAATCAAAGCAGATGTTAGAAAATATTGATTAAACAAAATAAAAATTATTGAAGTTGAAAAGCAAAACTCATCCCATCTTTTTTGTGCTGGTAACATATCTCCTCTTCTAAACTCTCCAATATCAATAACATTTTAAGAAACGTTTGCCTGTGCAGATTTATCGCCATTGTTATTCGTTTTGGTCGTGTAAAGCGGAAACTTGGGGACTATATATTCGAACATTGCACTAAAAATCGCCCTGTTGCGGCAAAATGTTGCATGAAAAGATCTTGAGCCGCAAACAGATCCAGTATCAGAAGTAGAAGAGCTTTATTCATGTAAGATTTTTGATGTAACAGCTGTCAAGGTTGATTATGTTAAGCACGTTCATTGTGAATCAAAGCAGATGTTAGAAAATATTGATTTAACAAAATAAAATTATTGAAGTTGAAAAGCAAAACTTGTCCCATCTTTTTTATTCTGGTAACATATCTCCTCTTCTAAACTCTCCAATATCAATAACATTTCAAGAAACCTTTGCCTGTGCAGATTTATCGGCAGTGTTATTGTTTTGGTTGTGTAAAGCGGTAGCTTGGGGACTAGATATTCCAACAATGCACTAAAAAATAAAAATCGTCCCGTGTTGCGGCAAAATGTTGCACAAAAAGATCTTGAGCCGCAAAACAGATCCAGTATCGGAAGTAGAAGAGCTTTATTCATGTAAGATTTTTGATGTAACAGCTGTCAAAGTTGATTATGTTAAGCAAGTTCATTACGAATCAAAGCAGATGTTAGAAAATGATTGAAGTTGAAAAGAAAAACTCGTCCCATCTTTTTTGTGCTGGTAACATATCTCCTTTTCTAAATTCTCCAATATTAATAACATTTTAAGAAAGCTTTGCCTGTGCAGATTTATCGCCATTGTTATTTGTTTTGGTTGTGACAATGCACTAAAAATCGTCCCGTGTAACACCCCTGTTGCGGCAAAATGTTGCACGAAAAGATCTTGAACCAGAACAGATCCAGTATCAGAAGTAGAAGAGCTTTATTCATGTAAGATTTCTGATGTAACAACTGTCAAAGTTGATTATGTTAAGCAAGTTCATTACGAATCCAAGCAGATGTTAGAAAATTATTGAAGTTGAAAAGCAAAACTCGTCCCATCTTTTTTGTGCTGGTAACATATCTCCTTTTCAAAATTCTCCAATATTAATAACATTTTAAGAAACTTTTGCCTGTGCAGATTTATCGCCATTGTTATTTGTTTTGGTTGTGTAAAGCGGAAGCTTGGGGACTAGATATTGCAACAATCCACTAAAAATCGCCCTGTTGCGCAAAAATGTTGCACGAAAAGATCTTGAGCCGCAACAGATCCAGTATCAGAAGTAGAAGCGCTTTATTCATGTAAGATTTCTGATGTAACAACTGTCAAAGTTGATTATGTTAAGCAAGTTCATTATGAATCAAAGCAGATGTTAGAAAATATTGAAGTTGAAAAGCAAAACTAATCCCATCTTTTTTGTGCTGGTAACATATCTCCTCTTCTAAACTCTCCAATATCAATAACATTTTAAGAAACCTTTGCCTGTGCAGATTTATCGCCATTGTTATTTGTTTTGGTTGTGTAAAGCGGTAGCTTGGGGACTAGATATTCCAACAATGCACTAAAAATCGTCCTGTGCTGTGGCAAAATGTTGCACAAAAAGATCTTGAGCCAGAACAGATCCAGTATCAGAAGTAGAAGAGCTTTATTCATGTAATATTTCTGATGTAACAACTGTCAAGGTTGATTATGTTAAGTTCATTATGAATCAAAGCAGATGTTAGAAAATATTGATTAAACAAAATAAAAATTATTGAAGTTGCAAAGCAAAACTCATCCCATATTTTTTGTGCTGGTAACATATCTCCTCTTCTAAACTCTCCAATATCAATAACATTTTAAGAAACGTTTGCCTGTGCAGATTTATCGCCATTGTTATTTGTTTTGGTCGTGTAAAGCGGAAGCTTGGGGACTATATATTCGAACATTGCACTAAAAATCGCCCTGTTGCGGCAAAATGTTGCATGAAAAGATCTTGAGCCGCAACAGATCCAGTATCAGAAGTACAAGAGCTTTATTGATGTAAGATTTC
Organism: Chrysogorgia sp. JL179-B06; assembly: GCA_035772405.1. Taxonomy (NCBI): domain Eukaryota; kingdom Metazoa; phylum Cnidaria; class Anthozoa; order Scleralcyonacea; family Chrysogorgiidae; genus Chrysogorgia; species Chrysogorgia sp. JL179-B06. The sequence continues at coordinate 382,205 of JAYKKM010000488.1, forward strand.
TGATGTAACAACTGTCAAAGTTGATTATGTTAAGCAAGTTCATCGTGAATCAAAGCAGATGTTAGAAAATATTGATTAAACAAAATAAAAATTATTGAAGTTGAAAAGCAAAACTCGTCCCATCTTTTTTATGCAATATCAATAACATTTTAAGAAACCTTTGCCTGTGCAGATTTATCGCTATTGTTATTTGTTTTGGTTGTGTAAAGCGGTATCTTGGGGACTAGATATTCCAACAATGCACTAAAAAATAAAAATCGTCCCGTGTTGCGGCAAAATGTTGCACAAAAAGATCTTGAGCCGCAAACAGATCCAGTATCAGAACAGCTTTATTCATGTAAGATTTTTGATGTAACAGCTGTCAAGGTTGATTATGTTAAGCAAGTTCATTATGAATCAAAGCAGATGTTAGAAAATATTGATTAAACAAATAAAAATTATTGAAGTTGAAAATCAAAACTCGTCCCATCTTTTTTGTGCTGGTAACATATCTCGTCTTCTAAACTCTCCAATATCAATAACATTTTAAGAAACCTTTGCCTGTGCAGATTTATCCCCATTGTTATTTGTTTTAGTTGTGACAATGCACTAAAAATCGTCTCGTGTAACACCCCTGTTGCGGCAAAATGTTGCACGAAAAGATCTTGAGCCAGAACAGATCCAGTATCAGAAGTAGAAGAGCTTTATTCATGTAAGATTTCTGATGTAACAACTGTCAAAGTTGATTATGTTAAGCAAGTTCATTACGAATCAAAGCAGATGTTAGAAAATTATTGAAGTTGAAAAGCAAAACTCGTCCCATCTTTTTTGTGCTGGTAACATATCTCCTTTTCTAAATTCTCCAATATTAATAACATTTTAAGAAACTTTTGCCTGTGCAGATTTATCGCCATTGTTATTTGTTTTGGTTGTGTAAAGCGGTAGCTTGGGGACTAGATATTCCAACAATGCACTAAAAATCGTCCTGTGCTGTGGCAAAATGTTGCACAAAAAGATCTTGAGCCAGAACAGATCCAGTATCAGAAGTAGAAGAGCTTTATTCATGTAAGATTTCTGATGTAACAACTGTCAAGGTTGATTATGTTAAGTTCATTATGAATCAAAGCAGATGTTAGAAAATATTGATTAAACAAAATAAAAATTATTGAAGTTGAAAAGCAAAACTCATCCCATCTTTTTTGTGCTGGTAACATATCTCCTCTTCTAAACTCTCCAATATCAATAACATTTTAAGAAACGTTTGCCTGTGCAGATTTATCGCCATTGTTATTTGTTTTGGTCGTGTAAAGCGGAAGCTTGGGGACTATATATTCGAACATTGCACTAAAAATCGCCCTGTTGCGGAAAAATGTTGCACGAAAAGATCTTGAGCCGCAACAGATCCAGTATCAGAAGTAGAAGCGCTTTATTCATGTAAGATTTCTGATGTAACAACTGTCAAAGTTGATTATGTTAAGCAAGTTCATTATGAATCAAAGCAGATGTTAGAAAATATTGAAGTTGAAAAGCAAAACTCATCCCATCTTTTTTGTGCTGGTAACATATCTCCTCTTCTAAACTCTCCAATATCAATAACATTTTAAGAAACCTTTGCCTGTGCAGATTTATCGCCATTGTTATTTGTTTTGGTTGTGTAAAGCGGTAGCTTGGGGACTAGATATTCCAACAATGCACTAAAAATCGTCCTGTGCTGTGGCAAAATGTTGCACAGAAAGATCTTGAGCCAGAACAGATCCAGTATCAGAAGTAGAAGAGCTTTATTCATGTAAGATTTCTGATGTAACAACTGTCAAGGTTGATTATGTTAAGTTCATTATGAATCAAAGCAGATGTTAGAAAATATTGATTAAACAAAATAAAAATTATTGAAGTTGAAAAGCAAAACTCATCCCATCCTTTTTGTGCTGGTAACATATCTCCTCTTCTAAACTCTCCAATATCAATAACATTTTAAGAAACGTTTGCCTGTGCAGATTTATCGCCATTGTTATTTGTTTTGGTCGTGTATAGCGGAAACTTGGGGACTATATATTCGAACATTGCACTAAAAATCGCCCTGTTGCGGCAAAATGTTGCATGAAAAGATCTTGAGCCGCAAACAGATCCAGTATCAGAAGTAGAAGAGCTTTATTCATGTAAGATTTTTGATGTAACAGCTGTCAAGGTTGATTATGTTAAGCACGTTCATTGTGAATCAAAGCAGATGTTAGAAAATATTGATTTAACAAAATAAAATTATTGAAGTTGAAAAGCAAAACTCATCCCATCTTTTTTGTGCTGGTAACGTATCTCCTCTTCTAAACTCTCCAATATCAATAACATTTTAAGAAACGTTTGCCTGTGCAGATTTATCGCCATTGTTATTTGTTTTGGTCGTGTAAAGCGGAAGCTTGGGGACTATATATTCGAACATTGCACTAAAAATCGCCCTGTTACGGCAAAATGTTGCATGAAAAGATCTTGAGCCGCAACAGATCCAGTATCAGAAGTACAAGAGCTTTATTGATGTAAGATTTCTGATGTAACAACTGTCAAAGTTGATTATGTTAAGCAAGTTCATTGTGAATCAAAGCAGATGTTAGAAAATATTGATTTAACAAAATAAAAATTATTGAAGTTGAAAAGCAAAACTTGTCCCATCTTTTTTATGCTGGTAACATATCTCCTCTTCTAAACTCTCCAATATCAATAACATTTCAAGAAACCTTTGCCTGTGCAGATTTATCGCCAGTGTTATTTGTTTTGGTTGTGTAAAGCGGTAGCTTGGGGTCTAGATATTCCAACAATGCACTAAAAATCGTCCTGTGCTGTGGCAAAATGTTGCACAAAAAGATCTTGAGCCAGAACAGATCCAGTATCAGAAGTTAAAGAGCTTTATTCATGTAAGATTTCTGATGTAACAACTGTCAAGGTTGATTATGTTAAGCAAGTTCATTATGAATCAAAGCAGATGTTAGAAAATATTGATTAAACAAAATAAAAATTATTGAAGTTGAAAAGCAAAACTCATCCCATCTTTTTTGTGCTGGTAACATATCTCCTCTTCTAAACTCTCCAATATCAACAACATTTTAAGAAACGTTTGCCTGTACAGAATAATCGCCATTGTTATTTGTTTTGGTCGTGTAAAGCGGAAGCTTGGGGACTATATATTCGAACATTGCACTAAAAATCGCCCTGTTACGGCAAAATGTTGCATGAAAATATCTTTAGCCGCGACAGATCCAGTATCAGAAGTACAAGAGCTTTATTGATGTAAGATTTCTGATGTAACAACTGTCAAAGTTGATTATGTTAAGCAAGTTCATTGTGAATCAAAGCAGATGTTAGAAAATATTGATTAAACAAAATTAAAATTATTGAAGTTGAAAAGCAAAACTCGTCCCATCTTTTTTATGCAATATCAATAACATTTTAAGAAACCTTTGCCTGTGCAGATTTATCGCCATTGTTATTTGTTTTGGTTGTGTAAAGCGGTAGCTTGGGGACTAGATATTCCAACAATGCACTAAAAAATAAAAATCGTCCCGTGTTGTGGCAAAATGTTGCACAAAAAGATCTTGAGCCGCAAACAGATCCAGTATCAGAACAGCTTTATTCATGTAAGATTTTTGATGTAACAGCTGTCAAGGTTGATTATGTTAAGCAAGTTCATTAGGAATCAAAGCAGATGTTAGAAAATATTGATTAAACAAATAAAAATTATTGAAGTTGAAAATCAAAACTCGTCCCATCTTTTTTGTGCTGGTAACATATCTCGTCTTCTAAACTCTCCAATATCAATAATATTTTAAGAAACCTTTGCCTGTGCAGATTTATCGCCATTATTATTTGTTTTGGTTGTGACAATGCACTAAAAATCGTCCCGTGTAACACCCCTGTTGCGGAAAAATGTTGCACGAAAAGATCTTGAGCCGCAACAGATCCAGTATCAGAAGTAGAAGAGCTTTATTCATGTAAGATTTCTGATGTAACAACTGTCAAGGTTGATTATGTTAAGTTCATTATGAATCAAAGCAGATGTTAGAAAATATTGATTAAACAAAATAAAAATTATTGAAGTTGAAAAGCAAAACTCATCCCATCTTTTTTGTGCTGGTAACATATCTCCTCTTCTAAACTCTCCAATATCAATGACATTTTAAGAAACGTTTGCCTGTGCAGATTTATCGCCATTGTTATTTGTTTTGGTCGTGTAAAGCGGAAGCTTGGGGACTATATATTCGAACATTGCACTAAAAATCGCCCTGTTGCGGCAAAATGTTGCATGAAAAGATCTTGAGCCGCAACAGATCCAGTATCAGAAGTACAAGAGCTTTATTGATGTAAGATTTCTGATGTAACAACTGTCAAAGTTGATTATGTTAAGCAAGTTCATTGTGAATCAAAGCAGATGTTAGAAAATATTGATTAAACAAAATAAAAATTATTGAAGTTGAAAAGCAAAACTCGTCCCATCTTTTTTATGCAATATCAATAACATTTTAAGAAACCTTTGCCTGTGCAGATTTATCGCTATTGTTATTTGTTTTGGTTGTGTAAAGCGGTAGCTTGGGGACTAGATATTCCAACAATGCACTAAAAAATAAAAATCGTCCCGTGTTGCGGCAAAATGTTGCACAAAAAGATCTTGAGCCGCAAACAGATCCAGTATCAGAACAGCTTTATTCATGTAAGATTTTTGATGTAACAGCTGTCAAGGTTGATTATGTTAAGCAAGTTCATTATGAATCAAAGCAGATGTTAGAAAATATTGATTAAACAAATAAAAATTATTGAAGTTGAAAATCAAAACTCATCCCATCTTTTTTGTGCTGGTAACATATCTCGTCTTCTAAACTCTCCAATATCAATAATATTTTAAGAAACCTTTGCCTGTGCAGATTTATCGCCATTATTATTTGTTTTGGTTGTGACAATGCACTAAAAATCGTCCCGTGTAACACCCCTGTTGCGGCAAAATGTTGCACGAAAAGATCTTGAGCCGCAACAGATCCAGTATCAGAAGTAGAAGAGCTTTATTCATGTAAGATTTCTGATGTAACAACTGTCAAGGTTGATTATGTTAAGTTCATTATGAATCAAAGCAGATGTTAGAAAATATTGATTAAACAAAATAAAAATTATTGAAGTTGAAAAGCAAAACTCATCCCATCTTTTTTGTGCTGGTAACATATCTCCTCTTCTAAACTCTCCAATATCAATAACATTTTAAGAAACCTTTGCCTGTGCAGATTTATCGCCATTGTTATTTGTTATGGTTGTGTAAAGCGGTAGCTTGGGGACTAGATATTCCAACAATGCACTAAAAATCGTCCTGTGCTGTGGCAAAATGTTGCACAGAAAGATCTTGAGCCAGAACAGATCCAGTATCAGAAGTAGAAGAGCTTTATTCATGTAAGATTTCTGATGTAACAACTGTCAAGGTTGATTATGTTAAGTTCATTATGAATCAAAGCAGATGTTAGAAAATATTGATTAAACAAAATAAAAATTATTGAAGTTGAAAAGCAAAACTTATCCCATCTTTTTTGTGCTGGTAACATATCTCCTCTTCTAAACTCTCCAATATCAATAACATTTTAAGAAACGTTTGCCTGTGCAGATTTATCGCCATTGTTATTTGTTTTGGTCGTGTATAGCGGAAACTTGGGGACTATATATTCGAACATTGCACTAAAAATCGCCCTGTTGCGGCAAAATGTTGCATGAAAAGATCTTGAGCCGCAAACAGATCCAGTATCAGAAGTAGAAGAGCTTTATTCATGTAAGATTTTTGATGTAACAGCTGTCAAGGTTGATTATGTTAAGCACGTTCATTGTGAATCAAAGCAGATGTTAGAAAATATTGATTTAACAAAATAAAATTATTGAAGTTGAAAAGCAAAACTCATCCCATCTTTTTTGTGCTGGTAACGTATCTCCTCTTCTAAACTCTCCAATATCAATAACATTTTAAGAAACGTTTGCCTGTGCAGATTTATCGCCATTGTTATTTGTTTTGGTCGTGTAAAGCGGAAGCTTGGGGACTATATATTCGAACATTGCACTAAAAATCGCCCTGTTACGGCAAAATGTTGCATGAAAAGATCTTGAGCCGCAACAGATCCAGTATCAGAAGTACAAGAGCTTTATTGATGTAAGATTTCTGATGTAACAACTGTTAAAGTTGATTATGTTAAGCAAGTTCATTGTGAATCAAAGCAGATGTTAGAAAATATTGATTTAACAAAATAAAAATTATTGAAGTTGAAAAGCAAAACTTGTCCCATCTTTTTTATGCTGGTAACATATCTCCTCTTCTAAACTCTCCAATATCAATAACATTTCAAGAAACCTTTGCCTGTGCAGATTTATCGCCAGTGTTATTTGTTTTGGTTGTGTAAAGCGGTAGCTTGGGGTCTAGATATTCCAACAATGCACTAAAAATCGTCCTGTGCTGTGGCAAAATGTTGCACAAAAAGATCTTGAGCCAGAACAGATCCAGTATCAGAAGTTAAAGAGCTTTATTCATGTAAGATTTCTGATGTAACAACTGTCAAGGTTGATTATGTTAAGCAAGTTCATTATGAATCAAAGCAGATGTTACAAAATATTGATTAAACAAAATAAAAATTATTGAAGTTGAAAATCAAAACTCATCCCATCTTTTTTGTGCTGGTAACATATCTCCTCTTCTAAACTCTCCAATATCAATAACATTTTAAGAAACGTTTGCCTGTACAGATTTATCGCCATTGTTATTTGTTTTGGTCGTGTAAAGCGGAAGCTTGGGGACTATATATTCGAACATTGCACTAAAAATCGCCCTGTTACGGCAAAATGTTGCATGAAAATATCTTTAGCCGCAACAGATCCAGTATCAGAAGTACAAGAGCTTTATTGATGTAAGATTTCTGATGTAACAACTGTCAAAGTTGATTATGTTAAGCAAGTTCATTGTGAATCAAAGCAGATGTTAGAAAATATTGATTAAACAAAATAAAAATTATTGAAGTTGAAAAGCAAAACTCGTCCCATCTTTTTTATGCAATATCAATAACATTTTAAGAAACCTTTGCCTGTGCAGATTTATCGCCATTGTTATTTGTTTTGGTTGTGTAAAGCGGTAGCTTGGGGACTAGATATTCCAACAATGCACTAAAAAATAAAAATCGTCCCGTGTTGTGGCAAAATGTTGCACAAAAAGATCTTGAGCCGCAAACAGATCCAGTATCAGAACAGCTTTATTCATGTAAGATTTTTGATGTAACAGCTGTCAAGGTTGATTATGTTAAGCAAGTTCATTATGAATCAAAGCAGATGTTAGAAATATTGATTAAACAAATAAAAATTATTGTAGTTGAAAATCAAAACTCGTCCCATCTTTTTTGTGCTGGTAACATATCTCGTCTTCTAAACTCTCCAATATCAATAATATTTTAAGAAACCTTTGCCTGTGCAGATTTATCGCCATTATTATTTGTTTTGGTTGTGACAATGCACTAAAAATCGTCCCGTGTAACACCCCTGTTGCGGCAAAATGTTGCACGAAAAGATCTTGAGCCGCAACAGATCCAGTATCAGAAGTAGAAGAGCTTTATTCATGTAAGATTTCTGATGTAACAACTGTCAAGTTTGATTATGTTAAGTTCATTATGAATCAAAGCAGATGTTAGAAAATATTGATTAAACAAAATAAAAATTATTGAAGTTGAAAAGCAAAACTCATCCCATCTTTTTTGTGCTGGTAACATATCTCCTCTTCTAAACTCTCCAATATCAATAACATTTTAAGAAACCTTTGCCTGTGCAGATTTATCGCCATTGTTATTTGTTTTGGTTGTGTAAAGCGGTAGCTTGGGGACTAGATATTCCAACAATGCACTAAAAATCGTCCTGTGCTGTGGCAAAATGTTGCACAGAAAGATCTTGAGCCAGAACAGATCCAGTATCAGAAGTAGAAGAGCTTTATTCATGTAAGATTTCTGATGTAACAACTGTCAAGGTTGATTATGTTAAGTTCATTATGAATCAAAGCAGATGTTAGAAAATATTGATTAAACAAAATAAAAATTATTGAAGTTGAAAAGCAAAACTCATCCCATCTTTTTTGTGCTGGTAACATATCTCCTCTTCTAAACTCTCCAATATCAATAACATTTTAAGAAACGTTTGCCTGTGCAGATTTATCGCCATTGTTATTTGTTTTGGTCGTGTATAGCGGAAACTTGGGGACTATATATTCGAACATTGCACTAAAAATCGCCCTGTTGCGGCAAAATGTTGCATGAAAAGATCTTGAGCCGCAAACAGATCCAGTATCAGAAGTAGAAGAGCTTTATTCATGTAAGATTTTTGATGTAACAGCTGTCAAGGTTGATTATGTTAAGCACGTTCATTGTGAATCAAAGCAGATGTTAGAAAATATTGATTTAACAAAATGAAATTATTGAAGTTGAAAAGCAAAACTCATCCCATCTTTTTTGTGCTGGTAACGTATCTCCTCTTCTAAACTCTCCAATATCAATAACATTTTAAGAAACGTTTGCCTGTGCAGATTTATCGCCATTGTTATTTGTTTTGGTCGTGTAAAGCGGAAGCTTGGGGAATATATATTCGAACATTGCACTAAAAATCGCCCTGTTACGGCAAAATGTTGCATGAAAAGATCTTGAGCCGCAACAGATCCAGTATCAGAAGTACAAGAGCTTTATTGATGTAAGATTTCTGATGTAACAACTGTCAAAGTTGATTATGTTAAGCAAGTTCATTGTGAATCAAAGCAGATGTTAGAAAATATTGATTTAACAAAATAAAAATTTTTGAAGTTGAAAAGCAAAACTTTTCCCATCTTTTTTATGCTGGTAACATATCTCCTCTTCTAAACTCTCCAATATCAATAACATTTCAAGAAACCTTTGCCTGTGCAGATTTATCGCCAGTGTTATTTGTTTTGGTTGTGTAAAGCGGTAGCTTGGGGTCTAGATATTCCAACAATGCACTAAAAATCGTCCTGTGCTGTGGCAAAATGTTGCACAAAAAGATCTTGAGCCAGAACAGATCCAGTATCAGAAGTTAAAGAGCTTTATTCATGTAAGATTTCTGATGTAACAACTGTCAAGGTTGATTATGTTAAGCAAGTTCATTATGAATCAAAGCAGATGTTACAAAATATTGATTAAACAAAATAAAATTTATTGAAGTTGAAAAGCAAAACTCATCCCATCTTTTTTGTGCTGGTAACATATCTCCTCTTCTAAACTCTCCAATATCAATAACATTTTAAGAAACGTTTGGCTGTACAGATTTATCGCCATTGTTATTTGTTTTGGTCGTGTAAAGCGGAAGCTTGGGGAATATATATTCGAACATTGCACTAAAAATCGCCCTGTTACGGCAAAATGTTGCATGAAAAGATCTTGAGCCGCAACAGATCCAGTATCAGAAGTACAAGAGCTTTATTGATGTAAGATTTCTGATGTAACAACTGTCAAAGTTGATTATGTTAAGCAAGTTCATTGTGAATCAAAGCAGATGTTAGAAAATATTGATTTAACAAAATAAAAATTATTGAAGTTGAAAAGCAAAACTTGTCCCATCTTTTTTATGCTGGTAACATATCTCCTCTTCTAAACTCTCCAATATCAATAACATTTCAAGAAACCTTTGCCTGTGCAGATTTATCGCCAGTGTTATTTGTTTTGGTTGTGTAAAGCGGTAGCTTGGGGTCTAGATATTCCAACAATGCACTAAAAATCGTCCTGTGCTGTGGCAAAATGTTGCACAAAAAGATCTTGAGCCAGAACAGATCCAGTATCAGAAGTTAAAGAGCTTTATTCATGTAAGATTTCTGATGTAACAACTGTCAAGGTTGATTATGTTAAGCAAGTTCATTATGAATCAAAGCAGATGTTACAAAATATTGATTAAACAAAATAAAATTTATTGAAGTTGAAAAGCAAAACTCATCCCATCTTTTTTGTGCTGGTAACATATCTCCTCTTCTAAACTCTCCAATATCAATTACATTTTAAGAAACGTTTGCCTGTACAGATTTATCGCCATTGTTATTTGTTTTGGTCGTGTAAAGCGGAAGCTTGGGGACTATATATTCGAACATTGCACTAAAAATCGCCCTGTTACGGCAAAATGTTGCATGAAAATATCTTTAGCCGCAACAGATCCAGTATCAGAAGTACAAGAGCTTTATTGATGTAAGATTTCTGATGTAACAACTGTCAAAGTTGATTATGTTAAGGAAGTTCATTGTGAATCAAAGCAGATGTTAGAAAATATTGATTAAACAAAATTAAAATTATTGAAGTTGAAAAGCAAAACTCGTCCCATCTTTTTTATGCAATATCAATAACATTTTAAGAAACCTTTGCCTGTGCAGATTTATCGCCATTGTTATTTGTTTTGGTTGTGTAAAGCGGTAGCTTGGGGACTAGATATTCCAACAATGCACTAAAAAATAAAAATCGTCCCGTGTTGTGGCAAAATGTTGCACAAAAAGATCTTGAGCCGCAAACAGATCCAGTATCAGAACAACTTTATTCATGTAAGATTTTTGATGTAACAGCTGTCAAGGTTGATTATGTTAAGCAAGTTCATTATGAATCAAAGCAGATGTTAGAAAATATTGATTAAACAAATAAAAATTATTGAAGTTGAAAATCAAAACTCGTCCCATCTTTTTTGTGCTGGTAACATATCTCGTCTTCTAAACTCTCCAATATCAATAATATTTTAAGAAACCTTTGCCTGTGCAGATTTATCGCCATTATTATTTGTTTTGGTTGTGACAATGCACTAAAAATCGTCCCGTGTAACACCCCTGTTGCGGAAAAATGTTGCACGAAAAGATCTTGAGCCGCAACAGATCCAGTATCAGAAGTAGAAGAGCTTTATTCATGTAAGATTTCTGATGTAACAACTGTCAAGGTTGATTATGTTAAGCAAGTTCATTATGAATCAAAGCAGATGTTACAAAATATTGATTAAACAAAATAAAATTTATTGAAGTTGAAAAGCAAAACTCATCCCATCTTTTTTGTGCTGGTAACATATCTCCTCTTCTAAACTCTCCAATATCAATAACATTTTAAGAAACGTTTGCCTGTACAGATTTATCGCCATTGTTATTTGTTTTGGTCGTGTAAAGCGGAAGCTTGGGGACTATATATTCGAACATTGCACTAAAAATCGCCCTGTTACGGCAAAATGTTGCATGAAAATATCTTTAGCCGCAACAGATCCAGTATCAGAAGTACAAGAGCTTTATTGATGTAAGATTTCTGATGTAACAACTGTCAAAGTTGATTATGTTAAGCAAGTTCATTGTGAATCAAAGCAGATGTTAGAAAATATTGATTAAACAAAATTAAAATTATTGAAGTTGAAAAGCAAAACTCGTCCCATCTTTTTTATGCAATATCAATAACATTTTAAGAAACCTTTGCCTGTGCAGATTTATCGCCATTGTTATTTGTTTTGGTTGTGTAAAGCGGTAGCTTGGGGACTAGATATTCGAACAATGCACTAAAAAATAAAAATCGTCCCGTGTTGTGGCAAAATGTTGCACAAAAAGATCTTGAGCCGCAAACAGATCCAGTATCAGAACAGCTTTATTCATGTAAGATTTTTGATGTAACAGCTGTCAAGGTTGATTATGTTAAGCAAGTTCATTATGAATCAAAGCAGATGTTAGAAAATATTGATTAAACAAATAAAAATTATTGAAGTTGAAAATCAAAACTCGTCCCATCTTTTTTGTGCTGGTAACATATCTCGTCTTCTAAACTCTCCAATATCAATAATATTTTAAGAAACCTTTGCCTGTGCAGATTTATCGCCATTATTATTTGTTTTGGTTGTGACAATGCACTAAAAATCGTCCCGTGTAACACCCCTGTTGCGGAAAAATGTTGCACGAAAAGATCTTGAGCCGCAACAGATCCAGTATCAGAAGTAGAAGAGCTTTATTCATGTAAGATTTCTGATGTAACAACTGTCAAGGTTGATTATGTTAAGTTCATTATGAATCAAAGCAGATGTTAGAAAATATTGATTAAACAAAATAAAAATTATTGAAGTTGAAAAGCAAAACTCATCCCATCTTTTTTGTGCTGGTAACATATCTCCTCTTCTAAACTCTCCAATATCAATGACATTTTAAGAAACGTTTGCCTGTGCAGATTTATCGCCATTGTTATTGGTTTTGGTCGTGTAAAGCGGAAGCTTGGGGACTATATATTCGAACATTGCACTAAAAATCGCCCTGTTGCGGCAAAATGTTGCATGAAAAGATCTTGAGCCGCAACAGATCCAGTATCAGAAGTACAAGAGCTTTATTGATGTAAGATTTCTGATGTAACAACTGTCAAAGTTGATTATGTTAAGCAAGTTCATTGTGAATCAAAGCAGATGTTAGAAAATATTGATTAAACAAAATAAAAATTATTGAAGTTGAAAAGCAAAACTCGTCCCATCTTTTTTATGCAATATCAATAACATTTTAAGAAACCTTTGCCTGTGCAGATTTATCGCTATTGTTATTTGTTTTGGTTGTGTAAAGCGGTAGCTTGGGGACTAGATATTCCAACAATGCACTAAAAAATAAAAATCGTCCCGTGTTGCGGCAAAATGTTGCACAAAAAGATCTTGAGCCGCAAACAGATCCAGTATCAGAACAGCTTTATTCATGTAAGATTTTTGATGTAACAGCTGTCAAGGTTGATTATGTTAAGCAAGTTCATTATGAATCAAAGCAGATGTTAGAAAATATTGATTAAACAAATAAAAATTATTGAAGTTGAAAATCAAAACTCGTCCCATCTTTTTTGTGCTGGTAACATATCTCGTCTTCTAAACTCTCCAATATCAATAATATTTTAAGAAACCTTTGCCTGTGCAGATTTATCGCCATTATTATTTGTTTTGGTTGTGACAATGCACTAAAAATCGTCCCGTGTAACACCCCTGTTGCGGCAAAATGTTGCACGAAAAGATCTTGAGCCGCAACAGATCCAGTATCAGAAGTAGAAGAGCTTTATTCATGTAAGATTTCTGATGTAACAACTGTCAAGGTTGATTATGTTATGTTCATTATGAATCAAAGCAGATGTTAGAAAATATTGATTAAACAAAATAAAAATTATTGAAGTTGAAAAGCAAAACTCATCCCATCTTTTTTGTGCTGGTAACATATCTCCTCTTCTAAACTCTCCAATATCAATGACATTTTAAGAAACGTTTGCCTGTGCAGATTTATCGCCATTGTTATTTGTTTTGGTCGTGTAAAGCGGAAGCTTGGGGACTATATATTCGAACATTGCACTAAAAATCTCCCTGTTGCGGCAAAATGTTGCATGAAAAGATCTTGAGCCGCAACAGATCCAGTATCAGAAGTACAAGAGCTTTATTGATGTAAGATTTCTGATGTAAGAACTGTCAAAGTTGATTATGTTAAGCAAGTTCATTGTGAATCAAAGCAGATGTTAGAAAATATTGATTAAACAAAATAAAAATTATTGAAGTTGAAAAGCAAAACTCGTCCCATCTTTTTTATGCAATATCAATAACATTTTAAGAAACCTTTGCCTGTGCAGATTTATCGCTATTGTTATTTGTTTTGGTTGTGTAAAGCGGTAGCTTGGGGACTAGATATTCCAACAATGCACTAAAAAATAAAAATCGTCCCGTGTTGCGGCAAAATGTTGCACAAAAAGATCTTGAGCCGCAAACAGATCCAGTATCAGAACAGCTTTATTCATGTAAGATTTTTGATGTAACAGCTGTCAAGGTTGATTATGTTAAGCAAGTTCATTATGAATCAAAGCAGACGTTAGAAAATATTGATTAAACAAATAAAAATTATTGAAGTTGAAAATCAAAACTCGTCCCATCTTTTTTGTGCTGGTAACATATCTCGTCTTCTAAACTCTCCAATATCAATAACATTTTAAGAAACCTTTGCCTGTGCAGATTTATCGCCATTATTATTTGTTTTGGTTGTGACAATGCACTAAAAATCGTCCCGTGTAACACCCCTGTTGCGGCAAAATGTTGCACGAAAAGATCTTGAGCCGCAACAGATCCAGTATCAGAAGTAGAAGAGCTTTATTCATGTAAGATTTCTGATGTAACAACTGTCAAGGGTGATTATGTTAAGTTCATTATGAATCAAAGCAGATGTTAGAAAATATTGATTAAACAAAATAAAAATTATTGAAGTTGAAAAGCAAAACTCATCCCATCTTTTTTGTGCTGGTAACATATCTCCTCTTCTAAACTCTCCAATATCAATGACATTTTAAGAAACGTTTGCCTGTGCAGATTTATCGCCATTGTTATTTGTTGTCGTGTAAAGCGGAAGCTTGGGGACTATATATTCGAACATTGCACTAAAAATCTCCCTGTTGCGGCAAAATGTTGCATGAAAAGATCTTGAGCCGCAACAGATCCAGTATCAGAAGTACAAGAGCTTTATTGATGTAAGATTTCTGATGTAAGAACTGTCAAAGTTGATTATGTTAAGCAAGTTCATTGTGAATCAAAGCAGATGTTAGAAAATATTGATTAAACAAAATAAAAATTATTGAAGTTGAAAAGCAAAACTCGTCCCATCTTTTTTATGCAATATCAATAACATTTTAAGAAACCTTTGCCTGTGCAGATTTATCGCTATTGTTATTTGTTTTGGTTGTGTAAAGCGGTAGCTTGGGGACTAGATATTCCAACAATGCACTAAAAAATAAAAATCGTCCCGTGTTGCGGCAAAATGTTGCACAAAAAGATCTTGAGCCGCAAACAGATCCAGTATCAGAACAGCTTTATTCATGTAAGATTTTTGATGTAACAGCTGTCAAGGTTGATTATGTTAAGCAAGTTCATTATGAATCAAAGCAGACGTTAGAAAATATTGATTAAACAAATAAAAATTATTGAAGTTGAAAATCAAAACTCGTCCCATCTTTTTTGTGCTGGTAACATATCTCGTCTTCTAAACTCTCCAATATCAATAACATTTTAAGAAACCTTTGCCTGTGCAGATTTATCGCCATTGTTATTTGTTTTGGTTGTGACAATGCACTAAAAATCGTCCCGTGTAACACCCCTGTTGCGGCAAAATGTTGCACGAAAAGATCTTGAGCCAGAACAGATCCAGTATCAGAAGTAGAAGAGCTTTATTCATGTAAGATTTCTGATGTAACAACTGTCAAAGTTGATTATGTTAAGCAAGTTCATTACGAATCAAAGCAGATGTTAGAAAATTATTGAAGTTGAAAAGCAAAACTCGTCCCATCTTTTTTGTGCTGGTAACATATCTCCTTTTCTAAATTAACCAATATTAATAACATTTTAAGAAACTTTTGCCTGTGCAGATTTATCACCATTGTTATTTGTTTTGGTTGTGTAAAGCGGAAGCTTGGGGACTAGATATTGCAACAATCCACTAAAAATCGCCCTGTTGCGGCAAAATGTTGCATGAAAAGATCTTGAGCCGCAACAGATCCAGTAACAGAAGTAGAAGAGCTTTATTCATGTAAGATTTCTGATGTAACAACTGTCAAGGTTGATTATGTTAAGCAAGTTCATTATGAATCAAAGCAGATGTTAGAAAATATTGATTAAACAAAATAAAAATTATTGAAGTTGAAAAGCAAAACTCATCCCATCTTTTTTGTGCTGGTAACATATCTCCTCTTCTAAACTCTCGAATATCAATAACATTTTAAGAAACGTTTGCCTGTGCAGATTTATCGCCATTGTTATTTGTTTTGGTCGTGTAAAGCGGAAACTTGGGGACTATATATTCGAACATTGCACTAAAAATCGCGCTGTTGCGGCAAAATGTTGCATGAAAAGATCTTGAGCCGCAAACAGATCCAGTATCAGAAGTAGAAGAGCTTTATTCATGTAAGATTTTTGATGTAACAGCTGTCAAGGTTGATTATGTTAAGCACGTTCATTGTGAATCAAAGCAGATGTTAGAAAATATTGATTTAGCAAAATAAAAATTATTGAAGTTGAAAAGCAAAACTCGTCCCATCTTTTTTATGCAATATCAATAACATTTTAAGAAACCTTTGCCTGTGCAGATTTATCGCCATTGTTATTTGTTTTGGTTGTGTAAAGCGGTAGCTTGGGGACTAGATATTCCAACAATGCACTAAAAAATAAAAATCGTCCCGTGTTGCGGCAAAATGTTGCACAAAGAGATCTTGAGCCGCAAACAGGTCCAGTATCAGAACAGCTTTATTCATGTAAGATTTTTGATGTAACAGCTGTCAAGGTTGATTATGTTAAGCAAGTTCATTATGAATCAAAGCAGATGTTAGAAAATATTGATTAAACAAATAAAAATTATTGAAGTTGAAAATCAAAACTCGTCCCATCTTTTTTGTGCTGGTAACATATCTCGTCTTCTAAACTCTCCAATATCAATAACATTTTAAGAAACCTTTGCATGTGCAGATTTATCGCCATTGTTATTTGTTTTGGTTGTGACAATGCACTAAAAATCGTCCCGTGTAACACCCCTGTTGCGGCAAAATGTTGCACGAAAAGATCTTGAGCCAGAACAGATCCAGTATCAGAAGTAGAAGAGCTTTATTCATGTAAGATTTCTGATGTAACAACTGTCAAAGTTGATTATGTTAAGCAAGTTCATTACGAATCAAAGCAGATGTTAGAAAATTATTGAAGTTGAAAAGCAAAACTCATCCCATCTTTTTTGTGCTGGTAACATATCTCCTCTTCTAAACTCTCCAATATCAATAACATTTTAAGAAACGTTTGCCTGTGCAGATTTATCGCCATTGTTATTTGTTTTGGTCGTGTAAAGCCGAAACTTGTGGACTATATATTCGAACATTGCACTAAAAATCGCCCTGTTGCGGCAAAATGTTGCATGAAAAGATCTTGAGCCGCAAACAGATCCAGTATCAGAAGTAGAAGAGCTTTATTCATGTAATATTTTTGATGTAACAGCTGTCAAGGTTGATTATGTTAAGCACGTTCATTGTGAATCAAAGCAGATGTTAGAAAATATTGATTTAACAAAATAAAAATTATTGAAGTTGAAAAGCAAAACTTGTCCCATCTTTTTTATGCTGGTAACATATCTCCTCTTCTAAACTCTCCAATATCAATAACATTTCAAGAAACCTTTGCCTGTGCAGATTTATCGCCAGTGTTATTTGTTTTGGTTGTGTAAAGCGGTAGCTTGGGGACTAGATATTCCAACAATGCACTAAAAAATAAAAATCGTCCCGTGTTGCGGCAAAATGTTGCACAAAAAGATCTTGAGCCGCAAAACAGATCCAGTATCGGAAGTAGAGGCCGAGCTTTATTCATGTAAGATTTTTGATGTAACAGCTGTCAAAGTTGATTATGTTAAGCAAGTTCATTACGAATCAAAGCAGATGTTAGAAAATGATTGAAGTTGAAAAGCAAAACTCGTCCCATCTTTTTTGTGCTGGTAACATATCTCCTTTTCTAAATTAACCAATATTAATAACATTTTAAGAAACTTTTGCCTGTGCAGATTTATCACCATTGTTATTTGTTTTGGTTGTGTAAAGCGGAAGCTTGGGGACTAGATATTGCAACAATCCACTAAAAATCGCCCTGTTGCGGCAAAATGTTGCATGAAAAGATCTTGAGCCGCAACAGATCCAGTATCAGAAGTAGAAGAGCTTTATTCATGTAAGATTTCTGATGTAACAACTGTCAAAGTTGATTATGTTAAGCAAGTTCATTACGAATCAAAGCAGATGTTAGAAAATTATTGAAGTTGAAAAGCAAAACTCGTCCCATCTTTTTTGTGCTGGTAACATATTTCCTTTTCTAAATTAACCAATATTAATAACATTTTAAGAAACTTTTGCCTGTGCAGATTTATCACCATTGTTATTTGTTTTGGTTGTGTAAAGCGGAAGCTTGGGGACTAGATATTGCAACAATCCACTAAAAATCGCCCTGTTGCGGCAAAATGTTGCATGAAAAGATCTTGAGCCGCAACAGATCCAGTATCAGAAGTAGAAGCGCTTTATTCATGTAAGATTTCTGATGTCAAAGTTGATTATGTTAAGCAAGTTCATTATGAATCAAAGCAGATGTTAGAAAATATTGAAGTTGAAAAGCAAAACTCATCCCATCTTTTTTGTGCTGGTAACATATCTCCTCTTCTAAACTCTCCAATATCAATAACATTTTAAGAAACCTTTGCCTGTGCAGATTTATCGCCATTGTTATTTGTTTTGGTTGTGTAAAGCGGTAGCTTGGGGACTAGATATTCCAACAATGCACTAAAAATCGTCCTGTGCTGTGGCAAAATGTTGCACAAAAAGATCTTGAGCCAGAACAGATCCAGTATCAGAAGTAAAAGAGCTTTATTCATGTAAGATTTCTGATGTAACAACTGTCAAGGTTGATTATGTTAAGCAAGTTCATTATGAATCAAAGCAGATGTTAGAAAATATTGATTAAACAAAATAAAAATTATTGAAGTTGAAAAGCAAAACTCATCCCATCTTTTTTGTGCTGGTAACATATCTCCTCTTCTAAACTCTCCAATATCAATAACATTTTAAGAAACGTTTGCCTGTGCAGATTTATCGCCATTGTTATTTGTTTTGGTCGTGTAAAGCGGAAGCTTGGGGACTATATATTCGAACATTGCACTAAAAATCGCCCTGTTGCGGCAAAATGTTGCATAAAAAGATCTTGAGCCGCAACAGATCCAGTATCAGAAGTACAAGAGCTTTATTGATGTAAGATTTCTGATGTAACAACTGTCAAAGTTGATTATGTTAAGCAAGTTCATTGTGAATCAAAGCAGATGTTAGAAAATATTGATTAAACAAAATAAAAATTATTGAAGTTGAAAAGCAAAACTCGTCCCATCTTTTTTATGCAATATCAATAACATTTTAAGAAACCTTTGCCTGTGCAGATTTATCGCCATTGTTATTTGTTTTGGTTGTGTAAAGCGGTAGCTTGGGGACTAGATATTCCAACAATGCACTAAAAAATAAAAATCGTCCCGTGTTGCGGCAAATGTTGCACAAAAAGATCTTGAGCCGCAAACAGATCCAGTATCAGAACAGCTTTATTCATGTAAGATTTTTGATGTAACAGCTGTCAAGGTTGATTATGTTAAGCAAGTTCATTATGAATCAAAGCAGATGTTAGAAAATATTGATTAAACAAATAAAAATTATTGAAGTTGAAAATCAAAACTCGTCCCATCTTTTTTGTGCTGGTAACATATCTCGTCTTCTAAACTCTCCAATATCAATAATATTTTAAGAAACCTTTGCCTGTGCAGATTTATCGCCATTATTATTTGTTTTGGTTGTGACAATGCACTAAAAATCGTCCCGTGTAACACCCCTGTTGCGGCAAAATGTTGCACGAAAAGATCTTGAGCCGCAACAGATCCAGTATCAGAAGTAGAAGAGCTTTATTCATGTAAGATTTCTGATGTAACAACTGTCAATGTTGATTATGTTAAGTTCATTATGAATCAAAGCAGATGTTAGAAAATATTGATTAAACAAAATAAAAATTATTGAAGTTGAAAAGCAAAACTCATCCCATCTTTTTTGTGCTGGTAACATATCTCCTCTTCTAAACTCTCGAATATCAATAACATTTTAAGAAACGTTTGCCTGTGCAGATTTATCGCCATTGTTATTTGTTTTGGTCGTGTATAGCGGAAACTTGGGGACTATATATTCGAACATTGCACTAAAAATCGCCCTGTTGCGGCAAAATGTTGCATGAAAAGATCTTGAGCCGCAAACAGATCCAGTATCAGAAGTAGAAGAGCTTTATTTATGTAAGATTTTTGATGTAACAGCTGTCAAGGTTGATTATGTTAAGCACGTTCATTGTGAATCAAAGCAGATGTTAGAAAATATTGATTTAGCAAAATAAAAATTATTGAAGTTGAAAAGCAAAACTCGTCCCATCTTTTTTATGCAATATCAATAACATTTTAAGAAACCTTTGCCTGTGCAGATTTATCGCCATTGTTATTTGTTTTGGTTGTGTAAAGCGGTAGCTTGGGGACGAGATATTCCAACAATGCACTAAAAAATAAAAATCGTCCCGTGTTGCGGCAAAATGTTGCACAAAGAGATCTTGAGCCGCAAACAGGTCCAGTATCAGAACAGCTTTATTCTTGTAAGATTTTTGATGTAACAGCTGTCAAGGTTGATTATGTTAAGCAAGTTCATTATGAATCAAAGCAGATGTTAGAAAATATTGATTAAACAAATAAAAATTATTGAAGTTGAAAATCAAAACTCGTCCCATCTTTTTTGTGCTGGTAACATATCTCGTCTTCTAAACTCTCCAATATCAATAACATTTTAAGAAACCTTTGCCTGTGCAGATTTATCGCCATTGTTATTTGTTTTGGTTGTGACAATGCACTAAAAATCGTCCCGTGTAACACCCCTGTTGCGGCAAAATGTTGCACGAAAAGATCTTGAGCCAGAACAGATCCAGTATCAGAAGTAGAAGAGCTTTATTCATGTAAGATTTCTGATGTAACAACTGTCAAAGTTGATTATGTTAAGCAAGTTCATTACGAATCAAAGCAGATGTTAGAAAATTATTGAAGTTGAAAAGCAAAACTCGTCCCATCTTTTTTGTGCTGGTAACATATCTCCTTTTCTAAATTCTCCAATATTAATAACATTTTAAGAAACTTTTGCCTGTGCAGATTTATCACCATTGTTATTTGTTTTGGTTGTGTAAAGCGGAAGCTTGGGGACTAGATATTGCAACAATCCACTAAAAATCGCCCTGTTGCGGCAAAATGTTGCACGAAAAGATCTTGAGCCGCAACAGATCCAGTATCAGAAGTAGAAGAGCTTTATTCATGTAAGATTTCTGTTACTGTCAAGGTTGATTATGTTAAGCAAGTTCATTATGAATCAAAGCAGATGTTAGAAAATATTGATTAAACAAAATAAAAATTATTGAAGTTGAAAAGCAAAACTCATCCCATCTTTTTTGTGCTGGTAACATATCTCCTCTTCTAAACTCTCCAATATCAATAACATTTTAAGAAACGTTTGCCTGTGCAGATTTATCGCCATTGTTATTTGTTTTGGTCGTGTAAAGCCGAAACTTGGGGACTATATATTCGAACATTGCACTAAAAATCGCCCTGTTGCGTCAAAATGTTGCATGAAAAGATTTTGAGCCGCAAACAGATCCAGTATCAGAAGTAGAAGAGCTTTATTCATGTAAGATTTTTGATGTAACAGCTGTCAAGGTTGATTATGTTAAGCACGTTCATTGTGAATCAAAGCAGATGTTAGAAAATATTGATTTAACAAAATAAAAATTATTGAAGTTGAAAAGCAAAACTTGTCCCATCTTTTTTATGCTGGTAACATATCTCCTCTTCTAAACTCTCCAATATCAATAACATTTCAAGAAACCTTTGCCTGTGCAGATTTATCGCCAGTGTTATTTGTTTTGGTTGTGTAAAGCGGTAGCTTGGGGACTAGATATTCCAACAATGCACTAAAAAATAAAAATCGTCCCGTGTTGCGGCAAAATGTTGCACAAAAAGATCTTGAGCCGCAAAACAGATCCAGTATCGGAAGTAGAGGCCGAGCTTTATTCATGTAAGATTTTTGATGTAACAGCTGTCAAAGTTGATTATGTTAAGCAAGTTCATTACGAATGAAAGCAGATGTTAGAAAATGATTGAAGTTGAAAAGCAAAACTCGTCGCATCTTTTTTGTGCTGGTAACATATCTCCTTTTCTAAATTCTCCAATATTAATAACATTTTAAGAAACCTTTGCCTGTGCAGATTTATCGCCATTGTTATTTGTTTTGGTTGTGACAATGCACTAAAAAATCGTCCCGTGTAACACCCCTGTTGCGGCAAAATGTTGCACGAAAAGATCTTGAACCAGAACAGATCCAGATCCAGTATCTGAAGTAGAAGAGCTTTATTCATGTAAGATTTCTGATGTAACAACTGTCAAAATTGATTATGTTAAGCAAGTTCATTACGAATCAAAGCAGGTGTTAGAAAATTATTGAAGTTGAAAATCAAAACTCGTCCCATCTTTTTTGTGCTGGTAACATATCTCCTTTTCTAAATTCTCCAATATTAATAACATTTTAAGAAACTTTTGCCTGTGCAGATTTATCGCCATTGTTATTTGTTTTGGTTGTGTAAAGCGGAAGCTTGGGGACTAGATATTGCAACAATCCACTAAAAATCGCCCTGTTGCGGCAAAATGTTGCACGAAAAGATCTTGAGCCGCAACAGATCCAGTATCAGAAGTAGAAGCGCTTTATTCATGTAAGATTTCTGATGTCAAAGTTGATTATGTTAAGCAAGTTCATTATGAATCAAAGCAGATGTTAGAAAATATTGAAGTTGAAAAGCAAAACTCATCCCATCTTTTTTGTGCTGGTAACATATCTCCTCTTCTAAACTCTCCAATATCAATAACATTTTAAGAAACGTTTGCCTGTGCAGATTTATCGCCATTGTTATTTGTTTTGGTCGTGTATAGCGGAAACTTGGGGACTATATATTCGAACATTGCACTAAAAATCGCCCTGTTGCGGCAAAATGTTGCATGAAAAGATCTTGAGCCGCAAACAGATCCAGTATCAGAAGTAGAAGAGCTTTATTCATGTAAGATTTTTGATGTAACAGCTGTCAAGGTTGATTATGTTAAGCACGTTCATTGTGAATCAAAGCAGATGTTAGAAAATATTGATTTAACAAAATAAAATTATTGAAGTTGAAAAGCAAAACTCATCCCATCTTTTTTGTGCTGGTAACGTATCTCCTCTTCTAAACTCTCCAATATCAATAACATTTTAAGAAACGTTTGCCTGTGCAGATTTATCGCCATTGTTATTTGTTTTGGTCGTGTAAAGCGGAAGCTTGGGGACTATATATTCGAACATTGCACTAAAAATCGCCCTGTTACGGCAAAATGTTGCATGAAAAGATCTTGAGCCGCAACAGATCCAGTATCAGAAGTACAAGAGCTTTATTGATGTAAGATTTCTGATGTAACAACTGTCAAAGTTGATTATGTTAAACAAGTTCATTGTGAATCAAAGCAGATGTTAGAAAATATTGATTTAACAAAATAAAAATTATTGAAGTTGAAAAGCAAAACTTGTCCCATCTTTTTTATGCTGGTAACATATCTCCTCTTCTAAACTCTCCAATATCAATAACATTTCAAGAAACCTTTGCCTGTGCAGATTTATCGCCAGTGTTATTTGTTTTGGTTGTGTAAAGCGGTAGCTTGGGGTCTAGATATTCCAACAATGCACTAAAAATCGTCCTGTGCTGTGGCAAAATGTTGCACAAAAAGATCTTGAGCCAGAACAGATCCAGTATCAGAAGTTAAAGAGCTTTATTCATGTAAGATTTCTGATGTAACAACTGTCAAGGTTGATTATGTTAAGCAAGTTCATTATGAATCAAAGCAGATGTTACAAAATATTGATTAAACAAAATAAAAATTATTGAAGTTGAAAAGCAAAACTCATCCCATCTTTTTTGTGCTGGTAACATATCTCCTCTTCTAAACTCTCCAATATCAATAACATTTTAAGAAACGTTTGCCTGTACAGATTTATCGCCATTGTTATTTGTTTTGGTCGTGTAAAGCGGAAGCTTGGGGACTATATATTCGAACATTGCACTAAAAATCGCCCTGTTACGGCAAAATGTTGCATGAAAATATCTTTAGCCGCAACAGATCCAGTATCAGAAGTACAAGAGCTTTATTGATGTAAGATTTCTGATGTAACAACTGTCAAAGTTGATTATGTTAAGCAAGTTCATTGTGAATCAAAGCAGATGTTAGAAAATATTGATTAAACAAAATTAAAATTATTGAAGTTGAAAAGCAAAACTCGTCCCATCTTTTTTATGCAATATCAATAACATTTTAAGAAACCTTTGCCTGTGCAGATTTATCGCCATTGTTATTTGTTTTGGTTGTGTAAAGCGGTAGCTTGGGGACTAGATATTCCAACAATGCACTAAAAAATAAAAATCGTCCCGTGTTGTGGCAAAATGTTGCACAAAAAGATCTTGAGCCGCAAACAGATCCAGTATCAGAACAGCTTTATTCATGTAAGATTTTTGATGTAACAGCTGTCAAGGTTGATTATGTTAAGCAAGTTCATTATGAATCAAAGCAGATGTTAGAAAATATTGATTAAACAAATAAAAATTATTGAAGTTGAAAATCAAAACTCGTCCCATCTTTTTTGTGCTGGTAACATATCTCGTCTTCTAAACTCTCCAATATCAATAATATTTTAAGAAACCTTTGCCTGTGCAGATTTATCGCCATTATTATTTGTTTTGGTTGTGACAATGCACTAAAAATCGTCCCGTGTAACACCCCTGTTGCGGAAAAATGTTGCACGAAAAGATCTTGAGCCGCAACAGATCCAGTATCAGAAGTAGAAGAGCTTTATTCATGTAAGATTTCTGATGTAACAACTGTCAAGGTTGATTATGTTAAGTTCATTATGAATCAAAGCAGATGTTAGAAAATATTGATTAAACAAAATAAAAATTATTGAAGTTGAAAAGCAAAACTCATCCCATCTTTTTTGTGCTGGTAACATATCTCCTCTTCTAAACTCTCCAATATCAATGACATTTTAAGAAACGTTTGCCTGTGCAGATTTATCGCCATTGTTATTTGTTTTGGTCGTGTAAAGCGGAAGCTTGGGGACTATATATTCGAACATTGCACTAAAAATCGCCCTGTTGCGGCAAAATGTTGCATGAAAAGATCTTGAGCCGCAACAGATCCAGTATCAGAAGTACAAGAGCTTTATTGATGTAAGATTTCTGATGTAACAACTGTCAAAGTTGATTATGTTAAGCAAGTTCATTGTGAATCAAAGCAGATGTTAGAAAATATTGATTAAACAAAATAAAAATTATTGAAGTTGAAAAGCAAAACTCGTCCCATCTTTTTTATGCAATATCAATAACATTTTAAGAAACCTTTGCCTGTGCAGATTTATCGCTATTGTTATTTGTTTTGGTTGTGTAAAGCGGTAGCTTGGGGACTAGATATTCCAACAATGCACTAAAAAATAAAAATCGTCCCGTGTTGCGGCAAAATGTTGCACAAAAAGATCTTGAGCCGCAAACAGATCCAGTATCAGAACAGCTTTATTCATGTAAGATTTTTGATGTAACAGCTGTCAAGGTTGATTATGTTAAGCAAGTTCATTATGAATCAAAGCAGATGTTAGAAAATATTGATTAAACAAATAAAAATTATTGAAGTTGAAAATCAAAACTCGTCCCATCTTTTTTGTGCTGGTAACATATCTCGTCTTCTAAACTCTCCAATATCAATAATATTTTAAGAAACCTTTGCCTGTGCAGATTTATCGCCATTATTATTTGTTTTGGTTGTGACAATGCACTAAAAATCGTCCCGTGTAACACCCCTGTTGCGGCAAAATGTTGCACGAAAAGATCTTGAGCCGCAACAGATCCAGTATCAGAAGTAGAAGAGCTTTATTCATGTAAGATTTCTGATGTAACAACTGTCAAGGTTGATTATGTTAAGTTCATTATGAATCAAAGCTGATGTTAGAAAATATTGATTAAACAAAATAAAAATTATTGAAGTTGAAAAGCAAAACTCATCCCATCTTTTTTGTGCTGGTAACATATCTCCTCTTCTAAACTCTCCAATATCAATGACATTTTAAGAAACGTTTGCCTGTGCAGATTTATCGCCATTGTTATTTGTTTTGGTCGTGTAAAGCGGAAGCTTGGGGACTATATATTCGAACATTGCACTAAAAATCTCCCTGTTTGCGGCAAAATGTTGCACGAAAAGATCTTGAGCCGCAACAGATCCAGTATCAGAAGTACAAGAGCTTTATTGATGTAAGATTTCTGATGTAACAACTGTCAAAGTTGATTATGTTAAGCAAGTTCATTGTGAATCAAAGCAGATGTTAGAAAAATATTGATTAAACAAAATAAAAAATTATTGAAGTTGAAAAGAACAACTCGTCCCATCTTTTTTATGCAATATCAATAACATTTTAAGAAACCATTGCCAGTGCAGATTTATCGCTATTGTTATTTGTTTTGGTTGTGTAAAGCGGTAGCTTGGGGACTAGATATTCCAACAATGCACTAAAAAATAAAAATCGTCCCGTGTTGCGGCAAAATGTTGCACAAAAAGATCTTGAGCCGCAAACATATCCAGTATCAGATCAGCTTTATTCATGTAAGATTTTTGATGTAACAGCTGTCAAGGTTTATTATGTTAAGCAAGTTCATTATGAATCAAAGCAGATGTTAGAAAATATTGATTAAACAAATAAAAATTATTGAAGTTGAAAATCAAAACTCGTCCCATCTTTTTTGTGCTGGTAACATATCTCGTCTTCTAAACTCTCCAATATCAATAACATTTTAAGAAACCTTTGCCTGTGCAGATTTATCGCCATTGTTATTTGTTTTGGTTGTGACAATGCACTAAAAATCGTCCCGTGTAACACCCCTGTTGCGGCAAAATGTTGCACGAAAAGATCTTGAGCCAGAACAGATCCAGTATCAGAAGTAGAAGAGCTTTATTCATGTAAGATTTCTGATGTAACAACTGTCAAAGTTGATTATGTTAAGCAAGTTCATTACGAATCAAAGCAGATGTTAGAAAATTATTGAAGTTGAAAAGCAAAACTCGTCCCATCTTTTTTGTGCTGGTAACATATCTCCTTTTCTAAATTAACCAATATTAATAACATTTTAAGAAACTTTTGCCTGTGCAGATTTATCACCATTGTTATTTGTTTTGGTTGTGTAAAGCGGAAGCTTGGGGACTAGATATTGCAACAATCCACTAAAAATCACCCTGTTGCGGCAAAATGTTGCATGAAAAGATCTTGAGCCGCAACAGATCCAGTATCAGAAGTAGAAGAGCTTTATTCATGTAAGATTTCTGATGTAACAACTGTCAAGGTTGATTATGTTAAGCAAGTTCATTATGAATCAAAGCAGATGTTAGAAAATATTGATTAAACAAAATAAAAATTATTGAAGTTGAAAAGCAAAACTCATCCCATCTTTTTTGTGCTGGTAACATATCTCCTCTTCTAAACTCTCGAATATCAATAACATTTTAAGAAACGTTTGCCTGTGCAGATTTATCGCCATTGTTATTTGTTTTGGTCGTGTAAAGCGGAAACTTGGGGACTATATATTCGAACATTGCACTAAAAATCGCCCTGTTGCGGCAAAATGTTGCATGAAAAGATCTTGAGCCGCAAACAGATCCAGTATCAGAAGTAGAAGAGCTTTATTTATGTAAGATTTTTGATGTAACAGCTGTCAAGGTTGATTATGTTAAGCACGTTCATTGTGAATCAAAGCAGATGTTAGAAAATATTGATTTAACAAAATAAAATTATTGAAGTTGAAAAGCAAAACTCATCCCATCTTTTTTGTGCTGGTAACGTATCTCCTCTTCTAAACTCTCCAATATCAATAACATTTCAAGAAACCTTTGCCTGTGCAGATTTATCGCCAGTGTTATTTGTTTTGGTTGTGTAAAGCGGTAGCTTGGGGACTAGATATTCCAACAATGCACTAAAAAATAAAAATCGTCCCGTGTTGCGGCAAAATGTTGCACAAAAAGATCTTGAGCCGCAAAACAGATCCAGTATCGGAAGTAGAGGCCGAGCTTTATTCATGTAAGATTTTTGATGTAACAGCTGTCAAAGTTGATTATGTTAAGCAAGTTCATTACGAATCAAAGCAGATGTTAGAAAATGATTGAAGTTGAAAAGCAAAACTCGTCGCATCTTTTTTGTGCTGGTAACATATCTCCTTTTCTAAATTCTCCAATATTAATAACATTTTAAGAAACCTTTGCCTGTGCAGATTTATCGCCATTGTTATTTGTTTTGGTTGTGTAAAGCGGAAGCTTGGGGACTAGATATTGCAACAATCCATTAAAAATCACCCTGTTGCGGCAAAATGTTGCACGAAAAGATCTTGAGCCGCAACAGATCCAGTATCAGAAGTAGAAGCGCTTTATTAATGTAAGATTTCTGATGTCAAAGTTGATTATGTTAAGCAAGTTCATTATGAATCAAAGCAGATGTTAGAAAATATTGAAGTTGAAAAGCAAAACTCATCCCATCTTTTTTGTGCTGGTAACATATCTCCTCTTCTAAACTCTCCAATATCAATAACATTTTAAGAAACCTTTGCCTGTGCAGATTTATCGCCATTGTTATTTGTTTTGGTTGTGTAAAGCGGTAGCTTGGGGACTAGATATTCCAACAATGCACTAAAAATCGTCCTGTGCTGTGGCAAAATGTTGCACAAAAAGATCTTGAGCCAGAACAGATCCAGTATCAGAAGTAAAAGAGCTTTATTCATGTAAGATTGCTGATGTAACAACTGTCAAGGTTGATTATGTTAAGCAAGTTCATTATGAATCAAAGCAGATGTTAGAAAATATTGATTAAACAAAATAAAAATTATTGAAGTTGAAAAGCAAAACTCATCCCATCTTTTTTGTGCTAGTAACATATCTCCTCTTCTAAACTCTCCAATATCAATAACATTTTAAGAAACGTTTGCCTGTGCAGATTTATCGCCATTGTTATTTGTTTTGGTCGTGTAAAGCGGAAGCTTGGGGACTATATATTCGAACATTGCACTAAAAATCGCCCTGTTGCGGCAAAATGTTGCATAAAAAGATCTTGAGCCGCAACAGATCCAGTATCAGAAGTACAAGAGCTTCATTGATGTAAGATTTCTGATGTAACGACTGTCAAAGTTGATTATGTTAAGCAAGTTCATTGTGAATCAAAGCAGATGTTAGAAAATATTGATTAAACAAAATAAAAATTATTGAAGTTGAAAAGCAAAACTCGTCCCATCTTTTTTATGCAATATCAATAACATTTTAAGAAACCTTTGCCTGTGCAGATTTATCGCCATTGTTATTTGTTTTGGTTGTGTAAAGCGGTAG
Source organism: Chrysogorgia sp. JL179-B06 (assembly GCA_035772405.1). Classification (NCBI taxonomy): domain Eukaryota; kingdom Metazoa; phylum Cnidaria; class Anthozoa; order Scleralcyonacea; family Chrysogorgiidae; genus Chrysogorgia; species Chrysogorgia sp. JL179-B06. Next base: position 411,243 of record JAYKKM010000488.1, read on the forward strand.
CTTGGGGACTAGATATTCCAACAATGCACTAAAAAATAAAAATCGTCCCGTGTTGCGGCAAATGTTGCACAAAAAGATCTTGAGCCGCAAACAGATCCAGTATCAGAACAGCTTTATTCATGTAAGATTTTTGATGTAACAGCTGTCAAGGTTGATTATGTTAAGCAAGTTCATTATGAATCAAAGCAGATGTTAGAAAATATTGATTAAACAAATAAAAATTATTGAAGTTGAAAATCAAAACTCGTCCCATCTTTTTTGTGCTGGTAACATATCTCGTCTTCTAAACTCTCCAATATCAATAATATTTTAAGAAACCTTTGCCTGTGCAGATTTATCGCCATTATTATTTGTTTTGGTTGTGACAATGCACTAAAAATCGTCCCGTGTAACACCCCTGTTGCGGCAAAATGTTGCACGAAAAGATCTTGAGCCGCAACAGATCCAGTATCAGAAGTAGAAGAGCTTTATTCATGTAAGATTTCTGATGTAACAACTGTCAAGGTTGATTATGTTAAGTTCATTATGAATCAAAGCAGATGTTAGAAAATATTGATTAAACAAAATAAAAATTATTGAAGTTGAAAAGCAAAACTCATCCCATCTTTTTTGTGCTGGTAACATATCTCCTCTTCTAAACTCTCCAATATCAATGACATTTTAAGAAACGTTTGCCTGTGCAGATTTATCGCCATTGTTATTTGTTTTGGTCGTGTAAAGCGGAAGCTTGGGGACTATATATTCGAACATTGCACTAAAAATCGCCCTGTTGCGGCAAAATGTTGCATGAAAAGATCTTGAGCCGCAACAGATCCAGTATCAGAAGTACAAGAGCTTTATTGATGTAAGATTTCTGATGTAACAACTGTCAAAGTTGATTATGTTAAGCAAGTTCATTGTGAATCAAAGCAGATGTTAGAAAATATTGATTAAACAAAATAAAAATTATTGAAGTTGAAAAGCAAAACTCGTCCCATCTTTTTTATGCAATATCAATAACATTTTAAGAAACCTTTGCCTGTGCAGATTTATCGCTATTGTTATTTGTTTTGGTTGTGTAAAGCGGTAGCTTGGGGACTAGATATTCCAACAATGCACTAAAAAATAAAAATCGTCCCGTGTTGCGGCAAAATGTTGCACAAAAAGATCTTGAGCCGCAAACAGATCCAGTATCAGAACAGCTTTATTCATGTAAGATTTTTGATGTAACAGCTGTCAAGGTTGATTATGTTAAGCAAGTTCATTATGAATCAAAGCAGATGTTAGAAAATATTGATTAAACAAATAAAAATTATTGAAGTTGAAAATCAAAACTCGTCCCATCTTTTTTGTGCTGGTAACATATCTCGTCTTCTAAACTCTCCAATATCAATAACATTTTAAGAAACCTTTGCCTGTGCAGATTTATCGCCATTGTTATTTGTTTTGGTTGTGACAATGCACTAAAAATCGTCCCGTGTAACACCCCTGTTGCGGCAAAATGTTGCACGAAAAGATCTTGAGCCAGAACAGATCCAGTATCAGAAGTAGAAGAGCTTTATTCATGTAAGATTTTTGATGTAACAGCTGTCAAGGTTGATTATGTTAAGCACGTTCATTGTGAATCAAAGCAGATGTTAGAAAATATTGATTTAACAAAATAAAAATTATTGAAGTTGAAAAGCAAAACTCATCCCATCTTTTTTGTGCTGGTAACATATCTCCTCTTCTAAACTCTCCAATATCAATGACATTTTAAGAAACGTTTGCCTGTGCAGATTTATCGCCATTGTTATTTGTTTTGGTCGTGTAAAGCGGAAGCTTGGGGACTATATATTCGAACATTGCACTAAAAATCGCCCTGTTGCGGCAAAATGTTGCATGAAAAGATCTTGAGCCGCAACAGATCCAGTATCAGAAGTACAAGAGCTTTATTGATGTAAGATTTCTGATGTAACAACTGTCAAAGTTGATTATGTTAAGCAAGTTCATTGTGAATCAAAGCAGATGTTAGAAAATATTGATTAAACAAAATAAAAATTATTGAAGTTGAAAAGCAAAACTCGTCCCATCTTTTTTATGCAATATCAATAACATTTTAAGAAACCTTTGCCTGTGCAGATTTATCGCTATTGTTATTTGTTTTGGTTGTGTAAAGCGGTAGCTTGGGGACTAGATATTCCAACAATGCACTAAAAAATAAAAATCGTCCCGTGTTGCGGCAAAATGTTGCACAAAAAGATCTTGAGCCGCAAACAGATCCAGTATCAGAACAGCTTTATTCATGTAAGATTTTTGATGTAACAGCTGTCAAGGTTGATTATGTTAAGCAAGTTCATTATGAATCAAAGCAGATGTTAGAAAAATATTGATTAAACAAATAAAAATTATTGAAGTTGAAAATCAAAACTCGTCCCATCTTTTTTGTGCTGGTAACATATCTCGTCTTCTAAACTCTCCAATATCAATAACATTTTAAGAAACCTTTGCCTGTGCAGATTTATCGCCATTGTTATTTGTTTTGGTTGTGACAATGCACTAAAAATCGTCCCGTGTAACACCCCTGTTGCGGCAAAAATGTTGCACGAAAAGATCTTGAGCCAGAACAGATCCAGTATCAGAAGTAGAAGAGCTTTATTCATGTAAGATTTTTTGATGTAACAGCTGTCAAGGTTGATTATGTTAAGCACGTTCATTGTGAATCAAAGCAGATGTTAGAAAATATTGATTTAACAAAATAAAAATTATTGAAGTTGAAAAGCAAAACTTGTCCCATCTTTTTTATGCTGGTAACATATCTCCTCTTCTAAACTCTCCAATATCAATAACATGTCAAGAAACCTTTGCCTGTGCAGATTTATCGCCAGTGTTATTTGTTTTGGTTGTGTAAAGCGGTAGCTTGGGGACTAGATATTCCAACAATGCACTAAAAAATAAAAATCGTCCCGTGTTGCGGCAAAATGTTGCACAAAAAGATCTTGAGCCGCAAAACAGATCCAGTATCGGAAGTAGAAGAGCTTTATTCATGTAAGATTTTTGATGTAACAGCTGTCAAGGTTGATTATGTTAAGCACGTTCATTGTGAATCAAAGCAGATGTTAGAAAATATTGATTTAGCAAAATAAAAATTATTGAAGTTGAAAAGCAAAACTCGTCCCATCTTTTTTATGCAATATCAATAACATTTTAAGAAACCTTTGCCTGTGCAGATTTATCGCCATTGTTATTTGTTTTGGTTGTGTAAAGCGGTAGCTTGGGGACTAGATATTCCAACAATGCACTAAAAAATAAAAATCGTCCCGTGTTGTGGCAAAATGTTGCACAAAGAGATCTTGAGCCGCAAACAGGTCCAGTATCAGAACAGCTTTATTCATGTAAGATTTTTGATGTAACAGCTGTCAAGGTTGATTATGTTAAAGTGCATATAAACCCAAATTCGTTTCTGCCTCAAACGAAAGAGGAGATGGATAGCAGGTTTTTTGCAGATTATTTAATCGAGTAAAAATGAAAAACAAAGATTCTACAAGCTTCCAAAGTTGGATATTTTGATTTCATGACCGGTAGTACGGAGTCTGGGTCGAGAGTTGTTTGTGACGTCTATGTAGTCACTCGTTTTACTTCCGGCCGAGAATTACTATGGATTTCATAGTAAAAACGTGAAGAAACGTTGTTCTTGTCGAAGCGTATTGCCGATGTAAAATTCAAATTCAGGAAGTCATTCTTCGTCTAATAGTTCATATTTTAACGCGGAATACGATTATGAAGTGGAAATAGTGGGAGAAGCGACAGAAGATGAGAATAATGTCGTCGAAGATGTGGCCCGCGTCGACAGTATGTTGCAGCCATTATGAGGCATATGTTATCCAGCCGAATCAGACAAGCGTCGTTTGCGCTTCGTTGGCTTCGATATAAAAACCACTTGCAACATCCGAAGGCTAAGGCTGAACCTCGTCGACCGCTTGTGACTCTGTGAATGATGGTATGTGCGCATCTACTTGACAAGACTCTATCAAGTGAAATCCACAAGTTGTTTCAAAAGGCATGGTCTTTACCATAAATATTCACTCTTGTGACGCTGTTGGATAGCGTTACACCATTCTAAACCAGACAGAGAGTTATTCTTTGTCTAATAGTTCATATTTTAACACGGAATACGATTATCAAGTGGAAATAATGAGCGAAGCGACAGAAGATAAGTTGTCGACGACGAAGATATGTTGTTACAGGCTTTCAGCCGAAATATCTGACAGGCCTCGAGACAGGCGTCGTTTGCGCTTCGCCGGCTTTGGTTACTATAAAACTACTTTCAACATCCGAAAGCTATGTCTGAACCTCATCAATCGCTTGTGACTCTAACATTATTTTTGTTCTCTAAAATAATTAAATGTTTTTTATTACAGCGTCGCGAAAAGCTTCTAGTCCCACGCAGGAAACATGATACACAGTGCATATAAAAGGCATAAAATGTATCGGCGCTGGCGCATAATATTTATCTCCTAACTGGCGGCGTCTCCTTTTTGGCTTTTCGACATCGGCTTCTCCTCGATCGTTTCTATGGATTGTTGGAACCACAGCAATTCCTAGTTCATCTTCTTTCCAGGCAAGGCCTTATAAAATCGAAAATCATCTGACGCAACAATTGTATGGAACAAATACGCGACTCCTTTGTGGGTTCCCACTTTGCTCTCTTAGTTTTCACGAAATCATCCATTGTTTTCTTCGTTCCTTCGTTTTATCGTTAGCAAATAAATTTATGAAGTATTCCCAACTTTTCAGCGCTAGATTATGTTTGGAATAGCCAGCAACAACGTATTGAAAACACTATGTTTACTATGTTTCAACATGGTTCTGAAATCTGCGTGACTACATAGACGTCACAACACTACTAGTACCCAGATCCCGTACTACCGGTCATGATTTTTGAAACAATAAAAATTCGTATTTTTTGGCATGTTTGGCAAGCGCTAACAAAATGAGTTTTTCTTCAAACAAGATGTAATATATATCATTCGAATCCTGGTGACGTGACAAATTTAATGAGAATAAAACGAATTTGGGTTTATATGCACTTTAAGCAAGTTCATTATGAATCAAAGCAGATGTTAGAAAATATTGATTAAACAAATAAAAATTATTGAAGTTGAAAATCAAAACTCGTCCCATCTTTTTTGTGCTGGCAACATATCTCGTCTTCTAAACTCTCCAATATCAATAACATTTTAAGAAACCTTTGCCTGTGCAGATTTATCGCCATTGTTATTTGTTTTGGTTGTGACAATGCACTAAAAATCGTCCCGTGTAACACCCCTGTTGCGGCAAAATGTTGCACGAAAAGATCTTGAGCCAGAACAGATCCAGTATCAGAAGTAGAAGAGCTTTATTCATGTAAGATTTCTGATGTAACAACTGTCAAAGTTGATTATGTTAAGCAAGTTCATTACGAATCAAAGCAGATGTTAGAAAATTATTGAAGTTGAAAAGCAAAACTCGTCCCATCTTTTTTGTGCTGGTAACATATCTCCTTTTCTAAATTCTCCAATATTAATAACATTTTAAGAAACTTTTGCCTGTGCAGATTTATCACCATTGTTATTTGTTTTGGTTGTGTAAAGCGGAAGCTTGGGGACTAGATATTGCAACAATCCACTAAAAATCGCCCTGTTGCGGCAAAATGTTGCACGAAAAGATCTTGAGCCGCAACAGATCCAGTATCAGAAGTAGAAGAGCTTTATTCATGTAAGATTTCTGTTACTGTCAAGGTTGATTATGTTAAGCAAGTTCATTATGAATCAAAGCAGATGTTAGAAAATATTGATTAAACAAAATAAAAATTATTGAAGTTGAAAAGCAAAACTCATCCCATCTTTTTTGTGCTGGTAACATATCTCCTCTTCTAAACTCTCCAATATCAATAACATTTTAAGAAACGTTTGCCTGTGCAGATTTATCGCCATTGTTATTTGTTTTGGTCGTGTAAAGCCGAAACTTGGGGACTATATATTCGAACATTGCACTAAAAATCGCCCTGTTGCGGCAAAATGTTGCATGAAAAGATCTTGAGCCGCAAACAGATCCAGTATCAGAAGTAGAAGAGCTTTATTAATGTAAGATTTTTGATGTAACAGCTGTCAAGGTTGATTATGTTAAGCACGTTCATTGTGAATCAAAGCAGATGTTAGAAAATATTGATTTAACAAAATAAAAATTATTGAAGTTGAAAAGCAAAACTTGTCCCATCTTTTTTATGCTGGTAACATATCTCCTCTTCTAAACTCTCCAATATCAATAACATTTCAAGAAACCTTTGCCTGTGCAGATTTATCGCCAGTGTTATTTGTTTTGGTTGTGTAAAGCGGTAGCTTGGGGACTAGATATTCCAACAATGCACTAAAAAATAAAAATCGTCCCGTGTTGCGGCAAAATGTTGCACAAAAAGATCTTGAGCCGCAAAACAGATCCAGTATCGGAAGTAGAGGCCGAGCTTTATTCATGTAAGATTTTTGATGTAACAGCTGTCAAAGTTGATTATGTTAAGCAAGTTCATTACGAATCAAAGCAGATGTTAGAAAATGATTGAAGTTGAAAAGCAAAACTCGTCGCATCTTTTTTGTGCTGGTAACATATCTCCTTTTCTAAATTCTCCAATATTAATAACATTTTAAGAAACCTTTGCCTGTGCAGATTTATCGCCATTGTTATTTGTTTTGGTTGTGACAATGCACTAAAAATCGTCCCGTGTAACACCCCTGTTGCGGCAAAATGTTGCACGAAAAGATCTTGAACCAGAACAGATCCAGATCCAGTATCTGAAGTAGAAGAGCTTTATTCATGTAAGATTTCTGATGTAACAACTGTCAAAATTGATTATGTTAAGCAAGTTCATTACGAATCAGAGCAGGTGTTAGAAAATTATTGAAGTTGAAAAGCAAAACTCGTCCCATCTTTTTTGTGCTGGTAACATATCTCCTTTTCTAAATTCTCCAATATTAATAACATTTTAAGAAACTTTTGCCTGTGCAGATTTATCGCCATTGTTATTTGTTTTGGTTGTGTAAAGCGGAAGCTTGGGGACTAGATATTGCAACAATCCACTAAAAATCGCCCTGTTGCGGCAAAATGTTGCACGAAAAGATCTTGAGCCGCAACAGATCCAGTATCAGAAGTAGAAGCGCTTTATTCATGTAAGATTTCTGATGTCAAAGTTGATTATGTTAAGCAAGTTCATTATGAATCAAAGCAGATGTTAGAAAATATTGAAGTTGAAAAGCAAAACTCATCCCATCTTTTTTGTGCTGGTAACATATCTCCTCTTCTAAACTCTCCAATATCAATAACATTTTAAGAAACCTTTGCCTGTGCAGATTTATCGCCATTGTTATTTGTTTTGGTTGTGTAAAGCGGTAGCTTGGGGACTAGATATTCCAACAATGCACTAAAAATCGTCCTGTGCTGTGGCAAAATGTTGCACAAAAAGATCTTGAGCCAGAACAGATCCAGTATCAGAAGTAAAAGAGCTTTATTCATGTAAGATTTCTGATGTAACAACTGTCAAGGTTGATTATGTTAAGCAAGTTCATTATGAATCAAAGCAGATGTTAGAAAATATTGATTAAACAAAATAAAAATTATTGAAGTTGAAAAGCAAAACTCATCCCATCTTTTTTGTGCTGGTAACATATCTCCTCTTCTAAACTCTCCAATATCAATAACATTTTAAGAAACGTTTGCCTGTGCAGATTTATCGCCATTGTTATTTGTTTTGGTCGTGTAAAGCGGAAGCTTGGGGACTATATATTCGAACATTGCACTAAAAATCGCCCTGTTGCGGCAAAATGTTGCATAAAAAGATCTTGAGCCGCAACAGATCCAGTATCAGAAGTACAAGAGCTTTATTTATGTAAGATTTCTGATGTAACAACTGTCAAAGTTGATTATGTTAAGCAAGTTCATTGTGAATCAAAGCAGATGTTAGAAAATATTGATTAAACAAAATAAAAATTATTGAAGTTGAAAAGCAAAACTCGTCCCATCTTTTTTATGCAATATCAATAACATTTTAAGAAACCTTTGCCTGTGCAGATTTATCGCCATTGTTATTTGTTTTGGTTGTGTAAAAGCGGTAGCTTGGGGACTAGATATTCCAACAATGCACTAAAAAATAAAAATCGTCCCGTGTTGCGGCAAAATGTTGCACAAAAAGATCTTGAGCCGCAAACAGATCCAGTATCAGAACAGCTTTATTCATGTAAGATTTTTGATGTAACAGCTGTCAAGGTTGATTATGTTAAGCAAGTTCATTATGAATCAAAGCAGATGTTAGAAAATATTGATTAAACAAATAAAAATTATTGAAGTTGAAAATCAAAACTCGTCCCATCTTTTTTGTGCTGGTAACATATCTCGTCTTCTAAACTCTCCAATATCAATAATATTTTAAGAAACCTTTGCCTGTGCAGATTTATCGCCATTATTATTTGTTTTGGTTGTGACAATGCACTAAAAATCGTCCCGTGTAACACCCCTGTTGCGGCAAAATGTTGCACGAAAAGATCTTGAGCCGCAACAGATCCAGTATCAGAAGTAGAAGAGCTTTATTCATGTAAGATTTCTGATGTAACAACTGTCAAGGTTGATTATGTTAAGTTCATTATGAATCAAAGCAGATGTTAGAAAATATTGATTAAACAAAATAAAAATTATTGAAGTTGAAAAGCAAAACTCATCCCATCTTTTTTGGGCTGGTAACATATCTCCTCTTCTAAACTCTCCATTATCAATGACATTTTAAGAAACGTTTGCCTGTGCAGATTTATCGCCATTGTTATTTGTTTTGGTCGTGTAAAGCGGAAGCTTGGGGACTATATATTCGAACATTGCACTAAAAATCGCCCTGTTGCGGCAAAATGTTGCATGAAAAGATCTTGAGCCGCAACAGATCCAGTATCAGAAGTACAAGAGCTTTATTGATGTAAGATTTCTGATGTAACAACTGTCAAAGTTGATTATGTTAAGCAAGTTCATTACGAATCAAAGCAGATGTTAGAAAATTATTGAAGTTGTTTGTTTTGGTTGTGACAATGCACTAAAAATTGTCCCGTGTAACACCCCTGTTGCGGCAAAATGTTGCACGAAAAGATCTTGAGCCAGAACAGATCCAGTATCAGAAGTAGAAGAGCTTTATTCATGTAAGATTTCTGATGTAACAACTGTCAAAGTTGATTATGTTAAGCAAGTTCATTACGAATCAAAGCAGATGTTAGAAAATTATTGAAGTTGAAAAGCAAAACTCGTCCCATCTTTTTTGTGCTGGTAACATATCTCCTTTTCTAAATTAACCAATATTAATAACATTTTAAGAAACTTTTGCCTGTGCAGATTTATCACCATTGTTATTTGTTTTGGTTGTGTAAAGCGGAAGCTTGGGGACTAGATATTGTAACAATCCACTAAAAATCGCCCTGTTGCGGCAAAATGTTGCACGAAAAGATCTTGAGCCGCAACAGATCCAGTATCCAGAAGTAGAAGAGCTTTATTCATGTAAGATTTCTGATGTAACAACTGTCAAGGTTGATTATGTTAAGCAAGTTCATTATGAATCAAAAGCAGAATGTTAGAAAATATTGATTAAACAAAATAAAAATTATTGAAGTTGAAAAGCAAAACTCATCCCATCTTTTTTGTGCTGGTAACATATCTCCTCTTCTAAACTCTCGAATATCAATAACATTTTAAGAAACGTTTGCCTGTGCAGATTTATCGCCATTGTTATTTGTTTTGGTCGTGTAAAGCGGAAACTTGGGGACTATATATTCGAACATTGCACTAAAAATCGCCCTGTTGCGGCAAAATGTTGCATGAAAAGATCTTGGGCCGCAAACAGATCCAGTATCAGAAGTAGAAGAGCTTTATTCATGTAAGATTTTTGATATAACAGCTGTCAAGGTTGATTATGTTAAGCACGTTCATTGTGAATCAAAGCAGATGTTAGAAAATATTGATTTAACAAAATAAAAATTATTGAAGTTGCAAAGCAAAACTCGTCCCATCTTTTTTATGCAATATCAATAACATTTTAAGAAACCTTTGCCTGTGCAGATTTATCGCCATTGTTATTTGTTTTGGTTGTGACAATGCACTAAAATTCGTCCCGTGTAACACCCCTGTTGCGGCAAAATGTTGCACGAAAAGATCTTGAGCCAGAACAGATCCAGTATCAGAAGTAGAAGAGCTTTATTCATGTTAAGATTTCTGATGTAACAACTGTCAAAGTTGATTATGTTAAGCAAGTTCATTACGAATCAAAGCAGATGTTAGAAAATTATTGAAGTTGAAAAGCAAAACTCGTCCCGTCTTTTTTGTGCTGGTAACATATCTCCTTTTCTAAATTAACCAATATTAATAACATTTTAAGAAACCTTTGCCTGTGCAGATTTATCGCCATTATTATTTGTTTTGGTTGTGACAATGCACTAAAAATCGTCCCGTGTAACACCCCTGTTGCTGCAAAATGTTGCACGAAAAGATCTTGAGCCGCAACAGATCCAGTATCAGAAGTAGAAGAGCTTTATTCATGTAAGATTTCTGATGTAACAACTGTCAAGGTTGATTATGTTAAGTTCATTATGAATCAAAGCAGATGTTAGAAAATATTGATTAAACAAAATAAAAATTATTGAAGTTGAAAAGCAAAACTCATCCCATCTTTTTTGTGCTGGTAACATATCTCCTCTTCTAAACTCTCCAATATCAATGACATTTTAAGAAACGTTTGCCTGTGCAGATTTATCGCCATTATTATTTGTTTTGGTCGTGTAAAGCGGAAGCTTGGGGTCTATATATTCGAACATTGCACTAAAAATCGCCCTGTTGCGGCAAAATGTTGCATGAAAAGATCTTGAGCCGCAACAGATCCAGTATCAGAAGTACAAGAGCTTTATTGATGTAAGATTTCTGATGTAACAACTGTCAAAGTTGATTATGTTAAGCAAGTTCATTGTGAATCAAAGCAGATGTTAGAAAATATTGATTAAACAAAATAAAAATTATTGAAGTTGAAAAGCAAAACTCGTCCCATCTTTTTTATGCAATATCAATAACATTTTAAGAAACCTTTGCCTGTGCAGATTTATCGCTATTGTTATTTGTTTTGGTTGTGTAAAGCGGTAGCTTGGGGACTAGATATTCCAACAATGCACTAAAAATCGTCCTGTGCTGTGGCAAAATGTTGCACAAAAAGATCTTGAGCCAGAACAGATCCAGTATCAGAAGTAAAAGAGCTTTATTCATGTAAGATTTCTGATGTAACAACTGTCAAGGTTGATTATGTTAAGCAAGTTCATTATGAATCAAAGCAGATGTTAGAAAATATTGATTAAACAAAATAAAAATAATTGAAGTTGAAAAGCAAAACTCATCCCATCTTTTTTGTGCTGGTAACATATCTCCTCTTCTAAACTCTCCAATATCAATAACATTTTAAGAAACCTTTGCCTGTGCAGATTTATCGCCATTGTTATTTGTTTTGGTTGTGTAAAGCGGTAGCTTGGGGACTAGATATTCCAACAATGCACTAAAAATCGTCCTGTGCTGTGGCAAAATGTTGCACAAAAAGATCTTGAGCCAGAACAGATCCAGTATCAGAAGTAAAAGAGCTTTATTCATGTAAGATTTCTGATGTAACAACTGTCAAGGTTGATTATGTTAAGCAAGTTCATTATGAATCAAAGCAGATGTTAGAAAATATTGATTAAACAAAATAAAAATTATTGAAGTTGAAAAGCAAAACTCATCCCATCTTTTTTGTGCTGGTAACATATCTCCTCTTATAAACTCTCCAATATCAATAACATTTTAAGAAACGTTTGCCTGTGCAGATTTTTCGCCATTGTTATTTGTTTTGGTCGTGTAAAGCGGAAACTTGGGGACTATATATTCGAACATTGCACTAAAAATCGCCCTGTTGCGGCAAAATGTTGCATGAAAAGATCTTGAGCCGCAAACAGATCCAGTATCAGAAGTAGAAGAGCTTTATTCATGTAAGATTTTTGATGTAACAGCTGTCAAGGTTGATTATGTTAAGCACGTTCATTGTGAATCAAAGCAGATGTTAGAAAATATTGATTTAACAAAATAAAAATTATTGAAGTTGAAAAGCAAAACTTGTCCCATCTTTTTATGCTGGTAACATATCTCCTCTTCTAAACTCTCCAATATCAATAACATTTTCAAGAAACCTTTGCCTGTGCAGATTTATCGCCAGTGTTATTTGTTTTGGTTGTGTAAAGCGGTAGCTTGGGGACTAGATATTCCAACAATGCACTAAAAAATAAAAATCGTCCCGTGTTGCGGCAAAATGTTGCACAAAAAGATCTTGAGCCGCAAAACAGATCCAGTATCGGAAGTAGAAGAGCTTTATTCATGTAAGATTTTTGATGTAACAGCTGTCAAAGTTGATTATGTTAAGCAAGTTCATTACGAATCAAAGCAGATGTTAGAAAATGATTGAAGTTGAAAAGCAAAACTCGTCCCATCTTTTTTGTGCTGGTAACATATCTCCTTTTCTAAATTCTCCAATATTAATAACATTTTAAGAAAGCTTTGCCTGTGCAGATTTATCGCCATTGTTATTTGTTTTGGTTGTGACAATGCACTAAAAATCGTCCCGTGTAACACCCCTGTTGCGGCAAAATGTTGCACGAAAAGATCTTGAACAAGAACAGATCCAGTATCAGAAGTAGAAGAGCTTTATTCATGTAAGATTTCTGATGTAACAACTGTCAAAGTTGATTATGTTAAGCAAGTTCATTACGAATCAAAGCAGATGTTAGAAAATTATTGAAGTTGAAAAGCAAAACTCGTCCCATCTTTTTTGTGCTGGTAACATATCTCCTTTTCTAAATTCTCCAATATTAATAACATTTTAAGAAACTTTTGCCTGTGCAGATTTATCGCCATTGTTATTTGTTTTGGTTGTGTAAAGCGGAAGCTTGGGGATTAGATATTGCAACAATCCACTAAAAATCGCCCTGTTGCGGAAAAATGTTGCACGAAAAGATCTTGAGCCGCAACAGATCCAGTATCAGAAGTAGAAGCGCTTTATTCATGTAAGATTTCTGATGTAACAACTGTCAAAGTTGATTATGTTAAGCAAGTTCATTATGAATCAAAGCAGATGTTAGAAAATATTGAAGTTGAAAAGCAAAACTCATCCCATCTTTTTTGTGCTGGTAACATATCTCCTCTTCTAAACTCTCCAATATCAATAACATTTTAAGAAACCTTTGCCTGTGCAGATTTATCGCCATTGTTATTTGTTTTGGTTGTGTAAAGCGGTAGCTTGGGGACTAGATATTCCAACAATGCACTAAAAATCGTCCTGTGCTGTGGCAAAATGTTGCACAAAAAGATCTTGAGCCAGAACAGATCCAGTATCAGAAGTAAAAGAGCTTTATTCATGTAAGATTTCTGATGTAACAACTGTCAAGGTTGATTATGTTAAGCAAGTTCATTATGAATCAAAGCAGATGTTAGAAAATATTGATGAAACAAAATAAAAATTATTGAAGTTGAAAAGCAAAACTCATCCCATCTTTTTTATGCTGGTAACATATCTCCTCTTCTAAACTCTCCAATATCAATAACATTTTAAGAAACGTTTGCCTGTGCAGATTTATCGCCATTGTTATTTGTTTTGGTCGTGTAAAGCGGAAGCTTGGGGACTATATATTCGAACATTGCACTAAAAATCGCCCTGTTGCGGAAAAATGTTGCATGAAAAGATGTTGAGCCGCAACAGATCTAGGATCAGAAGTAGAAGAGCTTTATTGATGTAAGATTTCTGATGTAACAACTGTCAAAGTTGATTATGTTAAGCAAGTTCATTGTGAATCAAAGCAGATGTTAGAAAATATTGATTAAACAAAATAAAAATTATTGAAGTTGAAAACCAAAACTCGTCCCATCTTTTTTATGCTGGTAGCATATCTCCTCTTCTAAACTCTCCAACAATAACATTTTAAGAAACTTTTGCCAGTGCAAATTTATCGCCATTGTTATTTGTTTTGGTTGTGTAAAGCGGAAGCTTGGGGACTAGATATTGCAACAATGCACTAAAAATGTTGCACAAAAAGATCTTGAGCTGTAACAGATCCAGTATCAGAAGTAGAAGAGCTTTATCATGTAAGATTTTTAATGTAACAACTGTCAAGGTTGATTAAACAAGTTCATTGTGAATCAAAGCAGATGTAAGAAAATATTGATTAAACAAAATAAAAATTATTGAAGTTGAAAAGAAAAATTATCGCCATTGTTATTTGTTTTGGTTGTGTAAAGCGGAAGCTTGGGGACTAGATATTGCAACGATGCGCTAAAAATCGTCCCGTGTAACACCCCTGTTGCGGCAAAATGTTGCACGAAAAGATCTTGAGCCGCAACAGCAGATCCAGTATCAGAGCTTTATTCATGTAAGATTTTTGATGTAACAACTGTCAAAGTTGATTATGTTAAGCAAGTTCATTATGAATCAAAGCAGATGTTAGAAAATATTGATGCAATGCAAATGCTTGCATGCATGCAACATACTATTGCATGCATATACATCTGTATACATGCATATACATGCACGGATGCATGCAAAATTGTATTCCATGCATGCAAAGATAAAATGCATGCATGCAAAATTGTTTTGCATGCATGCAAAGATAAAATACATGCATGTAAAATTGTATTGCATGCATTAAAATATAAAATACAGGCAAAATTGTATATAATAATAATACATTTTATATAGCGCCTCTATCCATAACAATGATCAGGGTGCTTTACAAGAAAACTTGCAATGTACAGTTGCTATTTTTACCTTGTTATTGCATGCGTGTTCATATGTAATGCATGCATGCAGTTATAGCTGTATTGCATGTGCATGCTCAGATGAAATAGCGATAATATGGGAAACCAGGCTTTAAGGCAGATTTGGAGTCCTCACACGAAGCAACTCGTCTGTTGGAAACTTTGAACTATTTTTTACTTGCGGCAAGTACTCGCAATAAATACAACCAATCAAAACAAATTATGTCAACATTTCAAATCAATAGTAATTCATGGCGAAATCTGCACAAAGGAAATCATTACCATGTTGGTGGTTAACTTGCATAGATATTGAAGGAGAAATTACATAAATTAATCGAACTTTCACCTCGATTTTCAGGTAATACTCGATTTGTTTGAGGTGGCTATATCTGAAACACTCAGAAGAGTGCTTCATCAGGATACCTGTATCCAAACACCTCGAAGTTTGTTAAAAAAAAACTCGCCGATCGCTTCATCAGTCTTGAAACCACGCGAGTTATCGCAACGAGTTGCATGTGGTGGAATTAGAAGAGGACTGGCATAAGAGGCCATTTCCCCTCGCATAATGCCCGTCCACATGAAAACTAAACATGTGAAAAGCAAAATTCGTCCCATCTTTTTTGTGCTTGGTATCATATCTCCTCTTCTAAACTCTCCAATATCAATAGCATTTTAAGAAACTTTTACCTGCGCACATTTATCACCATTGTTATTTGTTTTGGTCATGTAAAGCGGGAGCTTGCGGACTAGATATTCCAACAATGCACTAAAATTGTCCCATGTAGCACCCCTGTTGCAGCAACATGTTGCACGAAAAATCGTTTTGATTTGACATGCATTAAAAATTGTGCCGTATAACATCACATTTACTCCACTTGAGTGGATTAGGTGTCATCGATGACGTTTTCGCACTATGGCCTCCCTTCTTAAATTCCTTAATCACATCAAGCATTTCCATCGAACTATCAAATTCGACTACGAATAATCAGACAAATCGGTACACTTTCTTAGACACAACCATTTACTTCTACGGCAATCATTAACTCGTTTTCTGATTTATATATCAACCGACAGACAAAAACATTATTACTGCACAAAAATTCATATCCACCCAAACTCATGTAAACGAGGTGTTATCTATAGCCAAGCACTACGATTCAGACCACAAAAAATTAACTAACCAATTAAAAAATAGTTCCGCTTAGGCTTACATGTATCTACTGCCTGATGAAAGAATGAATAACTGTAGGAAGTATGTTCAAAATTATATATTATATGCATCACTGGTTAAATTGTTTGCTAGATATAAAGTACACCTATGTGTATAACAATTATGCTCTCAAATTATAGTGAAATTGAAAATTTATTTGGACTTTGTTTACAGTAATTTATAACATGTACTATTATACTCGAACACTTTGCAAAACTCTAACAAAAACTGCTGCAGAAGTTTGCAAAATTGTTTTCTAAAACAATGTGGGGTGCAGGTGCTTGTGTGTGTGGAAGAGAAATGGCAGGTAGAGTGTGCACTGTGGTGAAATGGAGTTTGTGTAGGCGGAAGGGGAGTCGTACTCATAAACAGGAGGGGTGGGGATATATGGCGTGCGTTAGATATATTGTTTTTCATGTTGGCTCATTACCATCTGTTTTTCCAAGTTTGAATATTGGGTTGCTTTTTTAGCCGACTGTAATATCTGGTCACTGTATATATCACCTGCCATATGTGCTTATCCCTTAGATATAGAATCCTTTAGATGTTCCAAAGAATCTTCACTTTGTAACGAGGCCAGAAAGGCTAATTTGCATGCATCTAAAATAATATTTAGACTGGGCACCATTATGACTATTATTATTTTTATTATATTACAGTGGTTATTTTATTAAAGTGCGTTTTTAATAAAAAGTGTATTATTGGTTATAGGTGGGTTCTTTCTATGGTGCATGGGACTACATTGCAGCTAATGCAGAGAAAGAACTGGTCAGTGAGTTATTTATAGGATAACAAGAAAGGAAAACACCTCCAACAATTGTTTGAAAAATCCATGAAAGATTACCAACTTTCGCCTGAAGCATGCCCTAGCTTTGAAGTACCATAATTTTCTATTCCAAAGAAAGTTTACCACTTGTTTGTAAAACCCAAGCATCATACTTCAATTCTGAGAAGGAAATATGGCTCCCACGAAACATCACCTGCCTGGGATTAGATTTGGCAACAGGAAATGTTTGTGAAAGATCTGAACATTGATCATGTTGATCAGATACCTGGTGCACCTGCAGTTTCAAGAACAGTCACTAGCCTGAATTTTATGATTATTGACTTGCACATTTCGTGTACGACATCTGGTCAAAAACTTATTTGGTTAAATTGAACTGGATAATCATTCTATTTTCCAGTTTACAGATGATGGTGCTCTAGAGACGAGTGAACTTACAATGTCCAATTGGTAGCTTGACTATGTGGAACTGTGGATAGAAACAACAAGTTTTACACGATCTTTGGAAGCAGCTCACTGATGAGATGGCGTGTACTGTTGTGTTACAACCCAAGTACAGAAATGTCATGGCAAAGCTGGTCCAGCAATGAGTTAAACCAAGCTGCAACACACCCCTCCCATATGCAAATGTGAGCAATGCTAACATGTCAACAATGGGATCTATTGGATTTTCTAAAACCCATACTTGGAAGCCGTTCACTAATGACTAGAGAAAAGAGAATGAACAGAGAAAAGCATGTAAAGTTAGTGAATATGTCTCATCGCTCCCAGCTAAGCTAGCGTACTTGGCCCTCTGCACATTGGTATATAGACCAGAACTACTTCATTGTGAAATAAATGCTTGGCAGTAACTTTTGAACATCATCTATTTAGAATCTGTTCAAAGGGATAAATTTGATGATTTTATTAATGTTTTAGGTGCCCTGTGTCTTCTTTACCAGCCTCTTCTCAACTTATTAAACATAGCAAAGCATATTCCTCATTGCTAGCCATTTTAAAGATTGTTCTGGCAATTCATTGTGAAACTGTACATTATCTACTAAGTGATATGCACAGCATGCAAGTACAATAGCCTGGTCTAATAAGTCTTGTAGGATTCTTATTGTGCAACTTATTATGATCAAGCATGGTGCTCTTATTTTACAAACAATGTAAGTAACCCGCAACCAGCAGTTGGTGATTTGACTAGAAATTCTGTGCTCACTGGGAGGCACATAGTATCAGCACCAGCTGAGTAACTAGAGCTTGATGAAAATTGCAAGCTGTATTTTAATTTAATGTGCTTATTTTACCCTAGTAATGTTAATGTAACTACATGGACAGTTCCATATGCAATTCCTTACCATGTTATCAAGCAATATGACATGTATAAAGTAGGGTATAACACAATTTCACTGCAGGACCAAAGTAGCTAAACATGCAGCAGTAAAGAATTGACAACACAGGGAAATGATGGCAACTTTTAAGAGCTAACTATGTACGCAGCTTTTATCTTACTGAGAATCACCCTATGGCAACTTTCTACAAGTCCAGTTCCATGTTCCACCCCACTGTGACCTACCAGGATTCTGCAATTGTGGGAGAAAATGAAATAGGATGATGTTTTCTGTCACAATTGCCAAAAAGTAGGCTGTATTGAATGCAGTCGCAAGAATCCAAAGTACACGAGTGTGGCAGAACTCAAGATTGAACTACGCAAACCAAATTTGAACGTATCTGGTAGAAAGAAACAAATAAATACGCTTTTAATCGAACCTACAGTATTACAACTTACTCTATAATAGTATGCTAGTCTTATAAAGAAATGGATGTTACAAACAAAGATTAATTATTTAAATTATAGCGATTTGGTTTGCCATACATAATGTGTGCAATGTTTTTTTATTAAAATCATTCAAACTCTTCATCACTATTTACATGTATATAAAAATAATATTTAGACTGACTGCCATTATGAAAGATTATTATTACTATTATTATTATTATTATTACAACAGTGTTATTTTATGTGGATTTAGTAGTGGGTAAAAGACTTATCAGAGAGCTTAAACTTTACAAAAACGTAGTTTGAGTTTTATGTCAAAGAAAGTTAGCAAGGTTTCCTTTGGTCATGGTGTGGACACATTTACTCTAACAAAATAATTTCTGGATAATTTTTTTAAATTTTGTACAGTAGTGCCTCTTTGCAAAGGATTTGAAGTAGAACCTGAGAAAAACACCCATGACAGATATGGCGACATCGTAGGTTTTCCTCAACATTGGGAATTTATTACTTCTGAAAATGAAACAACTAATTGACTCAGACATTCTGCCAAAAACTGTTCCGTGTTTATAAATGCCACAGGACATTCAGCAATGTGCATAAATTGTGCAAACATCAAGGCAAATAGTTTTTATAAGACATTGAAATCTGTTTTTGTGGATAATAAAGCACAAAAGTGAAAAGGGGAATCATTTATGAATACTGAGGAGCTGATGTATAAACTGCATGAAGAAAAACAAGAGGATTAATGCAGAAAGAAGGGAGAAATATGCAAAAGATAAAGTGATGTCAGAAATGAAAGTGTTCCAGGATGGTGGACCATGCAGATTTTAAAAGTATGTTTCAAAATATTGATGAGAATGCATTAAATCCAGAAATGAAATTATTCTTTGAAGTTCAACGTGACATGATCGAAACCCCAAAGGCTACCGATGGCATCCCAAGTAAATGTTTTAAATAATTTATTGTAGGTACTGCATGGTGGGGGTGATAAATTGGTGGGGTGATAAATTGGTGGGGTGATAAATTGGTGTGGTAGACAGTGGCATAGTCATGTGTTATCCTTGGGGAAGGCGGAAATGGAAATTAAAATAGTTTTACAATACTACCAGCCCCTAAACACATTTTCATCAGATTTGGGAATTTTAACATTACCTACTTGTGGCCCTTTTAGCTTTGCCACCAGGCATGCCTTAAATCTGAGATATATTTTACAGTTTTACCAGTGAATATGCAATCATCATTGATAGGTTCATTTATTTAATAATTCTGGGACATTACATTAATTTTCTAAATATAAACAAACATTCATACAGCAAATTCTAGAATAATTTTAATATAAGGTGCAGATATGTTTTTTGAGTTGACTGGTATATTTATTATAACTTTCTATTATATATATTTATTATATTTCTACATTTTTTCCCTGAGGGAATGTAAATCTTTTTCTTACACGATCGTAATTTTTAAATTAAGCTCGATTCACGTTCTTTCTGAAGTTTGCATGAACGTTCTAGGAAACGTGGTACGAACGTTGAATTGCAACCTTATTCCTAACGTTTTTAGTACGTTCGTGGGAGTCCACAAAAAAACGTTCTCACAACCTAATATCACAACGTTCAGGGGACGTTAGTCCAACGTTCTGACAACGTGATTGTGCTACCTGGGATATGCCCTGATTTGATGGATGATTGGTCAGACGAAAGAGACTTTTTCGAATACGACTGGAACAATGATTCGTTTGTGGCTGAGTTACAGATCCCTGCCAATATGCCTGAAGCCATATGCGCGACATGGAAGAGTTGGATGTCCCAACGCGAGAAGTCAACCGCAAGCGGCCAGCAGAGGTAAACGATGCAGCATCAACAAGTAAGAAACTTAAGACTCATGTTCTGAACGATTCACTGTTGTTAGTTCAGGCATCTGAGATCATCTGCTTGAGGGACGCATCATTGTTGATGTTGAGTTCTGCAGACACTTGATGCACTGAGGACATGAATTCTGGTGGTTTCGTGTAGAGACTGGTTGATGTAGGCTTGTCATGCGCACAGGTCAAGTGTTTGTTTGAAAGTGGGTCCCGCAGTGAGTTCATGTGTGTGACACCAGTAATTTGGGACGTCTTTCAGTGTCGAATCTTGCTGCTTAGGTGCATGGCAAAAAATGCACGCTTAACGTTGCACGCTTCTTGTGTACCGAGTTGATTTCCGCCGCCTCAGCTGCAAAGTGATCATTCTGGGAGTGATATGAGTGTTTTGTGTTTGATCTTTTAGTTGATTGGCTAGGATATTTGGGCACGTTGACCTTATCCTTAGGTATGCTCTCAATCAGATTATTGCACCTTTTGCAGGTAACTCTGTCCCCATTGCTAATGCTCCATGTGATGAGAGGTAAACAGCCTTTCTTTCGCAAGAAACGAGTTCAGTATCATCATGACCAGGTCGCGTTAGGTTGCACGCCAGATCGAGGGATGGCGTTCATCATTGGCGGTTAGTGGCCTCCGGCAAGTTTGGCGTGTTATCCGCGGAAAGCGGAAGTGAAGCTGGAGGCGTTGAAACTCGCACAAGGAAGAATGAGATGGGCCTTCATCATTTTGATGTATTTTCGCACGGTTGGGCGTACAGGCATCCTTTGGCTCTCACTTCATGTACCGGACACAGAAAACCATTACATCATTGAAATATTTAGTTTAAAAGTTGGGTTAGTATTCCCTTTATTTCAGGGTTTAGGACTAGAGTTTTTATTTGGGTTATAGGTAGAGTTTTTTTGTTCTTGTGAAGCTTCTGGAAATCTTGAGAAAATAACCTTTATGTCCATGAGTAGTCCTGTGGTCCATTGATGTAGTCCCGGTACACGAAGGAGAAGATTGCCCATTAACTTGTTGGGCATCTGTTGCCTCCTCAGTCGGGTAGTATATGTGCACAAAATTCAATGTCTTCCCAACTGTTGTTGCTGGCGTGGCCAGTTCGAATGAAGTACAGCGAGTGCCTGCCAGGGAACCCATGTTTGGGTTTTGACTTGTGCGCCCAGTGGAATTCGAACTTGGCTGATTTGCCGTCGCCGTTGGTAGGTTTAAACACTTTTGGAAGCCTATGGCATTCTTCTAAGCGGGAGTCCTTGAGTGCCGGTGGTATCTGTTGATTGTTCCGACTTTGACCTGGTGCAGGCCCTTTTATTTGGGCGCAGAGGCAGAGCGCTCACCATTGCACTTGGTGCCAAAGAAAGTTCTTACAGCAGACATAATCGCAGGTTGAAGTCTTTCTTTGAAGTTGCCTGTGTAAAGATTACAAAAATACAGAATGATTTTTATGAAGAATATTTTCAACCGATCAGAGCATCTATCCGAGGACAACAATGTTAAACGTTTATAGTTCGAAGGCGCTTGATGCAAAGATATGCAATCACAAAGATTGTGAATCAAATGTTCAGGTAAATGTTAGATGTCTAGAATAGTTTGTGACTAAGTCCATAACTAAATAGTCTACACTGCTCCTCGAGGGAAGTCTTGGGGGTGTAGTTTAGCCATATCTATGATGTCAGAGTAAAAATAAACAATATGCCAGAGATAGTTATAATCAATTAGGGGAAACGCCTAGTACGTGGCCTGATGAAAGTAGACAATAAAACCCAAAACCAAACAACCATCTCAAAATTGGACCAAAATGATGAGAAACAAGTCAAGCGATGATCTAATGATCGCGAAGGACGTGGAAATTGATACGAAGGACCAACCGGTTGTCCGACGATGAAACCAAACCAATGTAAATTTGACAAGTCATGAGTAATTCATAGTCGATTCATGTAACAAGACGAAATCGCTAATATTTCCGAAACCAGAAGCAGTAGATGAAACAAAATTGGAATTGCTGGATAACAGGAAATTGCAGCAATCCACTTTGAATTGAAACATATACACTGTGTGGCAACTTTGGAATATGTGATAAAAATTCAAAATGGTATGTTGCTAAGGGCCACCGAAGCCCAACGGTCAAATGGACCACATGCAATAACCTTTAAATTTGAAGTTTGGAGCACATCCGCTTTAAAATTAAAGCAGATAATTGAAAAAGTTAGAGTACACAGGGTTGAAGACACACGAGGACCACTGGTCAAAAATAATAACGAATTCACAAATCACGAGATAAAAGCAAATAAACCTGGACTGTAGGATGAGAAAGGTGAGGAGGATACAGCCCCCATCACTAATAGCTAAAGTTAGGCTGTATAAAACAAGATAAAGCCAGTGAAACACCAAAATAAAAGAAATCTAGATGATCATTCATGAGACAAAGGACAAACGGTCACATAAATCACGATATTCTAAGGACAGGTGTATAAAATCACAACGTCTCAGTATCTGTTCTAAATGTCGTCTGTCAATCCAAGTTGGTTGCTCCCTTAAATCTTTATTCTTATGTCATTTGTGTATTAGTTTTTTTTAGTGTTTTTTACTTAATGTTTATTACGTAATTTTTTGTTCAGTTGGTCTTCATGCTGGGACTCCTGTCCTGTTGATCATTCCTTCAATCCGGTTCAAGTCTTGGCCGATTGCCATTTTTCCTCTGCACCCACTCTTGAGGACATAAGTTCTAGACACCCCCACTGCCCTGGAATTTCCATCCGATTTCCATTGTGTTTTCAACCATACCCTGGATTTTCCATGGTGGTTTATAACCCTTCCCCATGGAATTTCCATGAGCTTTGATTGCTCTACTCTCGTGGATTTCCGCTGAGTTTTTTATCCCCATCCCCTGGAATTCCA